>SJYV01010136.1:1863551-1920223 GCA_006410875.1 Neotragus pygmaeus | reverse complement strand
ATGACCAACCTAGATATCATGTTGAAAAGCAGAGACATTACTTTGCCAACAAAGGTCCGTCTAGTCAAGGCTATGGTTTTTCCTGTGGTCATGTATGGATGTGAGAGTTGGACTGTGAAGAAGGCTGAGTGCCAAAAAATTGATGCTTCTGTACTGTGGTGTTGGAGAAGACTCTTGAGAGTCCCTTGGACTGCAAGGAGATCCAACCAGTCCATTCTGAAGGTGATGAGCCCTGGGATTTCTTTGGAGGGAATGATGCTAAAGCTGAAACTCCAGTATTTTGGCCACCTCATGCGAAGAGTTGACTCATTGGAAAAGACTCTGATGCTGGGAGGGATTGGGGGCAGGAGAAGAAGGGGACGACCAAGGAGGAGATAGCTGGATGGCATCATGGACTCGATGGACATGAGTCTGAGTGAACTCCGAGAGATGGTGATGAACAGGGAGGCCTGGAGTGCTGCAATTCATGGGGTCACAAAGAGTCAGACCCGACTGAGTGACTGAACTGAACTGAACTCTGTAAACCTTACATGTGCTAGAGAAGATTCATCAGTGTGGCTTGGAAGTTATGAACCTGCACTTCAAACTCAATCATCCAGCTGTTACCATCTCTAAGGAGACATTATACAACAGTGGTTGTAGAGAAAGAATCTTTGCTCCCAGACAAGACCTGAGGAGGGAAAAGCCATGCCCCAAAGGAGACAGAGTGAGGGAACCAGCATTCCCCAAACATTTACTCTGATCAACAAGGCCCACCTATGCTTCATAACATATACCTTTAATACAAACAACTGCCCTGTGAATTATTTATAATAATCCTCATTTCATAGATGAAGAAAACAAAATTCACAGAGGTTAAGTCTAAGGTCACAAAAGCAGATGCAGAATGCAAAGCCAGGTCTTCTGATTCTTGCTAGGTTTTGTTTGTTTGTTTTTCCAACCCACAAGGTACCTTAAAAGATGTACATCCTAGACCCAGCTCTATGAACAACTGGCCACAAGTATGACCTTGTACCCAGCAGAGGGGTGAAAATCAAGGCCAACCTTCACAGGGGAAAGGAGCAATTTTATCACCCACATGGGAAGAAATCTAGTTACTCTAGAAGGAGCTCAGAGACACCTAAACCTGAGCTGCCTTGGATTTGGCTGGAGATGTCAGAGAACAGGCTGGTCACCTGCAGAGGCATGTCTCTGGAGACCACCTGAATGTAAGGCTCTGTCTCAAGGAGCATAAAGTTACATTCTACTTTAGTTGAATTGTTTTAGATGCCCTGGGAGCAGGACAAAGTTCAAGTGGCTTCTGAAGGTCTCTGTCCACCATGGACAAATATGACCAAGCTTTAAGGCAGACTGTATCAAAGCAGATACACAAAATACATCTGGAAGCAGAACTGAGGTCCATTGCTCTGACCATAAGTCACTTAGACAAGTTACCCAATGTCTCTGTGTTTCTGCAGTCTCAGCTGAAAATGAGCTCTCCTAGATAGGATGTTGTGAGGAGCCAATAATAAACATAGGCCATGCAAGGTACGTGCAACTGCAAGGAGGATAAAATGTTCAAGGCGCAAGACCAAAACTAGAAGGTAAAATGAGACTTTTAAAAAGATAAAAATAATAGAATTGTTATAGGTCCATTCAGTTTGATAATTTATATACCGTGATAATATCCTCTCTGTATATTTTTTTTAATGTGAACATTTATGAAAAGGTCAGAGGCCATGTTTATGGTGAATGTATCTATAAGTACCTGTGTTTCTCAAGATGCAGTATCAAAATGTCTGAATAAGAAGTCCCTGGGGCACTTATTTTAAAATGATTCCTGCATCTCACATCTGAACTGTTGAATCAAAGTCTCTGTGGGTGAGGCCCAGGAACTTGCATTTTGATAAAGTGCCCTAATGGTATTTACACAGGTGGTTGACAGAATCCACTCTGAAGAAGCCCTGTAGCAGCACTTCCTAGTTACATGATTCCCCCAGGAGAAGCATGGCCGCCACAATGAATGAATGATGAGTAAGGGATTATGCTTTAATATATTTGAATGATGTTAAATAGGCAGTGCTGGTGTTTTCTGATAAACTAAGGCCCCCCAAGAAAGCTCAGCATATCAAAGTGGACGATGCTGATGTTTGTAGTGGGATATGAGAGTAGTACACCCAATTTATGAAGATGTGGGGAGAGGGTTGGAGGATAGGACAATAATCTAGAGCTTAGTGCTTATGTGAGCCTTCTGCATATTCAGATGGGAGGAATCAAGCCTGATACATTAATCAGACAGCTCAACACTCGGCCTGGCCAAAGCCTCTGGTTACTGAATGTCTAGAGAAGCAGGCTGGGTCCTGGAACTGAGAGCTGACCACTTGGTACAGAATCTGTTGTCCAAGAGTCCCCAGTCTCTCAGATCTATAATGGAGGCAACTACAAAGGCCTGAATGCCAGCCCTCAGCTCCCTCAATTAGCAGCTGTGTGAATGTGAACACATAGATAACTTCTCTGATTCTCATTCTCCCTCATCTATAAAACAGTGATAAAAAGAGCACACACCTCCTAGCATTTCTATCAGTAATAAGTGAAATGACGCAGACAAACTAGCCTAATGTAGTACCTGGCACAGAGTAAAGTCTTGATTAATATATGTTTAATGTAAGAAAATGCAACTTTAGTCATGCATTTGCTCATATATGCAGAACATGTCAAGTGAGTAACTATAATTTATTGAAGAAATTCCTACAATTTATATAGGGAACATTCATTTAAATTTGGAACAGACTTAGAAATACATGAAGGAGCAGTCCTTTTCAAACAGCTATCGGGCCTACTCAAAGCTGTGCAGTTATAATGAGAGCCTAATAATAATTTATACTGTGTTGCAACTGGTTTTTCCCAATTCTGGTTTTGGGCCTGCTGCCATCTGCTCACTCAATTTCTGTCTCCTGTGCTCCCAACAGGGACACAGGATCTTGTCTCTACCTTGGTTTGATTGAGTTCTCAGACCAGTAAGGACGGACTTATCCCTATATTCTTGGGGTTGCAGAGACTTTTTAAAATATTCTGACAGCTTCCAACCTCTAATAATAGTCTTAGTGACAGTCCCAAATCACCTCTCATGAGTCCCCACGTGAAGGAAAGTGACACCTCTCCAAGCCACCTAGCAGAAGTCGCTCTGCTGAACACAGACTTTTCTTAGATGGGCAAATAAAATTATAACTGCTGCTCTGAGACTAAGAAGGAACTTGGGGAATCAAAATGATGTGATTTGATTTCAGTGTCTTCAAAATATGTTTCAAAGACCATCCATCAGAATCACCTGAAGGATTTTGAGACTCAATGATCTAGTTATTGGAGGTGACTGATGATAAGAATTTCCAGAAAGGAAAGGGGAATAGAAAATATGACCCATAATCCTTCTTCCACCACCCAAAGATTTACATATGATTATCTTTGAAGAAGATATCTCTGTCAGCTCAATTAAGTGTGTGCTGGATAAATCTGACCCCAAAACTCTCCTGACTTACAAATACGCACTCTGGAGAGGGGATTCCCTTTGGAAACCTCTCCTCTTTTGTACTTTTCATCTTCCAAATTGGATTCACGGGCACATTTACTTTCTTGACAGTATTCCTCATTCTCAGCTATAAATTCCTTTTCTGCCAGATTGACTTAGATGATGTAGTATGCATGGGAAACAAAGAAAAAAATCTCTAGACCCTAAACTTACCTCTCTCTCTTTTTAAATTTTACATCTTCAGGTATTGTGGCTCTCAATCCTAACATTTATTTAAGGCCATTAAAAGGAAAATGATCAAATATTAAATCCCCAGGCATAATATAAAAAAAGAAAGTGGATGACTACTGAGAGTCATTTGTAATATTATAGTGTTCTGGCATACTATAAGTTTTTTAACCATAAGCAAGAGACATTTTGATGTCTTTAATAGAGTTACCTTTATAAACTTTCTTCTCCCTTTCAAAACTGCTGATTTTTTAAAATCCATGGCTTTCTCACTATTACACACATCTCTAAATTTTAAAGCCAAGTTTCACCTGAAGGATGCTCAGTTTATTGTGCAGGCACTCTCAGCTGATGGCAAGCAGAAGCTCTCAAAGACTAAAACATTGCTTTTCGCTCCCTGCAGAAAGCCTATAAAGGTCAAAAGGCATTGAGGAGTTCCAACTCCAAGATTTAGCTCAATAATAATAATCTCTTAGATATACATCATAAGAAATAAGGTATTTCTAATCACAGAAAACCAAGCCTCACCGCTGCTGTTGTGGAGATGTGAAATTGATGCACTGACAATTTCTCTAAGCTTCAGTTTCTTCATCTACAGAGCATAAGTGACAACAATACCCACCTCCTAGGGTGGTGGGAATATTAAAAAACACTAGGCTTGAACAAGTGGCCTAGGAAACACCATGCGCCTTGTACACAGTAGTTATAGATGTGTGGATGTCAATGCTCTTGTTCTCCCATCCCTGCCTCTTGTCACTGTGTAAGCAAAGAAATGCCTTTAGCTCTACATATAAACCCAATGGAAGCAAGGGTCTCCTGCTGTTTGACTAATGTGGCCTCCTCCTGAAACTCTCCCTCTGGCTTATAACCAACTTCCTAATTTTCCTGAAGCCTCTTCATCTTACCACTCCATCCAAAGGACAAATGCATTTGCTTTCTGACTCATCTTTATTTCTATTACTCTGTGATCACTATGATAAGAGCCCATTCAGAAAATATTAGTGTTTAAATTTTACTTAGCACACAGAAAGTGTAAGAATACACAACACAAAGAAACTTCAAAATGACCAGCCTAGGAGTATTGCTCTGTTTGATGAACTGAAGAAAAAGTAAACAGTCTTTTCTCTCTTTAACAAGTGATGCTGGGAAAACTGGTCAACCACGTGTAAAAGAATGAAACTAGAACACTTTCTAACACCATACATAAAAATATAAACTCAAAATGGATTAAAGATCTAAACATAAGAACAGAAACTATAAAACTCCTAGAGGAGAACATAGGCAAAACACTCTCTGACATAAATCACAGCAGGATCCTCTATGACCCACCTCCCAGAATACTGGAAATAAAAGCAAAAATAAATAAATGGGATCTAATTAAACTTAAAAGCTTCTGCACAACAAAGGAAACTATAAGCAAGGTGAAAAGACAGCCTTAAGAATGGGAGAAAATAATAGCAAATGAAGCAACTGACAAACAACTAATCTCAAAAATATACAAGCAACTTATACAGCTCACTCCAGAAAAATAAACGACCCAATCAAAAATAGGGGCTGTCTGTGTCGCATCCAGCTTAATGGTTCCCAAATCCCTCCACTGCTGCTAGTGAAGAAAGGGCCGCTGGAAAACCTGCACAGAGAGATTGACAGCGGCTTTGTTTGTAGCCACTCAAACCTGGAAGCGACTGAGCTACCCTTTGGTGAGCGTACAAATAGACCGTGGCATGCCCAGATGCGGGGCCGTTATTCAGTGTTAAAGAGAAATGAGCTATCCAGACATGGGGAACCAAAGTGACTATTACTAAATGAAAGAAAACAAGAAATAAAGTCTGCATACTATAGGATTCCAATTATAGAACATTCTGGAATAGGCCAAACTACAGAGACAGTAGCAATAGTTAGAACCAAACATGGAACAACTGGTTCAAAATTGGGAAAGGAACAGGTCGCGGCTGCATATTGTCACCCTGTTTACTTAATTCCTATGCAGAGGACATTGAGCAAATGCTGGGCTGGATGAATCACAAGCTGGGACCAAGATTTCCAGGAGAAGTATCAATAAACTCAGATATGCAGATGATATCACTCTAATGGCAGAAAGTGAAGAGGAAGTAAAGGACGTTTTGATGAGGGTGAAAGAGGAGAGTGAAAACGCTGGCTTAAAACTCAACATTCAAAAAACTAAGATCATGGCATTCCATTCCATCACTTCATGGCAAATAGATGGGGGAAAAGTGGAAACAGCAGCAGATTTTATTTTCTTGGGCTCCAAAATCACTGTGGATGGTGACAGCAACCATGAAATTAAAAGGCCCTTGCTCCTTGGGAAAAAAAAGCTATGACCAACATACACAGTGTATTAAAAACCAGGGACATCACTTTTCCAACAAAGATCTGTCTAGTCAAAGCTATAGCTTTTCCAGTAGTCATTCATGGATGTGAGAGTTGGATCATAAAGAAGGCTGAGCACCAAAGAATTGATTCTTTCAAACTATGGCGCTGAAAAAGACTCTTGAGAGTCTCTTGGATTGCAAGATCAAACTAGTAGATCCTAAAGGAAATCAACCCTGAATATTCATTGGAAGGACTGAGGCTGAAGCTGAAGCTCCATTACTTTGGCCAACTGATGCAAAGAGTCAACTCACTGAAAAAGACTGGGAAAGATTGAGGGCAGAAGGAGAGGGTGACAGAGGATGAGATGGTTGGATAGCATCACTGACTCAATGGACATGAGTTTGAGTAAGTTCCAGGAGAGTGAAGGATAGGGAAACCTGGCGTGCTGTAGTCAACAGGGTCGCAAAGAGTCAGAAACGACTTAGCGACTGAACAGCAACAGAGACAGTAAATAGATCAGTAGTTCCAGGTGAGGGAAAGAGAGAGAGTGAGCACAGAGGACTTTAGGGTGATGAAATTAGAACAGTGGATGNTTCACTTTTCACTTTCATGCATTGGAGAAGGAAATCTAACATTGATTAGAAATTCATTGCTGAAAGATGGTTCTAGGAGGCATGCTATGTAGGCCCACAATTTTTTTTTTTTACATGACAGCTCATTTTTATTTATTTGCTTACTGATGCTTCTCAATTAGCAGACTAGGTCCTAGGTACAGTTTGCTTTCTCCCCAAAGCCTCGGATCTTAGGTGATGATGTTAGAACAAGAGCTGGAACCAGAACAATAAACCATTCTTAGTTACTCAGTTGGGCACAGCAGCACTCAACCTTCAACAGTGTCAAATCAGTGAGTGGAAATGTATAAAAGTTCAACACAACTTGTGTTACCAGTGATAATGCAAACAAACAAGATGGGAAGCATACTTCAATTATGAATGTTAAACTCTGAAGACACCTATAGAGAGAGATTGATTGTGGGGTCAAAGAAGATCCATGACTTAAAGCATAATATTTCAATCCCTTGCTCCTTTACTAGTGAATAACAAAGATGAAAAGAATAAAAAGAGTTATAGATATAATTCAGGAGGTTTTTTCCCTTTGTGTAAAATATCTGAGTACATAAAATGGAAAGAGCTGTAATGTCAGATACCTCTGAGAACTGATGAATCAAAAAACCGAGAAACCATGTTTGAAAAACTATTATGTCCTCTAAATTGTACTTATGACCGGGGGATCCAGGACTCTATTTTCAACTAATACAAAATCTAGCTGATATGACAAGACTAATATGCATGAAAATATCAGGACTGAGAGTTTGCTGCAATAAATAGAGAACAGACTGAACTTATCAAAAAAGATGCCTCAGCTGGCAGAGGTGTTGATAACTGACAAAATCCTGCAAAACAGTTCAATAAATCATCTTGTTTGAAGGGTATTTCATAAAATACAAAAAGGCTTGCATCCTATTAGAGGCCCCATGTTTCATACAGAAGATCTACAATATAGCAACCTGAGTTAGACTTGATATGAGCAAGAAACTAAGCTGTCAGGGAGTATTTGTTTCTGCAGCAGAGTCCAGTCTATTCTGATTGCTGAAAACACTACTTTCATGGTTGTTTTTCTTGTAAGCACAAATCTCAGGCTTAATCCTAATTCTACTGGTTTGAGTCATGTACTTACTACAGAACCATTCCCCAAGAGGACCAACATAGGAAAAACCAATAGGTTGCATTACACATTCCACGACCTTTGTGATATTTTCATAAGTAAATTATTATATAATGCTGCCAAATTCCTGGATTATTTGGTATAACATATGTCCACAGTCTATCAGTGGCTGCAAGAATAACCATTCTAAAAACAAGAGTTTGTTCTCTTGCTAACACAGAATCACTGAATATTTTGTAGTTCAGTAGCCACGTATTCCATCAAATTTTTTTCTCCTTCACACCACCTTTCAGGACTGGGAGTTAGCACTATTCAATTCAGTGCAGTGTGCTCAGTGACTACGTCATGTCCAACTCTTTGCAACACCATGGACTGTAGTCTGCCAGGCTCCTCTGCCCACGGAATTTTCCAGTCAGGAGTACTGAAGTGGGTTGCCATTTTCTACTCCAAGGGATCTTCCCAACCCAGAGATTGAATTCACATCTCTTGCATCTCCTACATTGGCAGCTGGATTCTTTACCACTATCACCACCTGAGAAGTCCATTAATCCCATATGAGGGCCAATATTCATTTTAGGAAATCTCTTTTTTTTCCTCTCTTTTAGTAAATAGAGCAAGAAATGTTCCTATTCTGAAGCCACAAAAAAAAACATATACTAAGTATTTTGCAATGATATTAGCAAGATCTTTAAAGGCATACTGTTCCTCTCATTTTGAAATTTCACATTTCTTAGAAAATTTCTGCTTTCACAATTGGGCATAATCTTAAAGAACAGCTCCTGTCATTCCTCCAGTTTTTCCAATTGCCTGCAGCCACATTTTCCTTATGATTTAAATTTTATGGACTGGAGACTCTTATGGTGCCCTAAATAATATATGTATACACATATACGAGACCTGGAAGGTAGATATGCAGAACTGTACGCCCTGATTAGTGCTACAGATGATAAGATAGTACTGAAATTGCTCATGTTCACAATAAAATTAAATGTATATACTTAATCTTAACAGTCTTTTTTTCAGATTCCTTTCCATTATTGTTATTATCAGATATTGAATATAGTACCCCATGATATACAGTAGGTCCTTGTTTATCTTCATATATAGAAATGCATGGGGCTTCCCTGGTGGCTCAGAGGGTAAAGCATCTGCCTGCAGTGAGGAAGACCTGGGTTCGATCCCCAGGTCAGGAAGATTCCCTGGAAAAGGAAATGGCAACCCACTCCAGTATTCTAGCCTGGAAAATGCTGTGGACAGAAGAGCCTGGTAGGCTACAGTCAATGGGATCACACAACTGAGCAGCTTCACTTTTCTCTTGGTAGTGTGTGTAGGTTAATCCCAAGTTCCTAATTTATCTCCCCCCACCATCCATCCACTGCTATCCTCTTCAGTAACTACATTTGTTTTCTATGTCTGTGAGTCTATTTCTTATTTTATAGGTAAGTTCATTTGTATCACTTTTTTAGATTCCATATGTAAGTGATATCATATGATATTTGTCTTTGTCAGACTTATTTCACTAAGTATAGTACTCTCTAGATTCATCCATATTGATGCAAATGGCATTGTTTCATTTTTTTATGACTGAGTAATATTTTATTGTGTTCATATACCACATACTCTTTATCCAATCCTCCATCAATGGGCATTTAGGTTGCTTCTGTGTCTTGGCTATTGTAAATAGTGCTGCTATGAACATTAGGGTTGGATTGTTTCCTTAATTTCTCTTTCTGACATTTCATTATTAGTGTATAGAGATACAACATATTTCTGTATATGTTCTATATATTTATATTCACCAACTTTACCAAATTTGTTGATTGAGTTCTAGTTGTTTTCTGGTAGCATATTTAGGATTTTCTATGTATAGCATCATGTCATCTGCAAACAGTGATAGTTTCACTTCTTTTCCAATTTGGATTCTTTTTATTTCTTTTTCTTCTCTAAATATTGTGGCTAAGATTCCCAAAACTATATTGAATAACAGTGGAAAGAGTGGGCATCCTTGTCTTGCCCTTGATCTTTGAGGAATTGCTTTCAGTTTTACACTGTTAGTTTTCAGCTAACACTAATGATGTTAGCTATGGGTTTGTCATATATGACCTTTATTATGTTGAAGTATGTTCCCTCTATACTCACACTCTGAAGAGTTTTTATTATAAATGGATGTTGAATTTTATCAAAAGCTTTTTCTACATCTGCTGACTATATGGCTTTTATTTTTCAATTTGCTAATAGGGTATATCATATTGATTGATTTATGGATACCAAAAAATTCTTGCATCTCTGGAGTAAATCCCATTTGGTGATTGTGTATGATCCTTTTAACGTGCTGTTGGCATTGGTTTCCTAGCATTTTGTTGAGGATCCAACCAATTCTTAATACATTGATATGAATTTCCACCCCCATAAAGTTTTGAGTACCTCCTTTTTTTCTGTTTCAACAAGATGTTCCAGGCTTGTTTTCTACTCCCTGCCTCACACCTATAATAAGCCATTCCAAAGAGACATAGTTTATCTTAACAAGAAATAAGTAGGTACCACAGAGACTAAGTATTCAGCAGTATTATTTAATGTTACACAGTAAAAATTTAATATGTATTTCTTTTTTGCTTTGAGTAACCAAGAAAATAATATGATTAAATAAATTAGGGAAAGTTATAAAAGAGATAAAGTGGATTACTAAAATAATGATCAACATAAAGGAAGTTAGGAAAGAAAGATCAAATAACCAATGAGACAAACAAAAAACTAATAGCAAGATGGTACAATTAACTCCAAATATATTTTAAGTATAAGTGAAACAGTCAAATTTAAAGACAGAGATTGTCAGGCTAGTATTAATCAGATCCAACTCTACTACTTATAAGAAATACACTTTAATATAAAGACAGACAGATTAAAATATGATAGGATAAGTTTTACCATGTAAACACTACGTGAAATATTCTATCTCCATTAATATCAGCAAACTTGACTCTAAGGTAAGAAATATTACAAGAAATGAACAAGAATATTTATTGTTGAAAGAGAATTTGATAAATATTACCATGCATTTATGATAAAAGCTTTCAGCACACTAGAATAAGTCAGGACTATTTAACCCGATAAAGAGTATCTACAACAGACTTATAATTAACATCATACTAAAAGGTAAACTTGCTATCATTTTCCCCTAATGTCTGGAATAACACAAAGATGTCCACTATAATCACTATCATTCAATATTTTATTGAAACTTTTAGCCCATGCAATAAAACAAGATGAAAAAAAGAGATGAGCATAAGAATTAGAAGGAAAGAAGTACCATAGTTTTAATCACAGAAGACATGATGCTGAGGGTAAAAAATCTAAAATAAATGAATTTATAAAGGTGTTAGATAAAAAATTAATATTCCATAATCAATTTCTTTACTCTTAGGGCTTTTTCTTGGATGTCCAGTGAATGTTTGGGGTGTTGACAAGGCCTCTTCCCTCTGGCTAGACTCAGCCTCAAACAGCTATCAGCACTGTATTGTCTCTGAAATCACATTGCAATAAACAACTGAAAATTAAATTAGAAAAGCAAGATGACAGCATCAAAAACTGTTAGTATTTCTAACAACGAATCTAACAAAAGATGTGAAGGGCCATAGCACAAAATAAAAAAGTTACTATAAATTATTGCTTAGAGAAATTTTAAAGCATCTAGATAGAATGAGATTCCAAGTTCATGAATTTTTGGACAGGATACCATTAGGTTATCAATGCATCCCAATTTCACACTGATCTCTAAAAGAAAAGCAACTGCAACAACAAAATCTTAGCTTTTTAAAAAATTGGAGATCTAGTCTAAAATGTACTTAGAAATGCAATGGATCTCAAAGAAAGATATTGCTTTGGCAAACTGCTGAGTATGAGGGAATGACAGAAAAAAGAGAGAGTTCCAAGCTTCTAGGAATCAAAGGAGGCTTGGTCAGCTTCATGTGATCAAAGAGGGTCAACAATTCAAGATTTCCAGCTTTAAAACAGATCAGAAAGAATGTCCTCATGCCTCAGATTGCCCTGTATAAAGAGCCAAGAAGCTTTGTCTCCTATGGGAATAGTTTGATACAGTCTTGACTCTTAAGACTGGCTAGCATGCTAGGTCTATCTATCTGCACACAATTAACCTAGCCATTCCTCCAAATTATATTGCAAGAGGCTGAACTCACTCTCCTACTTCAAACTCATCACCCTCACCAAAATTAAAATTATTGCATCATAACAAGGTATCATGAGTCTATTTATATGCTAGGACCTACAATTTTCAACTAATTTAGGGGATAGTTTAGTGAAAAAATAAAACCTCTTTACAAGGTGGCATTTGTTTGATGAAGTACCTACAAAAATGTACCATTTGGGAACACCAAATAAGATAATGAGAAAATGCATGTGACTTTATTATTTAGCACAATGACTTATAAATATTTATGTTAACTCCTAGTATTGACAATATAATTTTTATTATTATATGATATTGTATTCCATATGATATTGTGTTTCTTCCTTTAGCTAAAGCTAGGGAGCTTCCCACGATGCCTCAGCGAGTAAAGAATCCACCTGCAATACAGGAGGCACAGAAGACATGGGTTCAATACCAGGGTCAGAAAGATCCCCTGGAGAAGAAATGACAACTCACTTCCGTATTCTTGTCTGAAAAATCTCATGGACATAGGAGCCTAGCAGGCCACAGTCCAAAGACCACAAAGAATCGGACATGACTGAGTGACTAAACACAACAACAAGCCAGAGCAACATTCAGATTTATTCAAATATAATGATCATAATGTTTTTAAAAGTGAGACTCAGAAAACTTTTAAAATATGATTCAACTTGCATTGTGGTTATTCAAGAAATAACCTTGCTGTGTCAAGTACACTTATAAATGAATTGCAGGAGTTTCAAACTACAGTGTCAAATGAGGTATGCCTAGTACCTAGATTTCACAAACCAATTTGGAATCAGCACATTGAAGAATGCACAGTTGTCAAGCATGATTTTTATTCCAAAGAGCAATCAACCTCTGCAGCTACGGGCCACACTTCTCAGTCTCCAAAACCAGCCCTGCTCTTGTTCTTAAGAGATCCTTGGAAAATATTTCAGAGGCACTTGTCAGGTGGCAGCTGTTGGTGAGGTATATTTAAAGGAGATAAGCAGAAGTTCTCTATAGAGTGTTTATTGAAGAAATCACTCAGTCCTCCCCCTGGCTGGATATCAGCAACAACAAATTTTGGCTATGACAAGCCAACTCTTAAATTCTTCTTTCCCTTTTAACTCAGTCTTTCAATTCCAACAATGAATCTGTCCNATAGAGTGTTTATTGAAGAAATCACTCAGTCCTCCCCCTGGCTGGATATCAGCAACAACAAATTTTGGCTATGACAAGCCAACTCTTAAATTCTTCTTTCCCTTTTAACTCAGTCTTTCAATTCCAACAATGAAGACATAACAGCCAGTACCATTCTCCAGCCCAGTCACCCATAAGCAGGTATTCACTTATAAAAAGCTTTGACAAAGATTCTCTGCTTGACCATACTTTTACAGACGCATCTGTATACTCATAAAATTCTGTTATAGCAATAATCTTGCTAAGTTAGTTTAGTAAGAATCCCTAATCCTCTCTGTCTGATCATGCTTGATATCTAATTAGGTACATCAGTTCCAACATCCCCCAGGTGATATCTGATCATACTGGTCTCTCTTCAGCAAGAATCCTATTAGATTCCTTTAGTCAAAATTCTCTCCTCACCCTTGGTATTTCCTTTTAGCACTTTTCCACTCACTAACCCTCACCTTGCTCCTTGGCTATAAATTCCCACTTGTTCATGCTGTATTTGGACGTGAGCTAGTTCTATACCAAGGTCTCATTTCCCCAGTTGCAGATGTCCTGAATAAAATCTGTTTTTAACACTTTACTATTCACTTCTGGTTTTGTTTGGTTTGGTTTGGTTTGGCTTGGCTTCCCTGATAGCTCAGTTGGTAAAAATCCACCTACAACGCAGGAGACCCCAGTTTGATTCCTGGGTTGGGAAGATCTGCTGGTGAAGGAATGGGCTACCCACTCCAGTATTCTTGGGCTTCCCTGGTGGCTTGGCTGGTAAAGAATCCTCCTGCAATGTGGGAGACCTGGGTTTGATCTCTGGGTTGGGAAGTTCCCCTGGAGAAGGGAAAGGCTGCCCACTCCAGTATTCTGACTTGGAGAATTCCATGGACTTTCACTTTCACTTTCTGGGTTTTCTTTGACAGCCTTCTGTGAAGGTCACTAGAAATCATTGAAGGCCTAGTTGTAGTTGTGTTAGTCACTCAGTTGTGCCCAACTCTTTGTAACCCCATAGAATATAACCCACCAGGCTCCTCTGTCCGTGGGATTCTCCAGGCAAGAATACTGGTGTGGATTGCCATTTCCTTCTCCAGGGGATCTTCCTGACCCAGGGATCAAAGAATCTCAATTTTTTTTTCTCTGTGACTGCCCCTTCCTGAGCTCTTTCCCTCCACCCTACTCACCAACTCACACTGCTCAGAATTCAGCCCAACCAACATACCCATTTATTCACTAGGGGTGATTTCCCCTCATCATCTAAATTCAGCAAGAGCCCTATTGTACAATTATCTCCCAATTATCACCAAGTCACAGGTCTGAATTTCTTTTGAAAGAGGAGGAGAAAACACTATACTCTGAGAAAGCACAAGTCTCCTTGCTCTTTAACTAACATGCAAGGTCTTAATTTTTATTCCTGAATTCTTTTCCCATTTGACGTTTTTAATTTTCAGCCTCATAATGGTTAAATCCCTATTCAGAAACAATGTTTAGCTCTCATTCAAACATTTCAATTATAGGCCTCTCTTTTCATTCTATTTACAACAAAAGAAATTTCTGCCTTTCACCAGAGTCAGCTTCCTCTAAGAGAACAACTTACTTTGCTTCTTAAGAGCCTGACTCAATGAATACCATATTTGCACAATACGGTTCATACCAGCTTTCATGATATTTTAAGATTCCCACTTCTCTTAGAGCTAACTAAATAAATCCCACCAGAGTAAAGTGAGGATGGTCTCAGGAAAACTCAAGCCCTCATTTTGACTGTAAAGTATATATTCCTGAGAGAAGGAACAACACTGCCTGTTATTTCACAAACATCTTTAAAGACGAGAAGTTAGAGTGAACAAATGCAGAAGAAATTGAACAGGAAAAAAAAATTTATTATCTATATTCAATTTATATTTCCCTTGCTAACTCTTTGGTTATTTGCCTAAAACTTAAGTCTTTTGTTTTTATGGTAATCTAAGAGAACAGTAAATGATAATGTACTAGGTTTTTGTAGGTATCTTGAGTGATTCAATAAAAACATGAAAGGGGTGACCTTGCTTAAGCTAGCAGTTGCAGATGTATTTCACAGGGTAACCGTAAACAGAAAAACTAAAGAAGTCCCTCATTTTTCTCCAAGCCCTTCTGATGTTTCTCTTTCTAGCTGAGTGTCCACTGGAAAATACCAAGTCTTCTCTTTTCTACTATAGAAGAAGCACTAGAGACAAGTGATATGGGGGTAAGCTATTACTGTGACACAGGGAAGGAATCTTTGTCTCACCTTGAGTCATGCTGTGTTACAGAGACACCCAAAGAATGTTCCAATGCACAAAGCCCTTGCAGAGTTTACTTCTGTTTTATACCACCCATGTGCTATACTATAAATAAATCCTTCAGGAGATTGCTGGATCAAGAGACAAAGGTAAGTAACAAACTCCACCTAAGTACAGAATTGCCACTCACCTCCAACAATAGAAGATTTCTTCATCAAAAGATCATCCTTCTCTTAGGGTTCTCTCTCAGGCCCTGCTTCAGGCCCTAAGCAGATAAACTCATGACAGGGCATGCCATATGGCTTTCACTCACAAGTAAACTTGTGCCGTCCCTGGCTCTCTACTTCAGCATCCCCACTCAAAACTATAAAATGAAAACTGCGATTGTATTTTCCTTGCTGTTGTTTTATACAATTAACTATCTTTGCTATCTTAATTCTGGGGCTAGTTAGCTCATTTAATCGCCATGGGACAGTACTGATGTTAAAGCCTTGAATTCAGTTGTCAAATGGTTCAGCCCAGTCAGGCCATGGCCCCTTGGCCTACGTAATAACAATAATCCAGCCATAGTATTATAATGCACCCAAAAAGATTTCCTTCAACAGTTCCAAGGATACCTGACTCTTCTCACGGAAACCTAGTCAAGCCATCTGGAGGCATCACTGCCTCTGCCTTTGAAGAGTTTGAAATTCTTTTGGGAGGACAAATTTTCACTCATGAGAAAATAAGCAAGCACAATGAAAATGCACAGAATCAAGCACTGAGTGTGAGTATTG
The DNA here is from genome assembly GCA_006410875.1 of Neotragus pygmaeus. Lineage (NCBI taxonomy): Eukaryota > Metazoa > Chordata > Mammalia > Artiodactyla > Bovidae > Neotragus > Neotragus pygmaeus. The sequence goes on along the minus strand of SJYV01010136.1, from coordinate 1,904,056 downwards.
CTTTGAAAATTGACTGGGATTTGGCATAGTCAATGAAGAACACAGATGCCAAGGAAACTGGCCAGCTTCTTCAGGGATGTATAGAATTTGGATAAGTAAGAGGAGTGGTGAGTCTTCAACAAGAGAAAAAAATATTTCACATTTGAAAAACAAATAGTGATTCAGATTGGGATGCTTGTTTCACATTGGTGATGATAACTTTTAGAAAGTATATAAGTCATTGTAAACTCATAGGAAACAAGGGATAAAAAAGCTTCCCCATGACAGATGTTGCTGAAGATAATTCTTAAAGGGCCAAGGTCTGTGATACAAGAAAATTTCTATGTCATGTAAACACAAAATTATTTCCTCACATTTTCCATCTTCTCACCCAAGTTCAAGACCTGAATTTCCTTTCAAACCTAAAACTCTCTTTCAAACAGAATGAAAGTTAATTTGCTAAGAGTTCCAAGTGTGAAGCAAATGCTTTGCTATTTTTAAACCAAATTAGTTTTGCTTAATAAGCATTATGTCTATGAGTTTTTTAACCTTTAATGACCTTAAGCCCCTTATTCTATAGTCCAAGTGCTTTAGCAAAACTGAGGGAAATCATAGTTTGTTTTAATATACTCTTAATTTAGCAGTCCAATAAACTTACTAATAAGTTGTGAGAATAAGTTATATTTTTGGACTAAAACTGACAGCCTAATTAGCTTGGTATACCCATGGACTCTTAACCACCCAGCAATCACCTTCAAAATGGGTGACAGTGTTTAATACTTTAACAACTGTAGCAGAGTTTCTGCTGAGGGAAAGAAAAGACTCTTAACGAACTTCACTTTGACTTTATTTTGTGGAAGGAGAGAAAGAACAAAAGCAGTCTGGCTTTTGGAGAGCCAGAAGTTCTAGACTTACATAGCCATGAAAGATATTGGAGTTTCTTTCATTAATTTTACACTCATGTTGCTTGCATTTACTATCGAAATAATGCTAACATAAAGTATAGTGAATTTAATGTCCTCAATCATCATAGTCTTTAACAATTGGCTTGTTTTACTTTAGAAGGCAGTAAAAATTACAGACAAAGTTGAAAGAAAACATACTAAAAAGCAACTAACTTTTATTCATGACATCAGCTTTAATTTCAAAACATCACAATAGAAAAGAATGAAAGCTACTGAATAAACTGGCCATAAAATCATCAACAGAGATGGATACTCTCTAGTATGCAAAATTGGGAATCATCAGACAAGTTTGAAAATGAACTGAGATTTCATCCCATAAATATTTGGAGGTTTCTTGTGTTTGCTATTTAACCTCTTCCCTCACAATCTTAGGAAAAAATCCTTATAAAATCCCCTGTCATATTTACCATAGATTATCAGTTGATTTCCTCTAATAATAATATTTTTTAAACTTTAATAAGAATATTTTAACTTTTACTGACTTTAAACACCTTATTCTATAGCCCAAGTGCTTTGGCAAAGCTATGAAAACCACAGTTGGTTTTAATATACTCTTGATTTAGCAATCCAATAAACATACTAATAAGTTGCGAGAGCAAGTCATTTTTTGAACTGAAACCAACAAGCTAATTAGTCCTGTGTACCACTGGGATACCAAAGTGTAGCACTTGATAGCACTTCAAAGCATGTGGGCTACAGAATAGACATTAAAGCTTAAAAACAAGAAGCTATCATTTATTGAATACTCATCAGATCAGACTCTGTGACAAACACTCGACATATTTAATCTCAGCATCTCACAATAATCTTGGGAGTGTATACTACTATTTTTCTCACTTTACAGATGAGAACACCAAGGTTTAGAGAGGTTTAAATGTCTACTATCACATAGCTGGTGAATTGCAGAGCCAGGATACAAAACTTCATCATCTTGAATGGGTTTACAAAGTGCTCTACTTTGAAACATGATCTAAAGACTAGCATTCAGAATCCTTATTCTCCTCACTCATTGCCTGTGTCCTGTGAGAGTGAATACCTATCTGATAGGATACCTATAAATTCCTTGAAATCAGTTGCTACATTGTACTTATTTTTGTGCTTCCTACACAAAGTCCTGGGCGGCCTCATTCAGCAGATCTCTAACTCTTGTTTTTAGTCTGACCCAATCCATTCTGAAGGAGATCAACCCTGGGGTTTCTTTGGAAGGAATGATGCTAAAGCTGAAACTCCAATACTTTGGCCACCTCATGCGAAGAGTTGACTCATTGGAGAAGACTCTGATGCTGGGAGGGATTTGGGGCAGGAGGGGAAGGGGACGACAGAGGATGAGATGGCTGGATGGCATCACTGACTCGATGGAGGTGAGTCTGAGTGAACTCTGGGAGTTGGTGATGGACAGGGAGGCCTGGCGTGCTGCGATTTATAGTGTCACAAAGAGTAGACATGACTGAGCGACTGAACTGAACTGAACTGAACAGTTACCAAGGAAATGATAGATAGAATCCTATTAAAACTGAGCAGAACCGTGTAGACCAGCCCTTCCAAGTACAGAGGCCCCTCATGGCCCCTGCCTCTTGTTTGTAGAAAAGCCAAAGTCTTTCAGGCTTCCCAGAGTCACAAAAGAGCAGGCTCAGGCAGTTAATGATTAGGACAAGAGAATCACAGAATGTTTCGTTGACTGATGCACATTCCTGAATTGTTTTAAAGATAGTATAACTGTCACCAGAGGGGAAAAGCTAACTGCATGATGACCAGACTGTAGCCATGATATAAGCTGCTCCATTTCAAGTAGTACTGAATCTATGGCTAGCCAAGCACTGGTCTCAAGAGAAAAGGATTAACACTATTGCACGTAAAAATCTGTATCTTTGTGGGAATCGAAACAATTGTAACTGGCTCTGCCCATATATGGAAGCAGGCAACTAAAACTGTCAGTAAAAATATGCCATGGACCCATGTCGACACCTTCCACTCTAAGAATATGGCACTGTATATCAACAAAAAGTTACAGAAGTTGAACTTGTGCCCATAATTCCATAGAAATAGAATGATGTCTGACAGTGGGGAACTGTAAGCCAGTCTTTGCAGGCAGCTCTTTGCAGAAAACAGATCTTTGCAGGAAACAGCTCTCTGCATGGGCCCTTTTGTTTGTCACATTAGCAAAGCTATATTTTAACTAACCTCAGGCCTAAACACATCTTTCAAATCTGGCCTAAATGCATCTTTCAGATCTTTTGATCACAAAATGCCCCCTCCAACCTGTTGATTCTTTTTTTAGATTAAAGAAGTAGAAATAAAGAATAAGTAATTAACAGATGAAGAGATCTTTTCCTCTACTTCCCGTTCAGTAATTTCTCAAGCAAATGTGTGAATGAAATAGCATCTAAAGAAAGATCACAAGGAGTCAATAAGTCTGCACACAGTGAGAAAAGGCTGAAGATCCTATCCCCTGCTTTGATGATTAACTCAGATTATTTCCCTCTTTTTCACATTAAAAACTCTCATGGCTGAGAAGAATCTTCAGAGTCAGTTCTGGGACACGAGTCTGCCTTCTCCCCAGGTTGCCAGCTTCCTGAATAAAGCAGGAAGCTTTTCATTTCTACCAGCACTCATCTCTAGAGTATTGGCTTTCAGGTAGGCAAACAGCAGAACCTGAGTTCAGAAACACTATGTTCAGTTGGTAAAGTCAGTGCTCCCTGAGGAGAAACACCCTGAAAGTTATTACATGTCAGGTGAATACCTCAACTCTGATAACCTTTTGCAGACCTAGCAAATTCTACATCAGGGGAGGGACCAATCTGTTAAGACTGAGTTGCCTAGGATGAAGGACGTTATTGGGCAGAGAAACCTCATTGATCCTGTATTCTGTAAATTTGCCATGGCCCAGACAATCTAATTTCTTACCTGCACCTCAATAATCCCCCATAATATCTATTTTGATCCAAACAAAGCTCACTGTCTCCTGAACCAAAGATGTACAGACATCCCTGTACTTTATGGATTAAGCTATTAAAAGTTATTTATATATCTCCCTGTGTTTCCATATTTTTAAAAAGTGAAGTCACTCAGTTGTGTCCAACTCTTTGTGACCCCATGGACTATAGCCTATCAGCCTCCTCCATCCACGGGATTTTCCAGGCAACAGTACTGGAGTGGGTTGCCATTTCCTTTTCCAGGGGGTCTTTCCAACCCAGGGATTGAATCCAGGTCTCCCACATTGCACGCAGACGCTTTACAGTCTGAGTCGCCAGGGAAGACATATCTCCCTGTGTTATATATCTCCCTGTGTTTCCATAGACAATAGAAATATTTGCTTCCCTGGTGGCTCAGGGGCAAAGAATCCACTTGTCTGTGCAGGAGACTAGGGCTCAATCCCTGGGTCTGGATGATCCCCTGGAGAGGGAAATGGCAACCCACTACAGTATTCTTGCCTGAGAAATCCATAGACAGAGAAATTTGGTGGAGTTACATTCCATAAACAACAATAACACAGAAACATTTATGTCATGGCACTTGTTATATAGAAATCATTCTTCATGTCACTTTCATTAAATAATGAAGTCCTTAAGGTCAAAAGTCAATATTTATTTAACTCTATAACTTTGCTTTCAGTTCAGTTCAGTTCACATTCATTAATAATATGTGAATAATTCCAAACATTGAAGACTCTACCAAGTGCTTTAAGTGTATCTTTTATTTACTACTTACTATATCATTCTTAGATATTATTATTCTATTTTATATATGGATGAAGGAAACTGAGTTAGAGAAACATTAAGTAATTTGCCCCAGGTCACACTGCTACACAGTGCCTGAGATGATTCAGAAGTTTGTCTGACTTCAGAACATTTAATGACAAAACCAAACTTTCCACCTATAATCCCAAAAATCATTCACAGCTCTCAGTCCCAACACTTACTTAGCACATATAGGTGTTTATAGCCTAATCAATGAAACACACATCAGGACTCAGGAATAGCAGTTGTGACCAGTTATAGCATCAGAATTAGATTCTTCTATTACAGGGTGATTTAGCTCAATCTTTAGAGCTCCTTCAGTGGTGGTGACAGAAAGAGAGGGATGAGTTGCTCTCTCCTGCTCCCCAATTTTTAGAACTTTTCCTACCATCTTATGTCACCATTCTCTGTAGTAGATGGTGGTGATACCATGATTTGAAACCCAGGTAATGAGTTCCCAAGTCTCTTAGCAGTAAACCCTCGGGCCAAGGTGACAACAATTATCAGGACTGCGTCCACCCTGAGTGCTCTATAACTGTTTTTTCTTACATTATTAGCAAATAATCATGCATTTCATAATCTCTGGCTTTCCTGTACCCGTTGTCTGCCTGAGTCAATTCAGACAATTAGAAAGAGCTACAAGTGCAACAATCTTTTGCATCATAGGGAAATGTAGCTCCAACATTAGCAAAAGATTACAGAAAACGTCATTCTTAGAGGATCTGGAAATCTAGGTTTTGTTTTTCTCTCACCCTCCAGTCTGGAAAAAACATCCACTTTTTGGTCCAAGAAGTCCAGGCAAAGTGGCATTTCTGAATATCAGTTCAGTTCAGTCAGTCAGTCATGTCCAACTCTTTGCAATCCCATGAACTGCAACATATCAGGCCTCCCTGTCAATCACCAAATCCAAGAGCTTTCTCAAACTCATGTCCATTTAGTGATGATGCCATCCAATCATCTCATCCTCTGTCATCCCCTTCTCCTCCTGCCTTCAATCTTTCCCAGCATCAGGGTCTTTTCAAATGAGTCAGCTCTTCGCATCAGGTGGCCAAAGTATTGGTGTTTCAGCTTCAACATCAGTCCTTCCGATGAACACCCAGGACTTATCTCCTTTAGGATGGACTGGTTGGATCTCCTTGCTGTCCAAGGGACTCTCAAGAGTCTTCTCCAACACCTCAGTTCAAAAACATCAATTCTTCGGCATTCAGCTTGCTTTATGGTCCAACTCTCATATCCATACATGACCACTAGAAAAACCATAGCATTGACTAGTAGGACATTTGTTGGCAAAGTAATGTCTCTGCTTTTTAATATGCTGTCTAGGTTGTCTAGGCTTCCCTGGTGACTTAGAGGATAAAGTGTCTGCCCACAATGTGGGAGACCCAGGTTCGATCCCTGGGTAGGAAGATCCCCTGGAGAAGGAAATGGCAACCCACTCCAGTACTCTTGCTTGGAAAATCCCATGGACGGAGGAGCCTGATAGGCTATAATCCATGGGGTCGCAAAGAGTCAGACACGACTGAGCGACTTCACTTCACTTCACTAGGTTGGTCATAGCTTTTCTTCCAAAGAGCAAGCGTCTTTTAATTTCATGGCTGCAGTCACCATCTGCAGTGATTTGGAGCCCAATAAAATAAAGTCTGTTGCTGCTTCCACTGTTTCCCCATCTATTTCCCATGAAGTGATGGGACTGGATGCCATGATCTTAGTTTTCTAATGTTGAGTTTTAAGCCAGATTCTTCATTCTCCTCTTTCACTTTCATCAAGAGGGTCTTCAGTTCCTCTTCATTTTCTGCCATAAGGATGGTATTATCTGCAAATGTGAGGTTATTGGTATTTCTCCTGGCAATCTTGATTCCACCTTGTGCTTCATCCAGCCTTGCATTTCACATGATGTACTCTGCATAGCAGTTAACTAAGCAGGATGACAATATAAAGCCTTAATGTACTCCTTTTCCAATTTAGAACCAGTCTGTTGTTCCATGTCCGGTTCTAACTGTTGCTTCTTGACCTGCATACACATTTCTCAGGAGGCAGGTAAGGTGGCCAGGTATTCCCATCTCTTTCAGAATTTTCCACAGTTTGCTGTGATCCATACAGTCAAAGGCTTTGGCATAGTCAATAAAGAAGTAGATGTTTTTCTGGAACTCTCTTGCTTTTCTTGATAATCCAACAGATGTTGGCAATTTGATCTCTGGTTCCTCTGCCTTTTCTAAATCCAGCTTGAACATCTGGAAGTTCATGGTTCATGTACTGTTGAAGCCTGGCTTGGAGAGTTTTGAGCATTACTTCGCTAGTGTGTGAGATGAGTCCAATTGTGCAGTAGTTTGAACATTTTTTGGCATGCCTTTATGAATATCAGGTGTCATGAAACATTTGTAAAAATTACAAATGAGTAAGCAACAAAGAAGAAGAAGGGAATGACAGAGGATGAGATGGTTGGATGGCATCACTGACTCAACAGACATGAGTTTGAACAAGCTCCAGGAGATAACAAGGAAGCCTGGCATGCTTCGGCCCAGGAGGTCGCAAAGAGTCAGACATGACTATGTGACTGAACAACAACAAGAAATCTTTTGAAGACTATCCTCAATTCATCACTTGAACTTGGCCTAATAAAGTATTTGATTTTAACACTATTAGACAAATTTCATATCATATGGAAAGACATGGCTTTATGCTGCTAATACAAAAAAATACTGAGAGGGAGGAAGGGGAGGGAGGAGAAAAAGGGGAGGGAAGGAGCCCTGAAAGGAAGAAAAGAAAGAACGGTAGTACAATTATATAGAGACAATGGAAAAGACCCATCTGATACCAAAATACAGCTCTCAATTTATCCACTTAATGCTATTTATTGTATTTAATCACATTGCCATGAAACTCAGCACAACTGAAATCCAGGAAAACTAGTAAGGAGAAAAATACATATATGCACTTTTTTTAATGCATTATTTCCTTTGTCCAAAGAAATGCTAGTATGTCCTCTTCTACNGAGGAGGGGGCCGGTACCGGCCTGGGCGCAGCCCCCGGGGCGGAGATTTTGCTAGGTTGTTGCCTGGCTTGGGGTGGGCGGACCTTGGGTCTCGTCCTGAAGTCCAGGTCCGAGCGAAGTAGACCGCTGGGCGGTGGAGCTGTCAAGACGCGGACTCCGCCGGGCCTTTGGAAGGAGGATTGCGCCCGGTCCTTGGGAGAGACAGAAATGCCAAATGCAGGAAGCGAGAAAGTGCTTGTCTTTGCCCCGCTGTATCGTCGTGCACTAGTGGTTGGGGTTGACGCCTTTTCTCTTTATGGACCGTTTAGCGAGCACTTGTTACGCCCCCGGTACTTACCGTGCATTGTCTCACCTCACCTTCGAAGCCCAGTGCGGTGATACTGTCTCTCCATTTTACGGTTGAAAACATCGAGGCTCAGATTGAGGAACTTGCCCAAGGTCACGCAGCTTGGTAATCTGGGAAAGCCTTCGTTCGAATATGATATCTTTTCTGTAGAAGTGTATTTCTCTAGTTCAGATCTTGCGAAAATAAATATGTGAGGTAAATGAGAAAACCTGAAAAGTTTCTTCTTGGGAGTAAAATCTAAATATTTTAAAGTAGATCGAATTTATATGCCCTATTGTAGGTTGTTCAGTGTGTTTTGCTGCAGCCTAGCCAAATGATTTTCTTGATTCTTTCCCCCCAAAATTACTTTTGAAAGGTGACTCTCGGCACCTTTACCTTTTTCTTTTTTTGCGGTGGATCTGACCGAACAGAAAATATTCTTATCAAAAAGGAATAGATTTAGTTAAACTCCGTATTTCTTGAAAAGTTACAATTTGTGCAATTTATTCTTGATGCATACAGGGAACTCACAGTTGGGTTATTTGCTTGAGATTTCCTTATTGCAAAATTTGTTTCTGGATTATGTGGCAATGACAACATGCTTAGTAATTTGTGCATTAACTTGTGCAATATCTCTGAGTGGAGAGCCAGAATTTAATGTGTAGAGTGTTGTAAAAGTTATCTTTTAATGATGTGATTGTTTTCTTTCTTATGTATGTAGCAAACTAATGAGTATTTATAAACTAACTGAAATTCTCATTTTAGTATTGACCTATACTGTTTCTTTGATTATGATTAAAGTTAGATAGCCTTTACATTTCTCTTTGCAGAAGAAAGTGTTGATAAAATTCTCTTGAGTAACTTAAGTTTCATGCATAGTTGTAAATGTTTAAGAAATCTATTGATGCCTCAAATTGTAGTATTTTATAATTTCCTTTAATGTATTATCAGGTTTAAGAAAATTTGTAGTTGAAAGTCTTTGTAATGTCTGTAGAGAAAAGGTTGAATTATAGAGTTGAGAAGTGGATGGTTCACAGATTGATTTGTCGTTTGCTTAAAATACAAATGTGTGTTGAATCTTGTTGAATAATATCATTATAGAATGGTTATCTAGTCATGCTCTCCGTGAATCTTTCTTGAAAGAAATAACTATTAAAGATTTATTGTAAATAATTTGATGATTACATTGTAGACTCAGTCTTTTAAGTGTTTACTTTAATGCTACCAGAGGGGTAAACTATATTTAATAGATGCTGTATTAAAATGGAATTGTGTTTGGTTCTAGACAAGTCCCAGCTTTAGTATCAGATTGATTTTATTTTTCCTTGTAGAATTGGAGCTCTCAAAGCTCCCTCCCACCTGCCCCCCAATCCAACCCCAACTTTTTATTATGAAACAGTTTTAAGTACACAGGAATTTGGTAATATCAAACACCCGTATAGTAATCCTATAAATTGATTTATTGGCATCTTGCCATAATGTGTACATTATTTTTGGCCATGCATGCCTGTGTGCTCACTCAGTCACGTCCCACTCTTTGTGACCCCATGGACTGTAGTCTGCCAGGCTCTGTCCATGGGATTTTCCAGGCAAGAATATTGGAATAGGTTGCCATTTCCTCCTTCAGGGGATCTCCCCAACCCAGGGATTGAATCACTGTCTCCTGCGTGTCTCTTGCATTGACAGGCAGCTTCTTTACTGCTGAGCCAAGTGGGAAGCCTTTTTGGCTATACCATTTGAAAACTAAACTGTGGACACTATGACACATTACCCCTAAATATGCCAACTTGCATTTCCAAAGATAAGGACATTTTCTTACACAGCCAAAACATCATTATTGTTAACTTTCTAATTAATAGTTTCTTATTGTTAATTCCTTAATGCAATCTAGTATCCGTCCATGTTTAAATTTCCCCATTTGCGCTGGAAAGATCTTTTATGGCTTTTTATACTTAATCCCACCAAACCAGGACCTTATCAAGGTTTATTCACTACATTTGGCTAAGTCTCTTTGATCTCTTCTAATCTAAAACAATATCACCTCTCCATTTTATTTATTTTTTTTATCTTTTGGCCATGCCACACAGTATGTGGGATCCTAGTTTCCCATCCAGGGATTGAACCTGTGGCCCCTGCTGTGGAAGCACAGTTTTAACCACTCGATGCCTTGGAAGTCCCATCGTCTCTCCATTTTATAAAATGGATTTTTTTAAAATAAAAGAGGTCAAGCCAGTTATCTTATAAAACAAATCACATTCTGGATTTGTCTGATGTTTTTTTTCCCTCTCATGGTGTAGTAGTTCCTCTAGCTAACTGTAAGCTTAAAGAATCGTTAGTTTCAGGTTAAATAGTTTGGGCAAGAAAAACTACTGCGTGTTTCTGTGTACTTTATATTGCTTCCCATCGGGGTCCTGTTATTTGTGATCCTGAGTTTGATCACTTGGTTATGGGGGTTGTTCTTCAGACATGTCTTCAGACAAAGTCGTGTCTTTGCAACTCCATGGACTGCAGCACACCAGGCTTCCCTATCCTTTACTATCTCCCCAAGTTTGCTCAAGCTCGTGTCCATTGAGTCAGTGATGCCATCCAACCATCTCATCCTCTGTTGCCCCCTTCTGCCTTCAGTCTTTCCCAGCATCGGGGTCTTTTCCAGTGAGTCACCTCTTCCCATTAGGTGGCTAAAGTATTGGAGTTTCAGCTTCAGCATCAGTCCTTTCAATGAATATTCAGGGCTGATTTCCTTTAGGGTTTACTGGTTTGATCTCCTTGCTGTCCAAGGGACTCTCAAGAGTCCTCTGAAGCACTACACTTTGAAAGCATGAGTTCTTAGGCACTGAGCCTTCTTCATGGTTCAACTCTCACATCCCTACATGATTACTGGAAAGACCACAGCTTTGACTAGATGGACCTTTGTCAGCAAAGTGATGTCTCTGCTTTTTAATATGCTGTCTAGGTTTGTCATAGCTTTCCTTCCAAGGAGCAAGCATCTTTTAATTTTGTGGCTGCAGTCACCCTCTGCTGTGATTTTGGAGCCCAAGAAAATAAAATCTGCCACTCTTTCTGCTTTTTTCCCATCTGTTTGCCATGAAGTGGTGGGACTGGATACCATGATCTTAGTTTTTTGAATGTTGAGTTTTAAACCGCTCTTTCACTCTCCTCTTTCAGTCAGTTCAGTCGTGTCCGACTCTTTGTGACCCCATAGACTTAAGCACACCAAGCTTCTCTGTCCATCACCAACTCCTGGAGTTTACTCAAACTCATATCCATCGAGTTGGTGATGTCATCCAACCATCTCATCCTCTGTCATTCACTTCTCCTGCCTTCAGTCTTTGCCAGCATCAGGTCTTTTCTAGCGAGTCAATTCTTTGCATCAGGTGGCCTAAGTATTGGAGTTTCAGCTTCAGCTCTCCTCTTTAGGTGAGGTATATTTTCCCCACTGCAATTGGCCTGTGTCCTCCAGTAATCTTTCAGTTTTCAGTAGATAGTAATATCTATTGCTGCATCTGTTGGCGAGCTAACTTCTGAATTTCAATGTCAACAATCTTTTGTTGGTCTGTAGACAGCAACAGAATCGCAGGAATTGTAAAAATATTCTGTATAGCTGTATTAATCAGGTTCTGATTTGGGGGATTTTAAAATATTTTTAATAATGAATTCAAGATTATCGCTAGTTATGAATAAAAAGAGACCTGTCTTGAGAGAACAGAGGACAATTCAGTTCCTGTCTTTTCCTGTACTCTCTCAAGGAGAGAGGGAGAGAGAGAGAGAGAGAGTGAAAGTGTGTGTGTGTGTGTGTGTGTGTGTGTGTTGGCTGTACCGTGAGGCTTGTGTCGCTTGTGAGATATTAGTCCTCACTGAACCTCGGTCGTTGGCAGTAAAGTCGAGGGGTCCCTATCATTGGACCATCAGGGAATTTCCTCCATATGTTTCTTTTAAGTCTTAGCCAATGTTTGTTGCTCAGAAATAGCTGGAATATAGAAGGAGAGTTACTTTACTAAAAAATGTTTTGAGAAAACTGTTTTCTGGTGTCATGCAAAGGAGAACTGGATTGAGAATCAGAAGGTCTAAACCCTAGGCCTAATTCAACTGTTCTATGAAGTTCAAAGATTATGAACTTTTTAACTTCACTCTGTGTTCTCATGTCATAGTGATTGTTAGTAAACATGTTCGTAAACATGTCAGGAGGACAGGAACAGACTCTTCTTTGATGTTCTTCCCATAACTAGCCCACCACCTTTCTTGTAAGTGCTCAAGAATGTTATGCTTGAGATTCATAGTACTATAAATTTTAAAAGCACTCTGTACTTGTTAAACTTTGGAAGTTTTTTCTAGGGTAATTTCCCCCCATTTGTATAGTTAGTCATTTAGTATGGGCTTTAATAAATTAATAGTAACAAATTAAAAGAATGGTTTAAGGTACGATTTTATCAGCGTTCTTTCGATAATTCCCAGATTGTGCCTGCTCAGCGCCACTGCCTCAGGCAGGCTGCCCCTGGAGCGCTGCGCTTGCCTCCGCTGCCCTGGCCGCCGTCTGACTGCACAGCGCCGCGGTTGTCTCTGTGTCCTCCGTGGAGAAATTAGCTCTCCAAGCACAAGGCAGTGCTGTGTTGATTGTAGTGCCCAACACCTAGCACAGTACCTATTGCCAAACGTTTATTACATGGATAGGTAATTGACACGGAGAAGGCGATGGCACCCCACTCCAGTACTCTTGCCTGGAGAACCCCATGGATGGAGGAGCCTGGTAGGCGGCAGTCCATGAGGTCGATAAGAGTCGGACACGACTGAGCAACTTCACTTTCACTTTTCACTTTCCTGCATTGGAGAAGGAAGTGGCAACCCACTCCAGTATTCTTGCCTGGAGAATCCCAGGGACGGGGGAGCCTGTTGGGCTTCTGTCTGTGGGGTCGCACAGAGTCGGACACGACTGACGCGACTTGGCAGCAGCAGGTAATTGACAAGAGGCCCCCTTTTACAGTGTGCTCAGACTCTTAGATGGCAGCTACGTGAGTGGAACAGGGTGGGGAAGCTCAAGAAAATGCTTCTGTATTCTCAGAGAAAATCAAGCATTTGTGAACAGCTCTACCACAGAGGCAAGGCTGTGGAAAAGTTTCTGAAAATTAATAGGAATCAGTGGGAGAATGTTAGATAGTGCTTATTATTTTTGAAAGTCTTTGAGAACAGATCTGCAGTCTAAACTGAAATTTCAATTCTTTCTGTGCTATATTTAGTAATAGTTATATGCTCCCAACTCATATTGTATTTTAGATTTGTGACGTGAAGATGTTTCATTATCATTATTATTGTTTGATAAGTTTGTCGTTACCCTAAGTTTGACTGACTTAGCTACATGCTTCCCTGGTGGCTCAGATGGTAAAGCGTCTGCTCGCAATGCGGGAGACCTGGGTTCAATCCCTGGGTCAGGAAGATCCCCTGGAGAAGGAAATGGCAACCCACTCCAGTACTTTTGCCTGGGAAATTCTATGGATGGAGGAGCCTGGTGGGCTACAGTTCATGCGGTCTCAAAGAGTCGGACACAACTGAGTGACTTCACAATGGTATTTATGGAGTTTTAACTCAAAATATTTTGTTCTTTTGTTTTAATATGAAAGAAACGAGACCAATGTTCTCTGACTAAATTTTGCGGAGAGATTAATGTCATGATTTATATGCTTGCTTTAATGCATTTTAAAATCAGTTTAGGCATTTTTAGACCTATTGACTGCTTTGTAAAATTAGTAATAGTTATTATATGATAGGACATAATGTATAAAAATGGTATGTCAAAGAACATTTACAAATTTTCTTATTTGGTTAGATATTATAAGGAAATGAAACAAGTAGAAGGTAGCTAGCTCAGCCTTGGTGTTGATAAAGATCTACTTTGAGAGATGGTGTATCATTAACCATCCGGTCTGTTAGTGATACCTGACTGCATTTGGTTGACTTCACCCCCAAACCACCATATACCTTCGTTATAAATCTTTCTCCATGATTTGAGAAAGAGTAGATTAATTTTGTATTCTGAGATCATGTAATGTGTATTAATCAGCATCTCAAAGTTTTGTCCCATAGTTACGGACTGTTGCATCCTGCCTTAGGGTTAGAAGATTTACTCAGGGATGTACCTGAAGAGTTTCTTGCCTAGAATGTGAATACGACAGACTGCAAACTGTATTTCATAGTAGGTAGAAAGCCTGAATTCAGTCCTAAATCTGCCATTAATTAGAAGTTGACTGTGACAAAGTGACTTTAGTAATTTTTTAAAAATCATCTTAGTGCAAAGCAGGTACACACAGGTCTCTTAGCGCATAGCAGGTACACTCAGGTCTCTTAGTGCATAGCAGGTACACACAGGTCTCTTAGTGAATAGCAGGTACATGCAGGTCCCTTAGCACATAGCAGGTACATGCAGGTCTCTTAGCACATAGCAGGTACACGCAGGTCCCTTAGCGCACAGCAGGTACACGCAGGTCTTCACTGTGTCATGTGAGATCTTTGTAGCACACGGACGCTAAGTTGGTCACGGGCTCAGTACTTGCAGTGCTTCGGCTTAGTTGCTCCACACCACGTGGGATCTTAGTCCCCAAACCAGGAATCCACTCTGCACCCCCTGCATTGCAAGGTGGATTCTTAACCACTGGACCACCAGGGAAGTGCCTAATTCACCATTTCTGAATTTTAAAAAGTTGCCCTAGTTGCTTTCTTTTTTTAAAAAGGCTTATTTATTTTTTGGCTTTGGTGGGTCTTTTTTGCTGCATGGGGCCTTCTCTCCATTGCAGTGCCTGGGCTGCTGCTTGCAGTGGTTTCTCTTGCTGTGGAGAGCACAGCTTCGAGGTTTGTGGGCTCAGCAGTTGTGTGCACAGGCTTAGTTGCTCTGCAGCACTCGGGATCTTCCCTGCCCAGGTATCGAATTGATGTCCCTTGCATCACCAGGTGGATTCTTAAACACTGAACCACCACAGAAGCCCGACCCCACCCCACCTAGTTGATTTCTTAAGGACCTATCTAACCTATGATTCTGTGAGATCCACAGCATCATAGAAAATAGTAGAGTCAAAAGAAATTGAAGCTTTCTTGCTTGGGAGATTGTTAAGATGACAACTGTCCAGGGAAGATTTGTTACAGGGCAACATTTGGAAGATAAATCGCTCTGTTTAAATGTGATTAATCTGTCAGAATAACATCTTTTACTTAAAGATATTTTATAGCCAGGTAGCTTGTGTTGAACTGTGATAATCTATAGTAGGTTCACAGTAAATACTTGTTCAAAGAGTAGATGAATAACTTCAGGACTGATAACAGTTGAAATCAGAATCACCTGATGATATTTTAGTGATAAAAATCCAGGACAGTAACCATTGAATTCTAGAAAAGAACTGAATTATTCTCATGAATGGGCACCTAAGACTAGTGAAATGCATTTTTTGAAATACTTTAGCCAAAAGTGAGGGAAGATCTTTTTGGAAAAGAAAAAAAAAAAGAGGTATTGGAAAAATTCTACCTGCAGTCTATGCCCACTAGAAATTTTAAGATAATTTTATGGATGTATTGGATAAACCCCAAATGATTACATTTTAAAAAATGCTTACTTCCCAATGGAAAAAAATCATTTGGGGCAAACCATACATCAGCAAAAAAATTTTAATATATATATATTTATTTTTGCGAGGCTGTGTGGAATCTTAGTTCCCTAACAAGAAATTGAACCTGTGCCCCCTGCATTGGGAATGTGGAATCTTAACCATTGGACGACAGGGAAGTCCCAGCAAATTTTTTTTTCCTCAGAATCTTTCTCCTTCTTTATTCTTCATTTCTTCCATCTTCGCATCTCTAACCAAAGCACAGAAGTACATTAAGTGTTCTTAGCATATTTTGTTCTTAGGTAATGAATTAGTATTGGCATTTGTTAAACTAGAGCTTCCCTTGTGCTGAGATGTTAAAGAAACTACCTGCAATGCTGGAGACCTGGGTTCAATCCCTGGCCCAGGAAGATCCCCTGGAGAAGGGATTGGCAACCCACTCCAGTATTCTTGCCTGGAGAATTCCATGGACAGAGGAACCTGGTGTACTGCAGTCTGTGGGGTCACAAAGAATTGGACATGACTGAGCAACTAACACTTTTGTTAATCTGATACCCACTCTTGTGTTTTCTCTCGTATAAATCTTGCTCTTTTACAAATGGGAGGATCAAGCTTGGATGATATGGCTTCATGGAACGAGGGCTCTTCATCCTGTTTTTAAAGATTGGCAGCTGAGAACTGATAAAAGAAGGCCTGATTGGAGATTATGAAAGGACTAAGTGGCTTAGATTTGGTTATGCAGAAAGATCTCTAAAGGGAAAGTTGCAGAGATCTTGGTCAGTAGGTGGAGGGGAGGCTTGAGTGGTTGCGTGAGTTAGGGTTCAATCACAGAGGAAGAATGAACTGCGGTATCATGGAATTAAGGAATTTATGAAAGGTAGAAGGCCTTACAGAGTTGTGGGAGAAGCTTGGAAACCAAAGTCTATAAGGGGGAGTTGGCAGATCAGAGAAGTTACTAATCAGCCTTCCTGAGTCAGTGGTGCATTGGGCAAGTCAGAGTTTGCAGGGGAATGTGAGAAACCAGTTATGCCCAGCTACTGAAGTGTGGGCCCACACAGTAGAGCTGGTGGAAAGTATAGAAAGCTGTTGTCTCTACATAGCTACCTCTTCTGTGTTCTTCAGTCAGGCTTTTGATGGTGGGCCTGAGGTTGCTGTTTGGTTGGCAGAGTTGACAATAAGAAAGAGCTACATGCAATACAGGGGAGAGCAGAGACACAGTGAAATACTCTGTCAGCTCTACATCCATCTAACCATAACCTTCAGAGAGTAATTTCCGTGTTTGACCATCTCTAACCAGGAACCTGGTGGGAAGAGGATTCTGGAAATGTAGTTTGAACTTAAAAGTTGAAATGGTACAAACCGCCACAGAGGGTGAGAGTGGAGGGTGGGTGGGAAATCACAGTGAGGGCTGTGATTGCTGTGGCAGTCCACAGTGATGTTTCATCTTCTGTGAGAGAGGAAGTTCTTTAAAATCTCCAAGCCTTTCTCTTCCTCTGTGAGATGGGAAGATAATACCTACATTAGGGACTGTTGTGAGCATTAAATGAAATGTTTTGTATTTAGCAGACTGTCAGCACAGTGTAAAATAATAGCTTTTATTATTAGCAGTAATTGTGGTAGTAAAGAACATGGATTGAGAAATAGGAAGGGTGTATTTTGAAAGAGAAGGGAGAAGTAGAGAAGGTGAATGGAGGTAAGAGTGAAGTAGAAGACATAGTTCCTGTAATTGAGAATGCAGTAATCAAGCTGCGGAGGACACGTGCCAGCATATAGCAAGGTTGGGAAGGTGTTAAATCAGATAATATCCTTTGAGACAAATGACTGCCATGATGAGTGGAGAAATGGCAAATGCTGTCGTTCCAGCGCGCTCTTGCTCCGTCGTCCGCTCAAGTCCAGCTCTTTGCGACCCTGTGGACTGTAGCCTGCCAGGCTGCTCTGTCCATGGGATTTTCCAGGCGAGAATACTGGAGTAGGTTGCCATTTCCTTCTCCTGGGTGTAGTTAAGGTTAAAAGTGATAATGTAAAATTCCTAGTACACCATCAGTCCTCAGAGGTTATTTTTCACTTCTTATCATTTAGAAAGCTGGACAGATGAAGGGAGTAGGGAAGGCTGAAACTGGGTCCTTGTTTAGACAAGAAGGAAAGTAGGACACATTTCAGATAGCAGAAATAGGAGGAGGCATCATCACAGCATGCAGCATTTCTTAGACAAGTTGGTACCTACTGGCTCCTCATCTGTGCTTTTGATAGCCTGTTTGTAGTTTCTTGATTTTAATTTTGAAGGATTGCTTATGCTTGTATCACTGCAAGCAATCAGCACCCAGTAATTGTGTAGCACATAATGATACTTACTGTACAGGAAAGCCTGAGTTTTTACCAACTGTGAACCCGTAGAGTTAGGTGTCTCCCTCCTTATCCATAATCTATACCATGGCGTTTTCTCTTCACACTCAGTAGATTCATTAGGTTATTTACCTTTAGTGATTTCACTTGCCTACAGTATGAAATGATGAAGATTGATAAAAGGAGAGATTACATTAAAAAAATAATGAAGGACAAAGAAAAAGCTTAAAAGAAACAGCAGCTCTAATTTATTTCTTTGTCAGTCTCAGGGCTCCTTAAGTGTTTCCTATTTTGGCTTTTCAAATCCAGCCTAAGCTAAAATGATGAGTTGTGGTAGAAGCTGTTACACATAACTCACAGTTCCCGAAGACCCCAGTAGGGTAAAGACCAAAAGGAAGCAAAACTAAAAGAAGATAAAACAGGAGAGCTGGGTTTCATCCCTGGGTTGGAAAGATCCCCTGGAGAAGGAAATGGCAACCCACTCCAGTATTCTTGCCTGGAGAANCTCTTTGTGACCCTGTGGACTGTAGCCCACCAAGCTCCTCTGTCCATGGGATTCTCCAGGCAAGAATACTAGAGTGTGTTGCCATGCCCTCCCCCAGGGAATCCTGCCAACCCAGGGACTGAACCTGCATCTTCTGCAACTTCTTCATTGCAGGCTGATTCTTTACCTCTGAGCCACTGGGGAAGCCCAAGGATGTATGATATGCCATAGCAAAATATCTATAAAGCTGTCACTGAAATATCTAGGAAATTAAACTACATAACAACATACCATAAAATTTTTGCATAATAGGACTGCAACAGTCTTTGGTTTTAGCATGTGTATGTTTCAGTAATTATTCAAAACATGTTGCAATAAAATCAGGAAGATACTCCACAGAAGTTTCAATAGGGAGAAAGCTGCCAATATTCCTATCAACTACTTTTATCTATAGAAAACTATATCTAATATCTTGGTAATGATACCATTTCATTGCTATATCCAATATAGTATAGTAAAAATAAAATAGAATTAACCTCCACTGGAGAACAGAGTATTATTGTTTGACAAATAGCTTTATGGAAGACAATCTCCAAGATGCCCCCACTGATCCTCACTTCCGAGTGCTCTTGAATTTGTGTGATCTCTTCTCACATTAGGAAGACCGCCATGTGGCTCAAACAGTAAGGGATCTTCCTGCATTGCAGGGGACTTGGGTTTGATCTTTGGATCGGGAAGATCTCCTGGAGAAGGGAATGACTACCCACTCCAATATTCTTGCCTGAAATGTTCCATGGATAAAGGAGCATAGCGGGCTACAGCCCATGGAGTTGCAAAGAGTCAGACAACAGCTGAGTGAATAATATTTCCACGTACCTCTCACATTGAAAGTACTTTATTTCTGACGCTAGATAAGGTATTCTGATGTTTGCTTTTGTTTCTTGGCTCTCTCACATTTGGGGAATCAAACTGCCTGCCATAAGAATCCAGGCAGTCCTGTGGAAAGAACTATTGAGAATTAGATGCAGGTCCTAATCAAACCTTCAGATGACTGCAGCCTTGGCAGTTGATATTGTGATTAAAAACTCATGAAAGTCCTCCAAAGACGAGCTACTTAACTAAGTGGCTCCCAATTCCTGATCTGCCCAAACTGCAAGAAATTGAAAAAATGGTTTTTCTTATTACTTTAACTATATTTTAAGGAAATTACTTTTACAGAAGTAGATAACTAAGGTGAACAATAAACAAACTTCCGATGATTTAAGTTTAACTTGAAGGCTGAATTTCCCCTTACTTTGTGACCTTGGGTGAGTTGCTTATTTTCATATATTCATTTGTCTAATCTGAAAATAGAATGATACTTATTAAATGATTGAGGTATGTGGAATTTAAATAACACACATAAATATACATAATTTCAGTTTGGTTCAGATCAGTAGCTTAGTTGTGTCCGACTCGTTGCAACCCCATGGACTGCAGCACACCAGGCCTCCTTGGCTATATATATATGTATAAATATACATAAAGTGACTAAAAAACTAACTGGCACATAGTAAACAACCAGTTTCTACCAAAAGTCATTTTTGTGAAAAGGTTACTTTTTTAAGATTGACTATACAACATATCACATTTAAATGAATTTGAATACTTCATGCTTTGTTTTCCAAAATATGACTGAATATTTTTTTCCTAATGAATATTTCTAGAAGTTGCTTTCACTTCTACTTTGTTTGTTTCACAGAATCATAATGCATTCTGTACTCTTGTTATTAAAAAAAAAAAAAAACAAGCTTAATAAAGATAGGCATCCATAGTTTCTAACAAGTAAAATAGTATTCTAAGGCATACCATGAAAGATATATATCACTTCAAGGTCTGGATACAAAGTGGCAACTTCTATTTATATTAAGTATGCACTTCTCCAATTTTTTACTTGCATCCTTTATCTGAGTTTCACACTCTTTGGGAGACATACCATATTGTAATTCTTGCCCTTTTGATGTTTCCTACAGCAAATAACTTATTTCCTGTGGGGCTATTCATTTTATTCTCATAAATAAAACATTTTTCACTTATTATATATTTTATTTGTTATTGAAAGCAAATCCTAGGACTAGTATCAGGATTTTATTTCTTTGGTTTGGTTATTTTATTGTTGCTTTCAGCTAATGTATATTGGAATACTTATGATTTACATATTATGACTATTAGACACCTCCACTTTGTTTAACTCATTTGCCTTCCAATTTCCCAAATAGTTAATTTTTCCCTAAATAATGCTTCCTTTTCAAGCTGAGCTATTTCTCCTATATATAATGAAAAAGTCATACTCTTAAAGAATAAACAAGGGTAAAATTCATTAACTGAACTCTTCTGAATTTTTAAAAAATTTTACTTCAATAAACCAGGTTAACTTTTGAACCACCAATAAATAAACAAAATTTTAAAAATTATTACTTAAAATAGTTAATGATGTAGTAATTTAACAGAGATGGTGATTTTTATTTTTATTTTTATTTTTTTTTACACAAGACAAACGGAAACCAAAACAAACATTCATCTGATAGTGAGTCAGTGAAAAACTAGAAAATTATNAACCCTACACACTACAAGGAAAAGAATTTGGAAGATAAACATCTTAAAGAAGAGAAGTGTAATTTTTTTTTTTACATTGAATGCAAGCTATGACGTTTTATTTATTTATTTTTTTTAAGCTATGACATTAAAAAAATTTATTTTCCTGCATATCATGATGAAAAAAAAATAAAAAGGAAAATGGCTAACATTTCTTGAGCATTTATCACATATACGGCACTGTGATAACTACTGCACACATCATCTCATTTGACTTTTTTCAACTCTAATACAAGGTGGGCTTTAGTGAATGCAGGTCACAATGGGAGAAACTGAGGCCCAGAGAGCTGGGGTAATTTGCCAAGTTGGACAGTGGTAGAGCTGGTTTGTAAACCTGGATTAAGCTGGCTCTGAAGCCCACACACTTAACCTTTCATTCTACTATTTCATAACTGTAATCTAGGTTGCTTCAGCACTGTGCTGGTTTCCTATTGCTGCTGTAACAAATCACCACAAACTTAGAGACTTAACACTAATTTATTATCTCACAGTTTTATAGATCAGAGGGCTTCCCTTGTGGCTCAGATGGTAAAGAATCTGCCTGCAATGTGGGAGACGTGGGTTTGATCCCTGGGTTGGGAAGATCCCCTAGAGAAGGGAAATGCTACCCACTCCAGTATGCTGGCCTGGAGAATTCCAAGGACTGTATAGTCCATGGGGATGTAAAAAGTCAGACTCGACTCAGTGACTTTCACTTTATAGGTTCACAGGTCAAAAANAGCCATGTGGGCCTCTCCAACATGATCACTTAGTCTGTCAAACTCAGGACAGCCTCTCACCTCAGGAAGAATACAGTTCCTCTTTTAAGAGCTTTCACTCCAGATTCACTTACGAAAGATCAGAATAAATCACTCTGTTAAAATAAAAATTAACTGATTTGGATCCTTCAATACATTTGCAAAATCCCTTGCTACTTTGTCTAGAAGCAAATCACAAGTCATGCTCACACTCAAGGGGAAGAGAGTATACAGCACATGGATATTACGGGACAGAAATCATGAGGCCACCCTAAGATCTAGCTGGCACAAACACTGTTGTGCTATTTTAAAAAACAACATCACACATGGCTATGAGCCTCCACTCTGCCCTCACTCCTGCCTGTTTCCCAGCTGAGTGGAGGTAATAGCAGGGGAGCTCATCCGGGAGTGAAGTAAGCTCAGTGGGGAGAGGAGTTCATCCCCTCTGCCTGATCTCCCTTGCTTTTCATCTCTGCAGTGCACGCCCATTGAGGCCACAGGCCTCCCATCTAGTGGTTCAGTTCTGCTCTACTTCTAAGATAAATCCAGGCTTACAGCACAAAAGCCTTGTGTATTTTCATCCTTTCCCTTTACTCTCCTCCCCAAATCCAGTGATCCTTAACTAAGGCCAAACCATTCTTCTTTAGGAGCTCCAGAAAGATAAGATGTCAATGCTGATGTTAGACATCGTCACTCCCCAAGGCCAGGCATTCTTTGTTATTCTGATACTGTCGAATGACTTCCAATTCCCAAGCTGTGTCCCAGTCCTGTTCTCTGTGCTCAGACACCACTCCCATGATACTTTCTGCCATACTTCCTCAGTGTCTCCAGTTTATAAAACATGGCATCTGCATTAGTCCTTTCAGAAATGACATGCAGACACTGTCCTCAAAATTTGGGCACAGCTTTCTTCTTGTAGTCCAGTATAGCCTAGAATGACTCAGGACAAATTTATCAGTTCTCCAAATGGAATTTCTAAACTGATGGGCTTCACAGACTGATTATTGAAAAACGTCTCTGAAGCCTAGGCACAAATGCACAAATGCTCTTACGATATTATCGAAATTTGTGGTTAGTCTGCCAGAATGCAATTTTGGTGTTTATAAATGCATTTGACAAAGCTGCAGTTGATTTTTAATTTCAGTTCTGTCAAAAAATCAATCAAAAAGTAGTTTTTATGAACCTATCTGTTAAATGCTCAGCTCTATACTAGAAGCTATAGAGGATTAAAAAGAAAAGTAAACCATAATTTACGACCTCAAAGACTTTACAGTCTAGTTGTGGATCCATACACACACACACCATTCATGAAACAAGAGTACACAGTAATCAATGAAAATAAATAATAATAGTTGCCATATAGGAGCTATGAAACTAGACACTTCACAAAATTGATTTTTCATCTTCAGAACAATTCCAAAAGTTCTCACTTATTTTCACAGCAAAATGGACAGGCCAAGTCTGTCTGATACCAAAGTTGATGCTATTTTCACTTAAAATGAAATCAACCAAAACAAACAAATGCAAGATCCTCGGTTCCTCTTCAGATTCTTACTCAGTTGCAATCTGGCATTTAATAGCTTTTTAGCCTTTTAGGATGTCACCCAGTGTATTGTATAGCCAAGGAGTATAATTGAACTGAAATGATAGATAATTCATTATATGGCCCAAGGTCTAAAGAATATACATATTAGAAAAGTTTAGTGAGTGAAAATTTCTAACAGCTATGTTGGGAAGAAACAATGTGCCCTATAACAGGTGTTCCCCAGCCATCTGGGACTTAAATGTTAATCAATATAGTCATAGCTTGACTTCAGATCTAATAAAAAGTAAATGAAGGTATTAGACGTCCCTGAAGGCTCAGTGGTAAAGAACTCACTTGCAATGCAACAGATGTGGGTTCGATTCCTGGGTTGGGAAGATCCCCTGGAGAAGAAAATGGCAATTCACTGGAGAACAAAATGGCAACTCACTCCAGTATTCTTGCCTGAGAAATCCTATGGACAGATGAGCCTAGTGGGCTACCAGTTCATAGGGTCACAAAAGAGTCAGACATGACTTAGTGACTAACCACCAACAACAAATGGATATATAATACTAATACATACCTATTATTCATGACACATTGTATCTTCACAAGCATTATTTCACATATCAAAAGAATTTGGGAGTAAGTAAGGATAGTTATTTTATTCTTCCCTGTTGAGAAAACCAAGGACCAAACTTGCTTCAGGTCACCCAGTAACCAAGCTCTGCGCTCACCTCATTACCTGATTCTGACTAGCCCACCGTCATGTCCCTATAGCTTGATGACACTTGGGATTGGATACATATCTGTGAGGCCCAATGCAAAATGAAAACCCAGAGTTCAAAGTGTATTAATAATTTCAAAGTGTGTTAGGAATTTCAAAAGAGCAATTGCAGGGTATTAAAGAAGCATGGGCCCTTCTAAGTAACTGCACAGGTGGCATGCCCATGAAGC
Source organism: Neotragus pygmaeus (assembly GCA_006410875.1). Lineage (NCBI taxonomy): Eukaryota > Metazoa > Chordata > Mammalia > Artiodactyla > Bovidae > Neotragus > Neotragus pygmaeus. Next base: position 1,879,795 of record SJYV01010136.1, on the reverse strand, counting down.
TGGCCCTGATGGCATCACTGCAAATTAAACTGTGAAATCAATAATTTAAAGAGTGACTAATTGAATAAGGCAAAGGGTATGGATGTTCTAAAAATAATCACTTCTCCAGGAAACATTGCAAAAGTACCTGTGATAGATGCAAGCCAGCAGTCCATGCTGTATGATCATAATCACCCTCCTCTAAGTAAATTATTCAGATTAGGAAATGCATGCCCATCAGCTTTTGCTAGAATGAGATAAACACATTTCTTCCCAAGTTACTTACTGAACACATTAATATGTATATCCCCAAATGTAATGAACTGATATGCTTCAGACTATAACAAGGTGAAGGCATCAGAAAGTTCATTCAAGAGCAGGAAAACCATCAAATTAACTTGCAGCTTTCAGCAAACTTACTCTATTTGGCCTATGCTTCTAGCATGCCATTTCAGAATAAACAGTTTCAGGAAGGCAGCTACACAAACGAATTCACAACAGAGTGAAGAGCTGAAATGAGACTCTGACCATGTTATCAATGAACAGCAGATGTTTGCAGGCCAGCTGGGATCTGCAATTTGAATTTCCAGAATACATGAGCTTCTGGAATGTATTTTTTTAAAAAGCCTACTGTTGTCAGTCACCTCTGTTAGAATCCCTGAACACCACACCACAGAACTATTTGGCTGTGAGAACCAACTCCATTCCTTATGAGGGAAAACTGAGGAACAAGCACATTGCCTTCTTGTCCTGTTACTTGTATTTTGATCTTATTAGAAAATCTCTGAAAACTGGAATTCTTGTCAAGAAAACTTCAGAAAGATTTTTGAACCTGGAAATGTGCATTTGTGGAGTGCAGAAGGAGAGAAGGAAACATTCCCACATAAGCAGGATGCTTCTTTCTTTTTCTTTTTTTCATTAAAAATAAGCTAAATGTAATCTAGGAAATAGAGAGCATTTAAATCAAATATGATTGAGGAGAAAGTTATATGAGTGTTGATTTTGTTCTTCAAGACAAATGTGTACAGATTACAATTTGTTTTTGGACAGCAGTTATCATCTATTGCATTTGAACATGAATATAGACAGTTGCTCCTTCTGGAATTCAACCAATTGTTATTTAAATCCCCAATATCTACTTAACATCTAGGTGAGCTTGATTAGGAATATTGGATCCTTTTGATTTGGAGTAACAAAAACCTACTTAGGTAAGTAGGAAAAGATACCTTACTTATTGAATCCAATAAATAGTTGAATAACCAGTTCATAGGAAGAGGGAGAATCAGGACAGCTTCAAAGACCTCCTCAAATAAACTTGGTAGATCTTTCCTCTTGTTCTCTGCCATCACAGCAACATGATTTCTGCTGAAAGATTCAGTTAAGTTCATACATCCATACTCTGAACTCTTTTGATACAGGCATGCTAACTTGAATGGGTTTTATTGATAAGTATCACGTGAGGCTCACAAAACCAGAAGTACTCATGTTCACAAATGCCCAAAAGATGTGGAACATGAATTCTAATTCTAAAACAGAAGAGTTTTACTCTAGGTTTCCTTTCACTTGCTCTGCTCATTGCAGATGGACATGCGAGTGTGCTGGCTAAGTCGCTTCAAATGTGTCTTACTCTTTGTGAACCTATGAACTGTAGCCGACCAGGCTTCTCTGTCCATGGGATTCTCTAGGCAAGAATACTGGAATGGGTTGGCATGCCCTCTTCCAGGGGATCTTCCTGACCTAGGAATCAAACTCATGTCTCTTAAATCTCCTGCACTGGCAGGCAGGTTCTTTATCACTAGTACCACCTGGGACGCCCAAGTGGATGGATATGAGATAATATATTTGAGTGCTCCAGCACAAGAAAAACTGTGTACTTAGGGGTGTGCTTAACTAAGACAAGTATTTACCCAGAGATTATGACAGGGAAACAGCACAACATAGAGATAAGGATGTGAGCTGTTCTTTGTAAAATTAATTAATTAATTGAAATTGGAGAATAATTACTTTACAGTATTGTGATTGTTTTTGCCATACATCAACATGAATCAGCCATAGATATACATGTGTCCCCCCCAACCCTGAACCCTCCTCCCACATCCCTCCCCACCCTATCTCTCTGGGTAGTCCCAGAGCATTGGCTTTGAGTGCCCTACTTCATGCATCAAACTTGCACTGGTCATCTATTTTACACATGGTAATGTACATGTTTCAATGGTTTTCTCTCAAATCATCCTACCCTCATCTTCTCCCACTGAGAACAAAAGTCTGTTTTTTACATATGTGTTTCCTTTGCTGCCCTGCATATAGGATCAGGATTGTTGGTACCATCTTTCTGAATTCCACATATATGCTTTAATATAAAGTATTTGTCTTTCTCTTTCTGACTTACTTCACTCTGTATAAGAGGCTCCAGGTTCATCTACAACATTAGAACTTACTCACAAGCATTCCTTTTTATAGCTGAGTAATACTCTATTGTGCATATGTATCACAACTTCCTTATCCATTCATCTGCTAATGGACATCTAGGTTGCTTCCATGTCATAGTTATTGCAAATAGTGCTGCAATGAACATTAGGTACATGTGTATCTTTCAGTTCTGGTCTCCTTGGGGTTTATGCCCTGCAGAGATTGCTTGGTCGTATAGCAGTTCTATCCCAGTTTTTTAAGGAATTTCCATACTGTTCTCCAGAATGGCTGTACCAGTTTGCATTCCCACTAACAGTGTAAGAGGGTTCCCTTTTCTTCAGGACATGAGTGTTCTGACTGAGACACACCTGGAATCAAATTTGAAATGATTCACTGCCTAGTCAGCTGTTTGAGATTGGGAAAGTTACAAAATACCTTTGAATGTCAGTTTTTTTATTACCATTATTTTCTCTGAATATTAAGATAATGAAGGTCTTTGTGGAAAACTGGAAACAATGGCAAGTTACAAAACATACATTATAATTTCCCTGTAATCTAAACCCCTGGGCCTGAGTTAACATTGTTATATAATTCTTATAAATTTTCATTCTGTGTATATATACATACATTCCCCACAAATCACTGCTTCACATGCCACAGTTTTAAAGTTTTGTTTCATTTTCATTTAATTAAAACCATCTTCTCTCATGATTTTCTCTTGAATCTATTATTTAGAAGTATGTTCTTTATTCTAATTTTCATGGATTTCCGAGATATCCTGTTATTGGTTTCTAATTTACTTCTGTTATAGTCACAGAACATACTCTGTATGAGTTCAGTCTTCATAATTTATTGAAAATTGTTTGTGGCTTGCTCAGTATGTGGTCCATCTTAAATATCCCATATGATAGAATTGTTTTCTGCTCTTATTTGTGCTGTGTTCTATAAACATCAATTAGCTCAAGCTGGATAATGGCACTATTCAGGTCTTCTATATCATTACTGTTTTTCTGTGGCAATTATTAAATCAAATTTTAGAGGAATGTTTTGAAATATCCAATCATAATTATAGCTTTATCTATTTCTCCTTAATTTTGCTTTATGCATTGTGAAACTATGTATTGTGCTTACACATTTAGGATTGTTGTTTTGTTGATAAATTAACTCTTTCCCCCATTATGAAATTTTCCTTTATACCTGAAACATTCCTTGTTATGAAGACTATTTTTTTTGATATTGCACAGTTACTCTCTCCCATGATTGTTGTTGTTCAGTCGCTAAGTCGTGTGCAACTCTCTGGGATCCCATCGACAAAAGTATGCCAGGCTTCCCTGTCCTTCACTATCTCCTGGAGTTTGCTCAAACTCACGTCTGTGAGTCAGTGATGCTGTCCAATCATCTCATCCTCTGCTTCCCTCTTCTCCTCCCACCCTCAATCTTTCCCAGCAACAGGGTCTTTTCCAATGAGTAAGCTCTTCACATTAGGTAGCCAAAGTATTGGAGCTTCAGCTTTAGCATCAGCCCTTCAAGTGAATACTTAGGGCTGATTTCCTTTAGGATTGATTGGTTTGATCTCCCTGCAGTTCAAGGGACTCTCAAGAGTCTTCTCCAGCAGCACATTTCAAAAGCATAAATTTTTCAGCACTCAGCCTTCTCTATGGTTCAACTCTCACAACTGTACCTGACTAATGGAAAAAACAGCTTTCATTATACGGACCTTTTTAAACAGTGATATCTCTACTTTTTAATACACTGTCTAGGTTTGTTTGTCATAGTTTTCCTCTCAAGATTACTCATTGTATTCAATATATTGAAATGTACTTTAGCCCTTTTCAATTAAACTTCTCTGTGTGTTTTTATTAATATGTGTTTCTTATAAAGTCAATATAACTAAATCTTCTTTTTAAATCCAGTTTTACAATCTTTAATTTTAATTATGTTTTTAGGTCACTATCAGTAGTGTTATGTTTAAATTTATCATCTTGCTTTTTATTTTCTATACTTTCCAGTTTTCCTTAGTCCATTTTCCCTTTTGTTTTCGAGTAAACCAGTGCAACATTGTGGAGAAAATTTCCCCCAATAAAAAAAAGAATATTATTTCATTCTAGCTCCATTTTGGCTCCTTTTTAAAAAAATTTTTATTGGAATATAGTTGATTTACAATGCTATGNCTTTTGTTTTCGAGTAAACCAGTGCAACATTGTGGAGAAAATTTCCCCCAATAAAAAAAAGAATATTATTTCATTCTAGCTCCATTTTGGCTCCTTTTTAAAAAAATTTTTATTGGAATATAGTTGATTTACAATGCTATGTTAGTTTTAGGAATACAACAAAGTGAATCAGTTATATATATATGTATATATACGTGTATATATATATATATATATACATATTATATATAAATATATACCCATTCTTTTTTTAGATTCTTTTTCCATATAGGCCATTATAGAGTATTGAGTAGAGTTCCTTGTGCTATTCAGTAGGTTCTTGTAGTTATCTATTTTATATATAGGAGTATGTATATGTTGGGCTTCTCAGGTGGCCCTAGTGGTAAAGAACCTGCCTGCCAATGCAGGAGACATAAGACACCTGAGTTCTAACCCTGGGTTGAGAAGATTCCCTGAAGGAGGGCATGGCAACTCATTCCAGTATCATTGCCTCAAGAATCCCATGGGTAGAAGAACCTGACAGGCTACAGTCCATAGGGTTGCAAAGAGCTGGACACAACTGAAGCAATTTAGCATGCACACACATTCTGTTTCATTAGTGATTGCTCTGGGCTTAAAACATACACCTTTAACATCACTGTCTATCTTCAAATAATGTACAATGTAAGAACTTTGGAACAGTATGCCTCCATTTCTTCCTTAGTCCTTCATGCTGTTGTTTTTATACATTTTAACAACTTAATATAAACTATGTGAAAGTGAAGTCACTCAGTCGTGTCAGACTCTTAGCGACCCCATGGACTGTGGCCCACCAGGCTCCTCCATCCATGGGATTTTCCAGGCAAGAATACTGGAGTNTGTTGTTTTTATACATTTTAACAACTTAATATAAACTATGTGAAAGTGAAGTCACTCAGTCGTGTCAGACTCTTAGCGACCCCATGGACTGTGGCCCACCAGGCTCCTCCATCCATGGGATTTTCCAGGCAAGAATACTGGAGTGGGGTGCCATTGCCTTCTCCAAATATAAACTATATCCTCCTCAGTTTTTATACCAAGGCTATCTCCTCTAAGCAGTACGTAAAGGTACCAATTTTCAACATTTTACAAATAGGTTGGAACTGTCATATTAAAATGTTATACCAGTGTGATATTTATGAAATATCATTATTATTATTTTCATTTCCCACAGAAAATGTTTGAGATAGAGCACCTTTTCATCACTGTTCAGTTGCTAAATCAGGTCCAATTCTTTGTGACCCCATGAACTGCAGCACTCCAGACTTAACTGTCCTTCACTATCTCCTGGAGTTTGCTCAGACTCATGTCCACTGAGTCACTGATGCCATCCAACTATCTCATCCTCTGTCATTCCCTTCCCTTGCCCTCAATCTTACCAGCATCAGGGTCCTTTCAAATGATTCAGCTCTTCACTTCAGTTGGCCAAAGTATTAGAGCTCCAACTTCAGCATCAGTCCTTCCAATGAATATTCAGGGTTGATTTCCTTTAGGATTGACTAGTTTGATCTCCTTGCTGTCCAAGGGACTCTCAAGAGTCTTCACCACCACAGCTTGAAAGCATCAATTCTTTGGCACTCAGCCTTCTTTATGATCTTACTCTCACATCCATATATGACTACTGGAAAAACCATAGCTTTGACTATACGAACCATTGTCAGCAAAATGATGTATCTAATTTTTAATACATCATCTAGGTTTGTCATAGCTTGTCTTCATTACTTATTGGCTATTGTATTTCCTTTCTGTCAATCAGATATTCATACATTTTTTACATTTCTCCATTGAGTTGTTTTTCTTGTTGATTTGTGGGAATTTTTATTTAACAAATTTTGGATATTTATCCTTTATTTTATGCATTGCAAATATTCTTCCTATAACCAACTCATTTTTTAACTTTGTTTTTTCCAATTTTAGATAAACTTTTTTTTTTAATTTAGTGATGTCAAATTTCTGAATGATTTCTTTTGTGCCTTGGGCTTTTTGTGTCACTAAAATAAATTCTTCCCAGTTCTGATAAAATAAATTGTCTTATTATTTTCTTCCTAATGTCCAAAATGGTTGCTTTTTCCATTTAGGCTTTTCATCCATTCAGAATTTAACTTTGTACTCCCCTTTTGTCCCTCTTTATATGTATCCTACACACAAGTACATTCCAGTTCTCTAGCCCAAGTTCTAACTTCCTTATAGTCCAGCTTAGTTACCACTTCCTCATGAAGTCTTTCTTGACTGTACCATTCTTTAATGATTTTCCCTCCTCAGCTTCCTAAGATATTTATCACTGAACTTTGATAGCAATTGACCATATGCATGACAGTGAATTAGCAAGATTAAATGATTAAATAATATGATTAAATGATCATACGCATGACAGATCATCTTAATGAATAAAAGAAGGCCAGAATAAAAAAGACTATCATGAGACTGGGGAATGGAATAGAACATGTCTTGTCTCAAGGGCAGTCGCTACTCAGCTCTAGCCAATGACTCCAATGTGGTACCAAAGCTCAGAGTTGCCAGATCTACTTTCTTTTTTCAACAAAACCCAGGAATCAAAATTTTCTGTGTGAAATACTCTGAGATTTAAATATTTCCAACTTGTTCAAATATATTTTTTAAGCATTACATATGTGTGTTTGAGGAAGGGAGATAAGGGGGGTTATCCCCTGGTCAGATTCGATCATCCCACCTCTAATCTCTAACCTCTGCTTTGATTGTTGCTAATCAGTTGATCAATTTAATTTTCTCTCTAACTAAATCATAAACCCCTTGAGCACAGGAACACCCACTTTGTAACTACAACAGAAGCTTTCACAGAGAAAGCAAATGAGAAGTGTTCAATTAACCAATGATTGACTATTGATGGACATGTGACATCATTTGTATACCCTGAGTCACAGTCCTCTCCACAATGAAATCCTAGAGAGAGGAGTAGAAGGGATCCCTCAGTGGAACACTGTGACCAAGATGATAGCCATCCAGTTAGACACACGTGCACAGAAAACAGATCCTCCCAAAGTCATGGTCACCCTTCCACAAGAGATTGGATGCCAGGTCACATTCTGGATGCTTCTGCCAGGACAAATTCAAGCTCAAGAGCTTTTAAGTTCCAGTGGTCTATATAGTACAAAGAAAAGATTCTCAGTTCTCAAAGAGGCAAACAGAGTTGTAGAGAGAAACAGAAAAGGCTTGCAATCTTCGTGTCTTTTAGGAAAATAAAATACTGATGCTTACTGAAGTTGTGACATGGCCATCACTATTAATTCATAGTTCTGGGTCCTCACCCTCAAAATGTATCAAGTTCACAAAAAGCCTCAGAAATGAACCAAGGGTCTGTCTCTGTAGTAAAGGCAGGCTCAGATCAGGAACCAAACCAAACTGTGTTTGTCCCACAAGAGGGAAAAGGTGCCTAGCCTCTCTGACCCTCTATCTTCTCATCTGAAGAGTTAAGAACAATTACATTGCCACCCTCTCTCTGTGGAATAAGAAGTGTCAGGAGTGGTAAGGAGCACAGCTTCAAGTCAGACATGAATTTGATTGTGACCCAGGGAAAGTTACTAAACTAATCTCTCTGTGCCTGAGTTTTCCTACCTACAAAATGAAGGCAAAAAAATAGAGCTTAGCCCACTTAAATTCTTGAAAAGATCAAATGACATTACACCTGTAAAGTTTGCTACAAATGATATATTTGAGTTCAAAGGTGGGAGGAAACTTGGCATACTATAAGGAATTATTATCACAAGATCTTTTGTTATACTCTCCAGAGCTGCCATCATCCAACCGGGATAATTTCATTGCTGTTGTGTTGTTGTTGTTCCTGCCCCAAGATTGCAGGTTCCTGTGAAGGATAACTTCTCAGCAGGATCTATTTCCATTGAAAGTTAGTATGTTCACTCCTCTGAAGCTACACAACTTTTGTGCCTCACATCCACTTGGAAACAGATCTAGACAAAAGCACTTCTTTGCTTCTGCATCTTACATACAAAATGCCCTAACATTGCCTGAGAATACATTTCTTAGCATGTGTCTCTTGATTGCAGGATGTTGGAATGTGCCTTTATGTGCCTTTCATACCTCTGTGAATGTAGGTCTCCGTGTGTCTCTTTGTGTATCTTGGGCTACATCTATAGTCAATAGGTGAACTCGTGTGTGTGCGTGTGTCTGTATGTGTCTGTGTGTCTTTCTGTGTATAACGGTGTGTCTCTATGAAACCATGTCTACCTATTTTTGTGTGAATGTTTCTATCTACATTATGAATGTGTGTGGGTATGTGTCTGCACCTGTGTCCTTTTTAATGAAGTTCTAGGATTGTGTCTTTGTACCAGATATATGTCTATATGTGTGTCAAGAGCCACATTCTCTACCATGGACCATGTGTATGTGTGTATGTTTCTGTGATGTGTGAGTCTCCCATCAGAGTTGTATAGGTAATTATGTTCTCTCTGTGTTGCGTCTGTCAGTGAAGCTTCTAGTTTACATCCCTTACCAAATGGATTGTGTTGTGTGTTTCTATGACAGAAGACCAAAGTGAACAATTTCAATGCAGTCCATCAAAACTCCTTAATTAGTCTGTGCTATTGTCAAACTTTTAGGAAACACAGGCCACTGGTTCTTAACCTATCTTCACAGCTTCTAGGGAGCCTTTAAACAAATGTGTCTGTGTGCTCAGTTGCTTAGTCATGTCCAACTCTTTGCAACCCCGTGGACTATAGCCCACCAGGCTCCTCTGTCCACAGAATTTCCCAGGCAAGAATACTGGAGTGAGTTACCATTTCTACTCCAGGAGATCTTCCCAACCCAGGCATTAAACCCACATCTCCTGCATCTCCTGCATTGGTGGTGGATTCTTTACTACCAACTCGACTGAGAAGCCTTTTAAAGAAATACTGATGCCCAATCCCCACTTGCAGAGATTATAATCATCATTTNTCTTTTCCAACACCACAGTTCAAAAGCATCAGTTCTTCAGTGCTCAGCTTTCTTTATAGTCCAACTCTCATAGCCATACATGATCCCTTTAATAATGATCAACTAATGATCAATCTTGTTATGTCTCTACTATTTGCCTCTCATCCCAGATTGGCATATTAAGTTTTAAAATATTAATATATTGTTTTAATTCATGTAATGATGCATTAAAACTGCAAGTTCAAAAAAGTAAAAATATTACAAATAATGTCTTCACAAAAATCCCAACAAAATTATTTTTGCTATTCCCTATCAGACTTTATATGAAAAGGGATAGTCGCTCAGTCATGTCCAACTCTTTCTGACCCCATAGATAGTCCATGGAATTCTCCAGGCCAGAATACTGGAGTGGGTAGCCTTTCCCTTCTCCAGGGGATCTTCCCAACCCAGAGACTGAACCCAGGTCTCCCACATTGCAGATTCTGTACCAGCTGAGCCACCAGGGAGGCCCAGGCTTTATATAGGTGACATAATTTTTAATCAGCATTTCATCATAAATGTTCTTCATTATACAGATTTTGTAACATTTTAATTTAATCACTACATAACTATTCTCAATTATTAATCATNGATTCTGTACCAGCTGAGCCACCAGGGAGGCCCAGGCTTTATATAGGTGACATAATTTTTAATCAGCATTTCATCATAAATGTTCTTCATTATACAGATTTTGTAACATTTTAATTTAATCACTACATAACTATTCTCAATTATTAATCATTGTACTTTAAATTTACATTTGTTACTAATTCAAAAATTAACTTTAGAAAAAATTTAATTCATTGAAAGGGTGATGAACCTTTCACAGAATTCACAGCAGAACTGAACTCCAAAGGCTTTGGAAGGGTAGTGCCAGGTCAGCATGGGGACCACAGTAGCAAAGTCCTAGGGACCCGCTTGTTCTCTGAAATGCTGCTTCTCAAGTTTTAATGTGCAAATAAATCTTCCAGTGTTATTATTAAAAGGCAGATTTCTATGCAAGAGACAGAACAGGGCCCAAGAATCTTCAATTCTAACAAGCTTCCAAGTCATTCTAATAGAGCTAGTCTTTGGCCCAGTCTTCACATGCAAGGTTCTGAAACCCCTACTGAAACCCCTATCCAGATTTTGCTGTTCACATGTTCAAACTTCTGTGGTGGCTCAGATGGTAAAGTATCCACCTGCAATGCAGGAGAGCTGACTTTGATCCCTGGATTGGGAAGATCCCCTGAGAAGGGAAAAGCTACCCACTCCAGCATTCTGGCCTAGAGAATTCCATGAACAGAGGAGCCTGGTGGGCTACAGCCCATGGAGTCGCAAAGAGTCAGACACCACTGAGCGACTTTCACTTTCTTTCATGTATACAGGCTTCCTGGATGACTCAGCTGGTAAAGAATCTGGTAAAGAATCTGCCTGAAATGCAGGAGACACAGGAGGTGCAGGTTCCATCCCTGGGTTGGGAAGATACCCCTAGAGGAGGAAATGGCAAACCACTCCAGAATTCTTGCCTGGAAAATTCCATGGACAGAGTAGCTTAGTGGCTACAGTCCAAAGGGTGGTAAAGAGCCAGACACACTGAGAAACTAAGCACACACATACACATGTGTGTATAGCGCATCATATGCCTTTATAGATATAATTTTATAGATGCATAAAATTTTTATTTATGTGTTTACTACAAAACTGTTACTCTTTCATCTTTTATTTCTTTTTTATCTTTTCCCCCCTATTATTTCCCTGCTTTGAGACAATCTCATTTCCAAAGGCATGTGACTTATAAATTCATATATGAAAGAAATCTAGAAGCTGGCTTCTGATGTGAAAATAATTATAGAAATGTGAGAAAGAAATGAAGAACAGTTGACCCTTGATTAACAAGGATTTGAACTATTCAGGTCCATTTATCTGTGGAAAATTTTTTTCAGTTGTAAATTCTACAGTACTACAAGGTCTGTGGTTGGTTGAATCTGCAGAATGGAAGGAACCATGTACATGGAGTTGTTCAAGGGTCAATTGTAAGTCATTACTAAAGATATATTAGTATCAAACTAAGTTCAAGACATTAGATGAGTTGAAAATACAAATTAAAGAAACATCTTTCCTTATTAACACAAGAAATTTGTAAATTCCTATTTCTCTTTCAATTTGGCCACTCTAGATTTTATACAGTGACTGGGTATGACAATCTATATGCATTTCAGTAAATGTAAAATTCTATTTAAACAAAACAAATTCTTTAAGAGTTTCAGTGGTGACAGTTGGAGTTTTATTGTTTAGAGTTTGCAAGTCTGTCACATGTCACTCCCTTCTATTCATTTATATTAGTGATACTATTAATGCTACCAAACACTTCTTTTGTCTTTGAATGTCAGGCTGTGTTTACTTAATCAGAAAACTGAGTGAACAAGAATATGGCACTATCTACTTAGAAATAAAAAGGATTTTTTCTATCAAATGCAAGTCTTTATTCAAATAGCTAACATAATTTTCTAATTACTATAGTTAATATTCCCTAAAATTGACCACTGATGTTCATTTTTATTAACTTACTAATTTCTCTACAATATATCATTCTTCCCTGATTCTTTTTTCTTTCATCTTCCAAAAACAGAGAAAAACAAAAATATGAAGGTAATATGAGATATTTCCTACAATTCTCTTTCCCTGCATTCCAAGCTACATCTCAAGCTGTTTCATATATTTTGCTTATTGACTTACTGTTAATCCTAAACATGGATAAAATAAAATCTGCATCAATTACTTAAAACTTATCTATTAATTGCTTTAGAANTAGATGTGTATAAGAGACAGAATGGAAACAGTGACAGACTTTATATTTTGGGACTCCAAAATCACTGCAAATGGTGACTGCAGCCATGAAATTAAAAGACACTCTCTCCTTGGAAGAAAAGTTATGACCAACCTAGACAGCATATTAAAAAGCAGAGACAGTACTTTGTCCACAAAGGTCTGTCTAGTCAAAGCTGTGGTTTTTCCAGTAGTCATGTATGGATGTGAGAGTTGGACTATAATGAAAGCTGAGCATCAAAGAATTGATGCTTTTGAACTGTGGTGTCAGAGAAGATTCTTGAGAGTCCCTTGGACTGCAAGGCGATCAAACCATTCAGTCCTGAATATTCATTGGAAGGACTGATGCTGAAGCTGAAACTCCAATACTTTGGCCACCTGATGTGAAGAACTGACTCATTAGAAAAGACCCTGATGCTGGGAAAGATTGAAGGCAGGAGGGGAAGGGGACAACAGAGGATGAGATGGTTGGATGGCAACACCGACTCACTGGACATGAGTTTGAGTAAGCTCCGGGAATTGGTGGTGGACAGGGAAGACTGGAGTGCTGCAGTCCATGAGGTTGCAAAGAGTCGGACACAACTGAGCAACTGAACTGAATTGTCATGCTATAGAGTTAGCGAAAACAGCATCCAAATGTAAAAGTCTTATTTTAGAGCAAGATAGACATAGAAGGATAAATTATTTCCTGTAAATTTTGCCTCTTCAGTTACCTGTTTATAAAACTGCTATTGCAACAAATTCTGACTTTCCCTCTAATTTCAGAAAGTCTGTCAGGAAAACTAAATCTGTTCATTTTACATCTAGGAGGAAGCACATAATAAGAAATAATGATGTGATCTCCCATTTGGAGCGTTCTTTTAGTTTTTCAAAACACTTTGCTCTCTTATTTGGATCTCACAAGAACTCTGTGAAATTGTGAGACGGGTATAAGTCTGTATTTTACACATGAAGAGACTGAGGCCAGAATGTGAATGATGTGTCCTTATTGTCTTATAGGGGCTGCACCAATTTATATTAGCATTCACAGTGTACAATGATTCCCTTTTCCTCACATCTTCACCAGCATTTGTTCTGTGTCCTACAACTTTACTGAATTTCTTTATTAGTTCTAATAGGGTTTTTTTTGGCATTCTTTAGGTTTTTCTATGTATGAGATCATGTCATCTGCAAACAGAGACAACTTTACTTCTGACTTTATGGTTTAGATCCTTTCTTTTTCTTGTCTAATTACTCTGGCTATATCTTCCAGGACTGTGTTGAACAGCAGTGGTTAAGTATGGGCATCCTTGTCTTGTTCTTGATCTCAGAGGAAAGCTTTCAATCTTTCTCCTTTCACCACATGTGTAATGTTAGATCTGGGCTTGTCCTATATAGCTTTATTTTTTTAAGGGATGTTCCTTCTGTGCCAAATTTGTTGAGAGTTTTTACCATGAATGGATGTTGAATTTTGTCAAATGCTTTTTTTGTATCATTGAAATGATCATATTTTTTTCTTTCATTCTGTGGAAAGAATATGTCACATTTCTTGGGGCTTCCCAGGTGGCACAGTGGTAAAGAATCCACCTGCCAATACAGGAGACACAGGTTTGATCCCCGGGTTGGGAAGATTCCCCTGGAGGAGGAAATGGTAACCCACTCCAGTATTCTTGTCTGGGAAAATAGTATGGACAGATGAGCCTAGTGGGTTACAACCCATGGGGTCAAAAAGAGTCTGACGTGACTGAGCACCTAAGCATACACATCACATTTATCGATTGTGTATATTGAACCATCCTTGCATCCTGAGGATAAATCCTACTTGACCATGGTGTATAATCCTTTCAAAGAGCTGTTGAATTCAGTTTGTTAACATTTGTTGATAATCCTTACATCTTTATTCATCAGAGATATTGGTCTATAGTTTTCTTTACTTGTAGAGTCATCATCTGGCTTTCATATAGTAATGTTCCCTCCTCTTAAGTTTTTGGGAAGACTTTGAGAAAGATTGGTACTAATTCTTTTTTAAATGTTTCGTAGAATTCACCAATGAAAACATCCAGCCATGGGCTTTTCTATATTGGGAGGTTTTCTTATTACTGATTCAATATCTTTATTTAACACTGGTCTTATTATTTTCAGTTTCTTCATAGTTCTATTTTGGTATGCTCTGTTTCTAGAAATTTGTCTGTTACTTCTAGGTTATTGAGTTTGTCGGTGGGTAATTTTTCATGGTAATCTCTATGAATCTTTATATTTCTGTGATATCAGTTATAATGTCTCCTATTTAAATTTTATTTGGGAGTGTCTTCTCTCTTTTTTTTTTTTTGGCTAGTCTAACTAAAGATATACTAATTTCATTTATCTTTTAAAATAACCAACTCCATGTTGTTCATCTTGTCTATTTTGTAATTCTCTATTTTATTTATTTCTGCTCCAATGTTTAATATTTGCTTTCTCTGCCAACTTTTGGCTTTGTTTATTTTACTTTTACTAGTTCCTTGAGCTGTGAAGTTAGGTTGTTTATTTGAGAGTTTTCTTTTTTCTTGATGTGTACATTTATTCATCAAATCTGTCTTCATTCTTCCCTGACATTGTTATGATATCCTCAATTTGGTTCAGGATGATGAAAAATAGTTCAGTCCCTACTTAGTCATTTTATCTTCAGAGGAATAAGTTGTCTGTTTGCTTTTGTGTGTGTGTGCTTTATAAAGAAGTCTCTGTATCTTGATAGCACTGATGGCAGGTGACAATCCTATGGACCTCAAGGCAGGCTATCCCTCAAGAGCTTCCTACATCAACTTACTTGCGAATCAAAATTCCAAGAGAGTTTAGGGATGTGTCTGTACAGAATGGGGGCTATGAAATAAACCCAAGGGCAATGATGTATCTAATTCCTGTGTCTCTAGATAGAAATGAGGCAAAGATGAGGAAAATAGAAGAGCTTAAAAAGAAAAATATGAAAGATGTGGCTAAATCATAGGATTAGTAATTAATTATTGATCACAATTATTGATGATCATTTTCATTATCTATACCCATGTTATCAATTATAATGCTGTACTGACTCCTAATCTCTCCCGTATCAAGGGTATTTACAGCAGGTTTGTGGATTTTCATTTTTAGGAGCTGGGCTTAGCAACAGAAGTTTAGGTAAGGACTGTAAGCAAGAAAGAAGCCCTGTTCAAACCTATTCCCCAAAACTATCAAAATCATCCATTTACAATCAAGTCAGAATGTCAGCAATTGTCACAGCTTTCTGTTATCTGACTTGCTTTCCCTATATCTTTACTTTTAGAAACTGCCCCTCCCAGATTCCCTTTGAAGGGAATTGTAAGAGAGTGTTGACAATACCTGTGTCTCCTTCCAGTCTAGGAAAGTATAGTAGTACAAAAATCAGGAATTACATGCAGTACCTTTTCCACCAGAAGAGTAGAAAGGTACAACAAAAACGAACCAGAGGCCATTTTTAGAGATTGGATTTGGATGCTAGGTGAGGAAGAGTTTCTTTCCTTACAAGATCACATGAGGTTAATGACCATTAAGCCAGGATCTTACTCTTTCAGAAAAAGAGGAGGGAGATGATCAGAGAATGGAGCAATCAAAGGAAGGAGAGAAGGGGAAGAATTAATTCTGTATTTTTGATAAATATAAATGGAGTCCCTATATCCATCTATTCTGAAAATCTGGGGTTTATCTAATAAATTCCTTTTTTTATAAAAATTTTTGAGTTGGGTTTTTTCAGTTGGAAACAAAGATCCTATGTGTGGCTAATATATTAGTCTTTCTTGTTATGTTGTATTTCAGCCCTTTCTCTGATAAAGTATAAACTTGGTTGCCCCTCTGAGTGTTATTAACCCAAGGCAGTTCACATTTAAGTGAAAAGATAACTGGCTGAGTGTGTGTGTGTGTGTGTGTGTGTGTGTGTGTGTG
>SJYV01010136.1:1837324-1860264 GCA_006410875.1 Neotragus pygmaeus | reverse complement strand
AAATATAAAGTCTGACACTGTTTCCACTGTTTCCCTATCTATTTCCAATGAAGTGATGGGACCAGAGGCCATGATCTTCGTTTTCTGAATGTTGAGCTTTAAGCCAACTTTTTCACTCTCCTCTTTCACTTTCATCAAGAGGCTTTTTAGTTCCTCTTCACTTTCTGCCATAAGGGTGGTGTCATCTGCATATCTGAGGTTATTGATATTTCTCCCGGCAATCTTGATTCCAGCTTGTGTTTCTTCCAGCCCAGCGTTTCTCATGATGTACTCTGCATATAAGTTAAATAAGCAGGGTGACAATATACAGCCTTGATGTACTCCTTTTCCTATTTGGAACCAGTCTGTTGTTCCATGTCCAGTTCTAACTGTTGCTTCCTGACCTGCATACAGATTTCTCAAGAGGCAGGTTAGGTGGTCCCATTAAATAAGCTTATTTAATGCTTATTCCCATCTCTCTCAGAATTTTCTACAGTTTATTGTGATCCACACAGTCACCCATGCCTAATAACAGCCTAGGAAATTACAGTATTCCAAAAATTAGGAATTAAATGTGCATATTTTCTTGCACCTTTCCATTAAAGGATCAAAGACATGAATGAAAGAGAAACTGGTTTTTCAAATTTAAATTATGTTTAGGTATGCATGACAGGACCCATTTCCCATAAGACTTGCCAACACTTGAAATTTGGGGACTATTTAATATTAACTGACATCTGCCAGTTGATTAAGGGTTACCACTTCTAGAAAGGATTTTTCTGGCCCTTACAGTCTGAGTTTGGGCAAACAATTAAAGACTGTGTGAGGGCGGAAAAGGGAGATACCTTGATAGAGGAGTTGGAAGAATTATTTTCTCTTGAGGCCTCCTATCTCCAGTGGGAGAAGGACAAGTGTCAATCAAATCCTCACTAGATACTGGCACAGGACACAGTATTGATTTATTTCTCTTTGGTGAATGTGATGACTTTGACCTGTCCCAGGATGGGAGGTGCCAGCCTCTCCTGCTTATCAGTCTTTCCTGAAGGCTCAGTATTTACTGCGATGTGCTTCTGGTTTAATGCTTATTTAATAAGAAAACTGTTTTATTTCTCTACCATTTTTGTAGACCAAACTTCTCGATTTGTAATTTTAATTTTTAATTATATTTCTTTTGACACACTTCACATTGTAGTCAGTGATTGCCACTTTGAAAAGATGTGTTGGAAGTGGGGAAAAATGTCCTTAGTCACATATTTCTCTGTGGATATTTATGAAGTGATTTTATGAGCCAGAGGAAAGTTTCCCTGTGCTCCCCCCATTCTATCTCCTACCTTTCCTTTGTCTNTGTAGTCAGTGATTGCCACTTTGAAAAGATGTGTTGGAAGTGGGGAAAAATGTCCTTAGTCACATATTTCTCTGTGGATATTTATGAAGTGATTTTATGAGCCAGAGGAAAGTTTCCCTGTGCTCCCCCCATTCTATCTCCTACCTTTCCTTTGTCTGCATGTTGAGGAGGGGCTGTCTGTTAGACATGCCTCACATTTCGTAAAAGGTGGTGGGACTCTTCAAGGTTGATGATAACTAGAGAGGATAGAGCTCATAAACCAGGACATCTNAATGTTCTTTTGATGAATTTGTGGGGGAGAAAGTTGTCTCCCAGTCCTATTCCTCTGCTGTCTTAGGACTGCCCCTTACCGAACGAATTTAGAGGAAATGAGTATATGATCCAGATCTCCTTAAGCCTCAATGGCTTTCAAAGTCTCATCATGTTTTTTATCCATGGTATCTGGACATTTTTATTGTCCTCAAAACTTTCAAAGTAGAAAGAGATTTACAATCCTAGAAAATATAATAAATGCTGAAAAGTTACTGAGAATTTTATACACACCAAGCATTATGCTCAAGACTTCAAATAACACACACCATCTCCTACAACCTCTGAAGATCATTATTTTTTTAGATGAAGAATGTGAGGCTAAAGAAGTTTTTCATAACCTATCCAAATTCCCATGGTTACTAAATAACAGAACTAGGCCTAAAACCTTGGTTTTCTGATGCCAACCCATACTTGCTGTATTTTGGAATAGAAGCCTGATTGAAAAGCTATAACTTCCCAATGCCAGTATCTAATGCCAGGTTAAATTCCTTCTGGCTCCTAGGATTTCCCTATGCCATCTTTTTTTCACCGACAAGTTGATATGAGCTCAAAAAGTGCAAATAACATTTAATATTAGATTAAATTAATATAGTTATCAGAGTTTATCATTGAAAAACAAGGCAAGCTGCACAAATGCATCATGATATCAAATTTGTTATACAATTCATTATTTTCATTGAAAGTTTGAAACTTGAAACGATGGGCTGCCTTAAAGATGATTTTCAAACTTCTCATCCATGAATATGCAAACTGAGATAGCAATGGAGAAGTTAGTAAAAACCAAACCTAGAATTAGAATCTAGATCTTTTGATTCCTAGTCTAGTGTTTTTTCTGTTAAAATATTGTGCAACTTGTGACAAGTGATGAATATTCTTGGATTCAGAATATAACTACATAAGCAGAGGAGACATATCACAAAGTGTTCCACTTAGAGATTATAATAGCATCAAATTGAAAATAACCAACATTTCAAACAATAGAACACTTGATTTTAAAAAGAGAGTACATTACAAAGAGTACATTAAAAATCCTCCCTAGCCATTCAAAATCATAACACAGAGCTCTGTTTATTGTCTTAGGTAGAGAAGCATGATGTATTATTTTATTTTTTTTTAAGCTGTATTTACAAAATAGCTTGTATAGCATGGCCTGGTACACATGAAATTGCACACTTACATTCATAGATAATATGATTTTTGCTGGATGATGGGATTACGATTATTTTTTTTTTACTTTTATCTGTGTCCTTGATTCAATATAACTTCAATTGCCTCTAAGAATTTTTTATATGAAACAAAATGCTTTAAAACAAGAAAACAGTTTTTATTCTGTGTATCTTTTAAGATGACCTACACTAGTACTTTCTCAAACTTAATCACCTGGAAACCTTGATAAAATGCAGATTCTGACTCTACTGACTATTCAGGGTCTAAGTTGGAGCCAGAGTCTGCATTTAAACAAGCTCCCAGGTGATACGAATGCTGCTGAATGAAGAACAACACCTTGCATTACAAGGATCTAACAGTTTTTGTTAATTACCCCAGCAGATCTTTTCATCATTCATTCCATATGCAGTTTCTGGCAATCCTGGCCTAGAATTGTTTCCCCTTGTTTGTTAGTGCTATAGTGATTTCTAGGTAAATAGAATGCTGGAGCTTTCTTATTTTTCTTTCAGTTAATAAACACAAACACTGGGGGACACTATTTTAAATTGCTGCACACCCATTATACAACTGAAAATAGTACTCAATATTGCTTCTCCCATCAGATAATTTTTATCTTGATATCCTCGGCTAAGAATGTTCTCTGATTTAATGACATTGGTTGTTTAAACATATGAACAATTGGGGAGTAATTATGATTAAAGAAAGAAAACAGCAATTGACAGGCTGCTCAGCAAGTTAAATTGGGTCCTAATACGAATGCTAATTATCAACACACTTCTTAATGTATGATCATGAAGAAGATTAAAGCATGTTAAGAATGACTGAGTATGAGAATGGCCCAAGATTTCTTTTATGAAAGCAAGGTGTCAAAATCCTGTACTTTGGAAAAAAGTTGACTGAAATAGTACCTGTTAGAAATAATGTTATCTACAGTTATGTAAAATATGGCTGATACTATCACTATGTTTATCATTCATTGAGTGCTTACTAGGTAGTACTAGGCTGATCAAGTTGATTTGTATGCATTATTTTATTTAATATCTTATTTACAGTTTGTAAAAGTTAAATAAGTGGTCCAGAGTAACATATCTAGTAGGTGTTAATCAATATTTCAATTCATATCTGTGTGATTCCAAACTCAAGATCTTAATCACTATATACACTTTAAGTCTCATTCAAAGAATTGAGCATCTGCTGATGTGTATCAGGCATTGTTCTAGGTAACAGGAAACATATACTGAATGAACGGAACAAAAACCATGCCTTCATAGAGCTTACGTTCTAGAAAAGAGAAAGGTAAATGTTCTTACAGGTTTGTATGAGATCTTAATCATTTATCTGTATAATCCTGAGTGAGAAATAGAAAAGTTACTTCTCTCTCTCAGCCTTCATTTCTTCAAATATAGAGTATGGATTTTGCACTCTTAAGTTTGCTTTAAGCTCTCAAACCTGTATGTCCATGAAATTCAAGCCATTAATTTATCTTTACATTTCCTGCTTCAAACTGTCACTAGGCCATCTTACCCATGCCTCTTAATTCCATGTTTTAATGTTCCCCTTTCTAATCATTATTGTTATTGATATTATTATTATCATTATTAATGACTGTGAATGCCAGGTCAGGCTGCTATGAAATGACTTGGTGGCTTTCCACTGCAGTGTTTATGCCAACTGCACTCCACCAAGCCACCTCCTCCTACTTGAGCCAGACTGCTGATCTTGCCTATGGGCTCTTTTCCATTGTCACAGATGGGATCAATACCCTCGACTGAGGACCTCATGGATGAGATTCAAATGCATTCATTGGAAATTACTATGGGATGCTCTTCAGTCATTGGCATGAAATGAAACTGTATGCATCCGGGTTCCAAAAGTCTTTGAGTCTTAACTCAATCCTCTCCTTTAGGAGTTTCACAACTAATTATTTCCTGTTCCTTATAGGAAAACACTGGGCAGTACTAGAACCAGCACAAAAGAAATCTGGGTATGGATTTGCCCTCTAACAGGTCTGCAGAAAATAGGTGTCAGTTAGGCAGTTCATGCCTCTTGATTTGCTAGTGTTTCTCTCAATCATTCATTCACTTACTCTGATAATAATATATATGATTGCTTAGTGTGTATTAGGTACCCTGGGATTATATTAAACCATGATTAAAATAAGGCCTTCTCTTCCAAGAGCCTTACTTTTGAAAACATGGCTTCTTAGACAGGCAGAATTATAAGACTAATGTTGGATATTTTAGGTAATTTTTGGTATGAAAAAGTAATACCAAGAATCTGAATGTTTCAGGCACTGATTCATAGAAAAGAATGGAGAGGAAGTCCCAATATTTGTATTTGGTAGCCAAAATATTTTGAAGTGTATAAACATGACTAGTTTATAGGACAAAGATATAATGATCACTTCCAAAAGTGGAGTAATGATGGGGAGGGATGTATTACTCCTTTGAATTTGGAAAAACCTGTCAGACTGAAATTTCAGAAAAGCAGTAAGTAAAGAAGAGAATGTTACAAATGTTGTATTTTGTGTAGAGTAAGAATTACTTGAGTCATCTACTATGGAATTATACACATTTCAAATAGGAACAGTCTACCAATATCAGAGAAATCACTTTGCTGACAAAGGTCCTTATAGTTAAAGCTATGGTTTTTCCAGTAATCATGTATGGATGTGAGAGTTGGACCATAAAGAAGGCTGAGCACCAGAGAATTGGTGCTTCCGAATTGTGGTGCTAGAGAAGACTCTTGAGACTACCTTGGACAGCACAGACATCAAACCAGTCAATCCTAAAGGAAATAAACTCTGAATATTCACTGGAAGGACTGATGCTCTGAAGCTGAAGTTCCAATACTTTGACCACCTGATGGCAAAGAGCCAACTCACTGGAAAAGACTGATGATGGGAACAATTGAGGGCAGGAGGAGAAGAGGATGACAGAGGATGAAGTGGTTAGAAATGGTTAGATAACATCACTGATTCAGTGGACACAGTTTGAGCAAACTCAAGAAGATGGTGAATGAAGGATAGGGAAGCCTGGCACACTGCAGTTCATGGGGTCAAAAAGAGTCAGACATGACTTAGCCACTGAACCACAACAAATGTCAAGTTTGATTGAATTTTGTATATATTATCATCCCTTTTGAGATTTCCAGTGCCTCCTGGGCACACATGAATGCCTAGTCTTTCAGTTGCCTCTGAATCTTTTCCAACCCTATGGACTGTATAGCCCACCAAGCTCCTCTGTCCATGAGATTTTCCAGACAAAAATCCTAGAGTGGGTTGCTATTTCCTGCTCCAGGGGATCTTCCCAACCCAAGGATTGAGCCCACGTCTCCTGCGTCTCCTGCTTTGGCAGGTGGATTGTTTACCGCTGTACTACCTGGGAAGCCTGTATCTCATATTAATTTCAGCTAAAAATTCTGGGACAATACAAAAAGCAACTATTTGAGAACCCAGAGAAGTTAATAATAAGAAAATTGAGAAATGGAGACAAAACTTTAGGGACAACTGGGAAGAGGTAAGTTTCTCAAGTTTTTCCTCTATTTCTCAGGTTAGCCTAAGGGCTACCTCAGTGCTTAAGTGTGTTGTAAGGAAGCAAAACAAAATCTCTGAGAGAAACTGTCTTTCTGGACAGAGGACCAGGAAAAGAAGCCCCTGTAAATCTTAGAATATGGGAGGGGTGGGATTAATTTTTTTTTTCTTTCTCTCTTTTTTTTCCCATCTCTTTCAGAAGCAGCCCTAGAAACAGCAAGAGCTCTGGAAGCAGAATAGTCACCTAAAACCCCAAGAGAAAAGCTTATTTCTCTCTATCCATAAGAATTTAGAAAAAGAGACCAGTGGTTCAAAGAGTGTGAAGAAATCCCATTCTTTTTCTCTCCCTTTTCTCTCTCTGCTTTGACTCCAGGGTAACCCCAACCACATGGAACAGTATAGAAATAAGGGTGGGTGAAATTCCAAAAATGAGTCCTGTGTTTCTAGTAAGATAATTGGAAAACAAAAGAGATGACTAGGAAACTAGTAGCAAGAGAATGTAAGGGAAATCCCAGAAGAGAAAACTGGAAAAAAGGATCCCCTATTTCTGTCATGAACAAATTCCAGGCTCAACCTCCAAAATACACATGCTTAGGATAGACCCCAAGGAACATAGAAAAGGCTTTGAAAACTGAACTGACATTGGAATCTCCACACACAACGTTAGGCAGAACTCATGGCTAACCATAATTGAATTATTTCCTTATAATACAAATATGCAGTTCCCTGGTAGTTATTGGGTTAAGACTCATTCTTTCACTGCCTTGGCCCAAGTTCAATCCCTGGTCAGGAAACTAAAATCCCACAAGTCACAGAGTGCAACCTAAATAAATAAATAAATAAACAAAATCAGCAGTCTTCAGGTGGATTGATGTAATACCAAGAATCTAACATAATATTCACAATGTCCAGAATATAATCCAAATTACTTTTTAAAAAACCCCCAAAATGCTTATTCTCAAGGGAGAAGACAATCAACAGATGCTAATCCATGATGCCCCAGATGTTGAAATTATCAAAGACTTTTAAAAGCAGTTATTATAATCAGCTTCAGAAATAAAAGTAAATATACTTGGAATTAATGGAAAGATATCTGAGTTCTCTGCAGATAAACCGAAACTAAAAAAGAACCAAACTGAAATTTCAGTACTGAANTTGAAATTATCAAAGACTTTTAAAAGCAGTTATTATAATCAGCTTCAGAAATAAAAGTAAATATACTTGGAATTAATGGAAAGATATCTGAGTTCTCTGCAGATAAACCGAAACTAAAAAAGAACCAAACTGAAATTTCAGTACTGAAAATAACAGTGTCTGACATTAAATATTAACTGAAAGAGGAATGAGTTATTGAACTTTAAGATGTAACAATAGGAATTTTCTAATCTAAAATACAGAGAAAAAATGAAAAAAATGAACAGAGCCTTTGGAAGTTGTGGAACATAAAAAGAGACTCTAATGTTCGTTTGAGAATATGAGAAAGAAAAAAAGAAAAACACTGGGATAGAAAAAAAAATTGAAGAAATGAGTCAAAAACTAAAATTTGATAGGAGTGTGAAGAATTAGACTGTTTGCAACTTTGTGTAGCAAAAACACAAGAAAATGTGCATTTCATTGATGGACCTAAACTGAAAGCTTTCTTGATAAACTGAAACCTGCAGAATGTATTTTTCCTGGACTCACTTAACTCTAAACCACCATTCAAGGACTAAGAATGGTTAATCTCTTCAGTGCCCTTTTCTGGACTTTAAATCCTCTTTTTAAGAGTTGGAAACAATTTAGTAGATTATCTTCTTTGTCCTCAAATTCCCTGTTTATCATTCCTCCTATTTCCCCTTCAGAATTCTTACTGTCAGAAGTCTAAATTTTCATGTAAGATTGGAAACAAGGTTCATTTTTTTCTGTCCAGCTTTCTAGATACTCCAAAACCATTTGTCAAAAAAACTTTTATTTTCGTGTTAAATGTGTTTGTGATCATTTCTAGGCACTTTTGTTCCATTAATCTACTTGTCTCTGTTTATGCCAGTGTGTTATAATTTATGACAGTGAATCTTAGCACTGACATTTGCTTGACATCTGGAACTCGTAATGGATTATATAGCAGACAGAATTTGCTTGACATCTGGAACTTGTAATGGATTATATAGCAGACAGAATTTCACTTCCTACTCAAAGATCAGTGGTCTTCTCCACAAGTAACATCCAAGGAGAGCTACACACCTTTGCAACTCCAGGATAACTGCATCACTCACAAAACTGCCCATTTAAAAATTATCAAAGACATTTTCCCAGCCCCCTTTTAGAATAATGTTTATAGCATCAGAGACTCCAGAACATTGTTGAAACCTCAGCTACCATCTGGTTATCACCTAGGATCAGTGAGTAACTCTCCTCTGTTGCATGGTAGTCCCAAGATATTGCCTCTTTTCCGTCTTAATGGATGGTTAGTAGGCTGGAAGACTAATCATTACTAAGACGGGAAAATCTGTGCATTTTCCTGAGTATTTATTTCATATTGGTCTGAACAAAGTGTTGCATAGACATTATTCTAGGGAACAATTTCACATTGTCTCTAAGACTGAATCAGGTGACCTGTCTGTAATGGAGCCTATTATTCTTCTGCATTCACTTCTAAAATCTTATTATGATAGAAAAAGCCTAGCCACATCACCTTCAATTGCATCCAGACTTCAAATGTAATTTCATATCTGGTTTTAATCTAGCTGATAGCTTCCATATAAGTTTCTCTGTCTTTCTTGTAAAAATAGTGATTATTCATAAGAAATAGATGATTATGCCAACATTTCCGTTACCACATAGATTGAAAGCATGCATCTCTTCGGTGTAAAAAATGTAGGGTGTGTGTTTCCGTAATTACAAATATACTCCTACTTCATTTCTTCCTGCTGAGAACAATCTTTCTGGAAAGCTCTTATTGACAGCTTACAATCACTGTGCAAATGATAGGTTTAGAAAATTTAAATAGCTCTAATACAGTGGCAGTGGATTTTTCAGTGTATATAATGAGAAACTACAGTAGCAGCTTCCCTTAATTCTTTCTCCATAAAATATCCACTAATGTTATTCTAAAATTTAGTGTTACATGTAAATTTCATAGCCAAGTTGGAAAGGACTGAGCTTGCAAAGACACTGGACAGGTACTGTGAGTGAAGGATCAATAGAAAGATCATCACTTCATGTTAAATATTTTCTTCTCTCTTGTCTTGGCAGTAACATTAACTCTGCCTTCTCTGCTACATATACTATAATTTACTTCTATAAATTTATTAACTGGACTAGGAGTTTTAGAGTCTTACACTCTATGGGAGGTACGTGGAAATCTGCATCTGTCAGTCTTTCTACTCCAGCTCTGCTGATCTGTCCCATCTTTCAACAACTAAAGCACCAGCAGAGAGTTCTGGGCTTCAATATATCTGGTCTCAGATTATTCTATTAATAATTAATCTTTACTCTTTCACAGAAGGTTTGACTCCTTGAAAATTGGAACTATGTCTCTTGTTTCTTTGCCAATGATCTCAGCTTTATGTTAGCCATTAAGTGGATGTCCAATAACTCTTCATATATTGATTAAAAAATAATAATTTTAGCTAACATACATTCAACTCTGATATGTGTCAAACTTAACTAATCCTGACAAGTGAATTATATTATTATTATCCTACTTCTAAAGATAAAAAGACTAATATTTGATGAGAGTAAATGGCTTACTGAAAATTGCATAGCTTGCAATAAGAGTGAAAGAACTATATTTTATGGCAATAGACAAAAGAGGCTACTGTCTGTAGACAGCAAACACTGTGAGGAAAATTTTTGGTCATAATTTCTCTTTATATTTGCCTTCAGAAATGTAGCTGTAAATACTGAATTAGGCTAGATTTGTTGGGTTTTTGTCAAATAATAGAACAATCTAGACATTGCCATTCATGGCTCTCTCAAATTACTATAAAGAAAAAGGCTTCAACTTAAACAACTAGTGAGGATTAGTGATGAAAGTATAATGGAGCCTACAGATAATGTTAATTATTCTTCCCAGCCCCGTTTCCCATTAGCTTCATCCTAACTTCTAGTTCTTAAGGAGGTTTATAAAACAGTGAAGTTCCTTCTCTTGGGAATTTATGTCCACTGTCAAAGCAAAGGATTAAATTTGCCTGGTGTCATCTTCAGTTGACTCTGGCAGGGCTTGCTGCTGCTGCCGCTAAGTCACTCNGGATCTAGAAGATACTGAGAGTTGTGTCCAACAGCCAGGTCTTGAATTGTCTGTAATCACTCCAACCCATTTTTCTTGGCTAAAACTCAGCCATCTGGCTTCAACTTAATCTGGAGCAGGGCATGGCAACCCACTCCAGTATTCTTGCCTGGAGAATCCCCATGGATAGAGGAGCCTGGCAGGCTACAACCCATGGGATAGCAAAGAGTCAGACATGACCGAGTGACTAGGCAGCAGCAGCAGCAGCTGTAATCAAGGCTGGGAAATGCAGTCTTACTAGGAACCCAGAAAGAAGAAATGATGCAGGCGTGCCTTACATTACTTCTGCTGCAGCATTTTCTCTATGGGGTGGCTACTCTCATAGGATGAGGTCCTGGGGTGCCTGGTGGTCAGTTTTTTACAAATGTCCCAAAAGCCTGGCTAAGAATGAAGCCATCACAGAAGAAAACAAAGAGCCAAAGAACTTCTGTCTATCACATTGCTATAGTCTGTGGATCCTGCCATGATGGTGAGCTCATAAATAATGCCTGCTTCCTTCATGTTCAGTAATTCCATTTGTATTTGCCTCTTTTATCCAAGAGTAATTACTAAGTCAGGGTCCTTGAAAACTGAGCCACATGTTCAATAATCAATAATTCCATTGATGCATTCACTGGCAAATGTCATTGATATTTTCTATACTATGGCTGGTAAGCTTCCATTCTTCTATCAGACTTTGTCTCAATATCATCCCTTCTATGAAATCTGTACTTGGTTCTATCAATTCTTAGAATTTTAATAGGCAGAGATAGTGTAGTGTAGTAGATAAATGCGTAGCGACTTGAGTTAGTTTGCATTGGCATTAAATCTAGTTGCTATGTAAAGCTATGTGAACCTGGGCATATAATGTGTCTTAGTTCTATTAACCATAAAATAGAGATAATACAATGCTATCAGGCATATTTTAAAAGTTAATACATATAAAGGACTTGAATAGTACATGCATACTTGCTCAGTTGTGTCCTACCCTTTGCAACTCTAAGGCTCCTCTGTCTGTGGAATTTTCCAGGCAAGAACACTGGAGTGGGTCGCCATTTCCTCCTGCAGGGGGTCTTCCTAACCCAGGGATCAAACCCATGTCTCTTGAGTTTCCTGGAAGATTCTTTATTGCTGAGCCATCTGGGAAGCCCCAGAATAGTACATGGCAATAGGTAATTATTCAATAAATATTAACAAGTATCATTACTAATAGACTATCAGCCTTCCAAGGACAAGGATAGTGACACTTCACTGATTTCTTTCCTTCAGTACTTGGTACACCACCTGGTGTTAATATGTGGACATCCATGTTATTGGTGAAATCATCACACTTTTCCATAAAACCAGGAAGTCACCTACGTTCATGTCCCCACCTCCATCTGTCACTACCCACCCAGCCTTGAAAGCTTTGTCTCCACGAGGCTTTTCATGAGTCTAGGATAAAGGAAATTCTCCCTCTTCTCAACCACAGAACATGCAGAATTATTGAATATATGATTCATGAGCACAGTATCCCCACCCAATAATCCTTCACAGTCACCTCCATATCACTTAGCACAGTACACATAAGAAACATTTTTTGGATAACAGTGAGGGACTGGCCCTGTGTCAGGCTATGTGCTGTTAGCTTTATACCAACTCTCTTATTTATAGCACATAGCCCTCTAAGGATTATCATCAACCTTGTTTTACACATCAGGAAACTAAGACTTAGGAGATTGCTTGCCCAGAGCACAATTTGTCCTAAAACACACAAAAAGCTAAGATTAAAACTCAAATTGTCTGATTTTAAATTCCAGAGACTTAATCGCTATACAGTACTGGGTGAATGAATCCATCTGTCATCTGTCATCTCTGGAAACTTGGCTTACAGGACTGACAACATTCTCACTTGGGTACCCACTGTGAGCAAATTTGTAACAGGTATTATTAAAGCATTAAAAATAGACTGGGGTTCCTGATTTAGGGCAACTTGTGCTTTTCTGAAGTTTCTGGAGTATGGTGGTGGTAGCAGAGGTGGTCAAGGTGGCACTATATGATTTTGGGGGGTATAGGTGTGTGGCAGTGGAAAAAATTCTCCAGACGAAGGTGATAGACCCCTGCCTTCTGCCCTAGATGATGCTACTGGTCTAAGGTTCTTAGATGTATATGGAATGTATGCAAGGCAAAAAGGATGGTCTCCAAAGATAACTACATCCTAATCCCCAGAACCTTTGAATATTACTTTACATGGCAAGAGACTTTGCAGAGAAATTAAGGTTAAGGACCTTGATATTAGATTATTCTGAGTTATCCAATTCAGCCCAATCTAATCACATGAATCATCAAAAGTGAAGAATTTTTCCCAACTGCAGACAGATGGAAGGCAGAAGTTCTGAAGACGGCAGTGTGAAAAAGATTCTTTATCCCTTTATTGGTTCTGAGATGTAAACGGTTATATGCAAGGACTAGAAGAAAGTTTCTAGAAATTAGAGATGGCCCCCAACTGACAACCAACAACGAAACAGAAACCTCAGTCCTACAACCAGATAGAACTAAATTCTAACACCTGAATGAGCAAGGGAATAGATTTTCCCCTTGATCCCTAGAGAGGAACACAGCCATGCCAATATCTTGATTTTAGCCAGGTAAAAGCTGTCCCAGACTACTGACTTCCAGAACTTCAAGAAGATAAATGTGTATTGTTTTAAGCCACTAAGTTTTTGGTTACTTTTTATGGCAGGATAGAAAACTAATATAGCAGCCATTTAGGAGATAATTTAATCTATACATTCATTTTATTACTAAAGACACTGAGGCCAAAGAAATTAAATTACTGTCTAAGGTCTCATTTTGATTAATCTAGTCCACAGAGACTCGACTGTGCAAAGAAAGCTGAGTGCTGAAGAACTGATGCTTTTGAACTGCAGTGTTGGAGAAGACTCTTGAGAGTCCCTTGGACTTCAAGGAGATCCAACCAGTCATCCTAAAGGAAATTAGTCCTAAATATTCATTGGAAGGACTGATGCTGAAGCTGAAACTCCAATCCTTTGGCCACCTGACATGAAAAACTAATTCATTGGAAATGACTCTGATGCTTGGAAAGATTGAGGGCAGGAGGAGAAGGGGGTGACAGAGGATGAGATGGTTGGATGGAATCACTGACTCAATGGACATGAGTTTGAGCAAGCTCCAGGAGTTGATGATGGACTGGGAAGCCTGGTGTATTACAGTCCATGGGGTCGCAAAGAGTTGGACATGATTGAGCAACTGATCTGACAGGGACTCAAGTCTATAGTGAGACAATAAGAAACACAAATTGATTATCAAAAATTGGGTTGCCACAGTTTCTTATAAATTTGGGGAAATAGATACAGATATATGATTCTTGATAGAAGGATGAAATTGGTTAGTTCAGTTGTTCTTTGCAAAACAGGCTACACATTACTATTGTTTGAGAGATTTTTTAATATTGGCCAATTTCTAGGACCAATATATTGAATTTCTTATTTTATGGGTTTGGGTGTAGTCCTCATATTGATATTATTTTTGAAAGTTTCCTGAGGTGACTTAATGGGTAAGCAGAGTTGCAAAACACTGCTCTAACAAGTATTCAGCTTGCTGAACTTCCTTGTGACATCTCTAATGTCTTCATATATAATCACTTACTTTCGTTCTAGACTAACACCAAAAAAGCCAATATGTTATATCTCCTGGCTATCATTTGATACTGATAGACTTACTGTGCTACCCCATCATTAACAAGCATTTTTCCTTCAATTACTCCTATTCAACAGTTTCTTAAATATATTGCCTTTCTATTGCTGCATGGCAAATTACTTTAAAACTTGACATTTTAAAACAACAAATATTTATTATGTCACATTCTATGGATCAAATATCTGGGTGCATCTTGTTCAGTCTTTCACAAGTCATAAGCTATCAGCCAGGGTTGCAGTCACCTCGAGGCTCAACCTGGGAAGATCCTCTTCCAAAATCATTCCCATGGTTATTGCCAGCCTTGGGTCCTTGCTGGTTGGTTGTTAGCTGACTCTTTGTGATCCCATGGACTATACAGTCCATGGAGTTCTCCAGGCCAGAATACTGAAGTAGGGAGCCTATCCCTTCTCCAGAGGATCTTCCTGACCCGGGGATCGAACCCAAGTCTTCCACATTGCAGTCAGAGCCTACCAGCTACCAGCTGAGCCTCCAGGGAAACCCAATAGCAGAGACATCTGACCCTTTCCACATGGGCTTTTCCATATAGCTTCTCCCCATATGGCACCTTGCTTCCTTAAAACAAACATAGAAAGACATACAGAGCCATATAGAGACAGAAAAACAGAGAGAGAGAGAAATAGGAAAAGGAGGCAGGGAGGTGTCAAGCAAACTAGAAATCACAGTCTTTTTGTAACTAAATCTGTGAAGTAATATCCCATTATTTTTGCCACATTTTGTTAGTATAAGTTGACTCAGTAAGTCCGATAGACAACCCAAAGGAGGGAATCCATACAGTAACACTTTGGGCCAGCATGTGTGAGTACTGTCTCTCAGTCATGTCCAACTCTGCGATCCCATGGAGCATGGTATTATTTTTCATTTACATTAATTAAACACACAGGTCTGTGAGACACCAAAATCCACACTTCAAACCATCTGCACTGCAAGTTTCCATGGGTTCTACTCTCCAGTTATTCTAGAACTAATTTCAAAATATTTTAATAACATGTTCTATCCTTCTCAGTCACTATCTGGATGTTATAGAACCTCTTGACCTTGAAAGGTGAGACCTATCTGTTCCACCTCATCATAAAGGCATGTTGCATCATAGATCTTATATTTTAAGAGCCATCTAATCATATATTTTCTTTTTGATTGCCTTTACCCTGAAGGATTCTCTTTTTACTTTTTGTCATTATACAAATTGAAATGATCTTGATCATTACTGTATTTTAATGTTATAAATTTTATTATATTTTTGAGTAAGCAATACATATATCTGACACAAAGTTTTTAAAAATATATTAAAAATACTATTGTGCCTTTGTGCAATATTTGTCCTCTTCCCCTGCACTCTGAATTTTAGCACCTTTTGCCTTATTAAAATCTTGAGATATAAGCATCTCTTTTCCTATATCTGTAACTTCCTCTCTCCCCAACATTTCTCAGTACCATTTAAATATGCTGAAATCACTTCTTTCTTTGAAACAAATAAAATTTAAAATAACTTACATGAATCACATATTCTCCTCCAGCTACTTCTCAAACCAGTTATGTCGAAAGAGGATCCAACCTGTACATCTTCATCTTGGGTAATGAAATTTCCATCTAGATGGGCAAAGAAGACACACAACTACCTTCAGTTCTTCACCTACCATTCATTACTCCCTTTACTCTGATATGACTCTGACTTGCTCTGCTCCATCAGAATGCTCTTAGAACAACAGTGACCTTCTCTTTACATCCAGTGAGCACTTCTAGGTCCTCATCTTACTTGACATCTCAGAAACATTTGACACTGTGGAGAATTCCCTTCTTTCTGAAACTCTTATTTCCCTGGGCTTCTGTTCTCCTACCTACCCCTCTTACTATTTCTTCTCCTTTGACAGCTGGTCCTTCTATGTGTTTTCCAGCTCTTCCTTACCTGAAAAAGTGAAAGTGAAGTCATCCAGTCGTGTCTGACTCTTTGCGACCCCGTGGACTGTAGCCTACCATGCTCCTCCGTCCATGGGATTTTCCAGGCAAGAGTACTGGAGTGGGTTGCTATTGCCTTCTCCAGAGGATCTCCCCAACCCAGGGTCTCCTGCATTGCAGGCAGACGCTTTACCGTCTGAGCCACCAGGGAAGCCCTTACCTATCTGCCTTTTACTTATGCTGTCTTTATAGTCTATATTTTTCCACAGGTAATTTCATCTTCATTAGACTCTGAGATTTATATTCCCAACCCAAAACCCTCTTCCAAGTTCTAAATTGGCATAACCCCCTACCAAGTATTTTTACTTAAATGTTTAAAATGCTTATCAAATCCATGAAGGATGAGAAATAAAATCAAGGTTATTTACCCCAAATAGTCCCTCTTCCATATCCTATTTGACAAACTAGAAATCCAGATGTCATCCTTAACCCTGATCTCTCTTTACTACTTTTATCTAGTCTACCATGGGATTTATATTTTACCACTTAGTTACTACTCTTTGTGGTTTCAGATACATTACTCCATGTTATTTTTGGCTATCTTTCCTACTTCCCAAACCCCACTGAAGTCTGTTAATTTGTGGTCACTGAGAAAGACTTTATAATATGAGAAGCCTTTTGTGATTTATAGTTTAAGGCACTTAGTTAACTCTAAAGATTTCCTGTCATTTCTTCACTGGACAGAGTTAATTTCCACAATTTCAAGTTTAAGTAAAATTGTTGTGTCTTTATTGCCTTTTATGATTTTTAGTTCACCTTTTTAAATCACACTACTGACTTAAAACAAACCCATTTTTCCCCTTAACTTCTTCTTGGAAATAAAATATATTCCCTTAAACTCTCCTTTCAGACTAAGTGGAAAATCTTTAAAAGTTGTGAAACGGCTAGTACCTTGCTGTTGTAGAACTGTCCCACACTAAGTTAATAAATCATTGCAATCAGAAGTTATTTATCAAAGAAATATATTTATTTATTTGAAACAAGTTCAGTTTAGATGTGTGGTGTATGGGATTAGTTATCAAGCTCTTACTAATGCCTGAACTTTGACCTCTGTTGCCAGATCTTTAGACATAAAGGACTAGAACGCCAGCAAGGCATTCAGGTGAACACAGTAGGGCCTGGTCAGTTTCCTTGTATAGAGTTAAACCTCCTCTCCTGCCTTGGATCAATGATTCAGCCTCGAGCAGGCACTTAGCCAAGTGACAGAACGTTTTTAAATTATTTTTTATGTATGTATGAGTGTATTTTTTCTTTATTTTTAATTAAAGTATAGTTGATTTGCAATGTTGTGTTTCAGATATATAGCAGAGTATACAGGTATACAGCAATATATGATATAATTTGATATGTGTGTGTATGTGGTATGTGTGTGTACACGTGTGTGTGTGGTTCTTTTCCCTGATAGGTTAAAAACTATTAAGTATAATTCCCTGTGCTGTACAGTTGGCCCTTGTTGGTCATCTATTTTATATGTAGTAATGTGTGTATGTTAATCCAAAACTCCTAATTGACCACATCCCTACCTTTCCCCTTTGGCAACCATAAGTTTGCTTTCTATGTCTGTGGGTCTATTTCTATTTGGTATATAAGTTTATTTGTATTCTTTTTAAGATCCCACATATAAGCAACATCATGTGATATCATGTTATTTATCTTTGTCTGTGCAGCTTACTTCACTTAGTACAATCTCTTAAGTCCATCCATGTTACTGTAAATGGCATTATGTCATTCTTTTTACAATTGAGTAGTATTCCACTGTATATCCTAGGGACAGGGGAGCCTGGTGGGCTGCCGTCTATGGGGTCGCACAGAGTTGGACACAACTGAAGCGACTCAGCAGCAGCAGCAGTAGCAGCCACTGTATATGCGTACCACATCTTCTTTATCCATTCAGCTGTCAATAGCCATTTAGGTTGCTTCCATGTCATGGCTATTGTAAATAGTGCTGAGGTGAATAATGGGCTGCATAAATATTTTCAAGTTATACTTTGAGTGACAGAATTAATAAAGGATGTTAAATCATCATTTGGCTGTTAATGTTTTTTGATGATCGAAGTCAGAAATATTTTTATTTCAGTAGAGGTTACTGACTGAAAAGAGGCACAAGGAAGCTCCTTAGATGCTGGAAATATGCTATTTCTTGATCTGAGTGAAAATTATTCAATATTTACATAATAAAATTTGCCAAGCTGCACACTTAAGATTAATGCACTTTATGAACTTTATATATGTTATCCCTAAATAGAAAAAGGGTACTGTTTAATACTGAGGAACATGATAGCAGTAAATCCTATTAAAATAGTTGTATGTACTATAGAAGTATTCATGAACATATTTGCTTTATGAAGATTTACTAAAGAAACATCTCTTCAATTTTGTTATGAACCTTGCTTCTATTTCTCCAGAACATATATTGATTTCATTTTATAATTGTAGCTCTTATTTCCCTCTTCACTTTGGCTTCCAAGCAACTCTAAACCCAATATACAGTCAATCTAAACATATGTATAATGTTTTTCCATGTGCTTTTCAAATTAATTTCAACCTTACCACGGATTTTGGCTTATTTTTTCCAACTTTGTGTACTTTCTCCATTAATTTCCTAACTTACCAATTTTGGCAGACAAAACTGTAGATACCAAGATACCAAGATCTCTACTTGGTTTTACCAAGATCTTTACTTGGTTTTAAATGATACAATTAATTACCTTTTAAGTATTTTCTGAGACTATAATGATATTATTTATATACTTCATCCATTGATTCTACTATGTTTGTTTCCTTGGGGAATAGTTCTTCTGTTTGATATTACTAGTACTTCTCTATACCGATTCTAACTTCCCTTGATGTTTGATGATTTCTGAACAGTGCTCTTTTGCACACTTCTCTTTTTTGTTATATTTTGAGGACCAGAATTAAAAGACGCTTACTCCTTGGAATAAAAGTTATGACCAACCTAGATAGCATATTCAAAAGCAGAGACATTACTTTGCTGACTAAGGTCCATCTAGTCAAGGCTATGGTTTTTCCAG
Organism: Neotragus pygmaeus; assembly: GCA_006410875.1. NCBI lineage: Eukaryota > Metazoa > Chordata > Mammalia > Artiodactyla > Bovidae > Neotragus > Neotragus pygmaeus. Next base: position 1,840,978 of record SJYV01010136.1, on the reverse strand, counting down.
TGGTCATGTATGGATATGAGAATTGGACTGTGAAGAAGGCTCAGTGCTGAAGAATTGATATGTTTGAACTGTGGTGTTGGAGAAGACTCTTGAGAGTCCCTTGGACTGCAAGGAGATCCAACCAGTCCATTCTGAAGGAGATCAGCCTTGGGATTTCTTTGGAAAGAATGATCCTAAAGCTGAAACTTTGGCCACCTCATGCAAAGAGTTGACTCATTGGAAAAGACTCTAACCCTGGGAGGGATTGGGGGCAGGAGGAGAAGGGGACGACAGAGGATGAGATGGCTGGATGGCATCACTGACATGATGGACGTGAGTTTGAGTAAACTCCGGGAGTTGGTGATGGACAGGGAGGCCTGGCGTGCTGCAAGTCATGGGGTTGCAAAGAGTCAGACACGACTGAGCAACTGAACTGAACTGAATGGGAGTGGGGGGAGATTGAAGCTAGACATGATGTCATTTTGTTTCTGATTTTCAGAAATTCTTTCATTTTCCAACTACTGGTAGCAATTCTTTTATTTTACAGTGCCATTGAAATGTTTTTGAAAAAAGAAAAATCTCCTTTTATTTCATGAGGTTTAGAATGATAAGGAAAGTAGAACCATGGGGTCAGTCTGTCATCTTGAGATCTCTTGAGAACATGAAAGATCTCAGCAACAGGGGAGCCTATGAACTGAAAGCTATGAAAATAAGTTCACCATGGTCACCAGAATTCAGTGGGCCAAACTCTGGGAGCATGAGCTCCAAGTCAGAAAGGCATGGAGGCAAGATGATGGGCACCAGATGATGCTGGCAAGCACTGCTGGGTACCTACCAGGAAGTAGACTGTATAATCTGGAACCGTATCCTCCTAGTCTTTATAGCACAGTTTATGGGCAGGATAGCCATTTGTAAAGGAGCAGGGACATAGTAGACAATAGCCAACTAGACCTAAGAATTCAGAAAACTCTCCCCCCACTGATTAGAAGCTCTCTGATCATATATGCTTCCTGTTATTGAGGGCAGACATAAACCTCCAAGCAGCAAGCAGGCAAGCATATGAAGACCAGGTCCCCTGTGGATAGACTAGTTCTTTTTTAGCCTGAGGAGGAAATGCGTTGGGTCAGTTATTTTTGGCAACTGCCTGGGGGTAGCCCCATGGAAGGATTTGTCCATATTTTTCAGGAAGACACTTTCGAAGAAAAGAATAGAGTTTTGAGAGTTTCAGTTCTAATCAAAATAAAGATTTTGTTAGTGATAATATTTATTTCTTAGTGCAATAGAAATGATTTAACAAAATATTCTATGTAAATCCCAGTGCACAGTGTTTCGCATGTATTAAATACTTAATAAATGTTAGAGGCAATTACTTCTACTATATGTGCTTTGTTATCAACTTTGACAATTGGATCGGGTCACTGTTAGTCACTCCTCTAAATACGTAGAATATACCTAGAATGTGTTGAAGTTCATATTTAAACCCAAACTATATTTATAGCACACAGTCTCTTTAGAGTCTGAAGTGAGGTGGCTGCGATTGTATGAGACAAAACAGCTGCAGCCACCCTGAAAATGTTAAAGTGGAAATAAAATTATTCCTTTCAAATGGTTTTTTGCTTCAAATTCAGTTAAACAGATTTATAATAGAGAGGCTCTGGAGTCATATACTCAGTTGTGAGCAGAATATCTTATCCATGCCAAGTCCTTTATAGCTTCCGCGGCTTTTCTTCCAGTGAAAATGCAATTCTTTCCTGGTAAATGGGAACTGATGAGTTTGAAAACATCGCCTAGCAGGAAGAGCAGGTAGGGACCATCCTGACAGCTTTTAGACAAATCTGAATTTTGTCAGTTTACTGACACAGTTAAGACTGATGATATTTTATTGGCATTTTTGAGGCTTTGCCATAAAACATTTACTTTCATTTTTTTCTTCTCCACACTCCTCCATTACTGTTCACTCTATTAACAAAGATTAAAGCTGCAATTCAAGTCAAAATACGATCTTCTTAAATCAAAACAACTTATGAAAATGCATTGATGGGAATGTGTTTAAATACATCCATATACTTCCTGATTAGTTGTTTGGTGGCTCCTAATTCATGATTAAAGCTTATTCAAGCAAATTCCAAAGAGCTTCTCCTTCTTTTTTTAAGGTATCCCTAAAAATATTTAACTGTTGTTATTGTAGTTACTTCTTTTTAGATATGTGCTGTGGATTTTTAAAAGGCAAAGGAGGGGATTGTGGAGGCCATATAATTTATCCTAGTTCTTGATGCAAAACTTTTTCTTATTTTTCTCTAAACTTCCTGCTAATCTCTACTTACCTGGGGCCCTACTGATTTTCATGAGTTTACCTTAGATCCTTCAAGACAACAAAGTCTAGGCTTCTGGGAGTTAAAGAATCTTCCCTAAGAGAAAATCAGTGAAGGGCATTTCTTAAAATCCATACCAAGCCAAAAAGCAAAACTGCTGGTTTTTCAAACTTTTCAAAGGCCACAGTTTCACCAATCACTACTTGTAACAAAAACAGAAAAAGGCTCACCTGGTGATTAGGCCAAACAGCATCTCTAGAGGCAGAAGCACAGGTAGCAAGAAAATGAGAAATCCAGGCCAACTGGTACATGAGAGCGCTCTTGGGACACTTTCTAAGAACACATTCTGTCTCAGCTGACCTTTGGCCTCTAAGCTGCAGTGGAGAAGTTCCCAGAAGCGAATTCTGTAAGTTTATGAGAATAAGTCCTCCTCTCTCCTTCCGGGACTGGCTGGAAATAGCAGCAGCGTTCTTTGTTCCTGCCTTTTTACTGACTCATTTGGGACATAACTGTAGGTTCCACTTAGAGAAGCATCGATCTAAAAGAGGGATGAAAACAAAAGATTATTTAATTATAACTGTATGTACTTAGTTCAAATTTATTTAGTTCAAAGATGAGTTTGAGTAAACTCCAGGAGTTGGTGATGAATAGGCAGGCCTGGCATGCTGCAGTTCATGGGGTCGCAAAGAGTCAGACACTACTGAGCAACTGAACTGAACTGAGTTCAAATTTCAAAAGGTATGCAGAGTTTGGTAAAAATGCTCCTCCTAATCCCAATAACCAGCCACCCCATCTCCTCCCCAGAGACAAAAAGCTTTGTCATTTTCTTGTGTTTTCTTTCAAAATATTCTGTGCAAAATCAAAAAATACATAAACATATATTTCCTTTTACTCATCTTTAAACAAATAAGCTTTGATTTCTATCTTGCTTTATTCAGTTAAGATATATTAACAAACGAGATTCAGTTCAGTTGCTCTGTCGTGTCCAAATTTTTATGACCCCATGAACTGCAGCATGCCAGGCCTCCCTGTCCATCACCAACTCCTGGAGTCCATCCAAACCCATGTCCATCGAGTCAGTGATGCCATCCAACCATCTCATCCTCTGTCGTCCCCTTCTCCTCCTGCCTTCAATCTTTCCCAGCATCAGGGTCTTTTCAAATGAGTCAGCTCTTTGCATCAGATGGCCAAAGTATTGTAGTTTCAGCTTCAACATCAGTCCTTCCAAAGAACACCCAGGACTGACCTCCTTTAGGATGGACTGGTTGGATCTCCTTGCAGTCCAAAGGACTCACAAGAGTCTTCTCCAACACCACAGTTCAAAAGCATCAATTCTTCGGCACTCAGTTTTCTTTATAGTCCA
>SJYV01010136.1:1785565-1837135 GCA_006410875.1 Neotragus pygmaeus | reverse complement strand
GAAGCTCTTTAGTTCTTCTTCACTTTCTGCCATAAGGGTGGTATCATCTGCATATCTGAGGTTATTGATATTTCTCCCAGCAATCTTGATTCCAGCTTGTGCTTCTTCCAGCCCAGCGTTTCTCATCATGTACTCTGCATAGAAGTTAAATAAGCAGGGTGACAATATATAGCCTTGACGTACTCCTTTCCCTATTTGGAACCAGTCTGTTGTTCCATGTCCAGTTCTAACTGTTGCTTCTTGACCTGCATACAAGTTTCTGAAGAGGCAGGTCAGGTGGTCTGGTATTCCCATCTCTTTCAGAATTTTCCACAGTTTATTGTAATCCACACTGTTAAAGGCTTTGGAATAGTCAATTAAAGCAGAAATAGATGTTTTCTGGAACTCTCTTGCTTTTTTGATGATCCAGCAGATGTTGGCAATTTGATCTCTGGTTCCTCTGCCTTTTCTGAAACCAGCGTAAACATCTGGAAGTTCATGGTTCACATATTGCTGAAACCTGGCTTGGAGAATTTTAAGCATTACTTTACTAGCATGTGAGATGAGTGCAATTGTGCAGTAGTTTGAAAAACAGATTATTCTTTACATTTTAGAGAACAAACAATATCAGGTCATAGATAGTTTTCTCACTCTTTTGGGGATTTTATCATAATTTAACCAATCTTATATTGGTAGACATTTGGTTTGTATCTAATGATTTGCTGTTACAAAAGTTGTGTACTTGTATAATTTCACACATGTGAGAAAGTATCCCTAGGATAAAATGAAATTCCTAGGGCAAAAGGTAAATGTACTTAAAATTTTGACAAATATTGGCTTGGTCAAAAAGTTCTTTCAGGTTTCTCCTTCACATCTTACAGAATACCTGAATGAACTTTTGGCCAACCCAATGTTACAACTTTTACTCCTTTAAAAACTGCTGTCTATAATACATGAGTGTTTCTTTCATCTGACCATTTTCAAACTGTACATTTGACTTTGTTATATTTTTCCAACCTGATATATAAAAATAGTACTCAATATATGTTTAAATTGCATTTCTCTTTTATCTGAAACTAACCAGCTTTACATATATATGATTTGTTTTCTGTAAACAATCTTTTCCCAAATTTTTACTAGACTGTCAATATGTTATCTTACTGATTTATAGGGTTCTCTACATATTAGGAAAATCAGCTATTTCCAATATGTTACAATTTAATTTTTAGTTTGACCATTGTCTTTTGATTTTGATTTTATGTAAAGTAAATTCATACTTAGAGGGCCTTTTCCATATCAAGATTTTATGTGCATGTGTATATATATATATATAAAGACTGCTATTTTCTGAGACTGAATAAAACATCAGAAGTTGATAGAGGCAGGGTAGTTTTGAATGGACTCTGGGTACAGAGGAAAGGGACCAGGGAAGATCACAGAAGAAAAGAAACAGAAATTTTATTTAACAAGCAAATGCAGGAGTCCCCTGAAAGGACATGAGAAGATATCAGCAGTATAAAGAAGATGGTTATGAGACAGACTGATCAGGGAAGGGCTGGAAGTGGTCACAGATCAGAGCCTATCATATGGTATTCAGCAGGATTCCCCTGATTCAACTGGGTTTGCCTCTAGAGGTAAAGGCATGTCTTTGCTTATACAGCAACAGGAGGCAGGCATGAGGAGGAAAACAAAAACAGACATCCACACATCCATAACCACCATTTACAGAGCATGTGATGTGTGCCAGGCCCCCAACAAGTCTTATACAAACCCAGTGTTATTTAATATTCACCACTGACCTGTGACATAAGTACTGTTGTCATTTACATCCTACAGATGAATAAACTGAAACTTAGAGCAGTGAAGTCAGTGCCTCAAATTTCAATCTATAGAGTGGTTTCTAGATGATTAGAAATTTCTTGATTCTTTGCTGTACATCTAAGAGAGTATTTTTATTAAGCTAAATGCTTAAATAGTTGGAGCCAATCAGTGTCTCTTGCATGAAACTTCTGCAGGAAGCAGGGAGCAGCATTCCAATTTTGTGCTTCATCAAGTCTCTAAGAGCCCCTGCTTGCTTGCCGTCAGCTGGGAGTGCCCATACAATGAACACATCCTCCCTGGTTTTGAAATTTAGAGACATAAACTACAAAACAATTGTAAAAGAGCTAGGGATAAAATAAATTATATATATATATATATATATGTATGTATGTATATATACATATATATTAGCAGTTTTGAAGCAGAAAGGAAATGGTTTATGAAGAAAACTATTAAAATCAAGTTTCTCTTGCTTCAGGTCAAAAACTTACAGCATACTGGAATACCATTTATTATGTTGTGAATGAGTGCCAGTAGTCATCTGTTTCCTTGCCTTTGCCATGTTTCTGCCTGGGGTATTTATATTTGATCATTGTTCTCTTAATAGATTGAACTAATAAGCATATGAAAGCTACAGTACCTGCAGATCTACAGTAAAAAGGTTATATAAAGTATATACTCATCTCAAGATTTGCAATGTCTTTTCCCAGAGTGTCTTCAGGGAAGTCAGTTTGGCAAGAATGGCACTGATATATGGTTGAGGACTAGAGAATTTATTGGGAAACTGAATGCCACCCTCTTAATTCATCTTGGAAAAGGGAAGTCACAAAGTAGAGGAGGGTGGTGTGGGAAAATCCCTCCTGTGTTTTGAGACCCAAGTTGTATTCTCTGAAGATTATACTTCAGGAGGAATTAGCCCTTGTCATTTCCACAAAACATCAAGTTTAGAAAAGAATGTCTCTTAATGACTTTATGGAATTAAGCATGGTAGATCTTTGATGGTTAGACTTTGATCGTCATCAAAGACAGAACCTTCAGGGCACAAGTAGGGGTGCCTTATTAGGCAGAGATGTAGATTGATGAAATTAATTTTAATCTTCAACAGAGCCCGAATACATAGAACAAGTGCTTAATAATTATTTGAATGTGTGACAAAATAGAAAGAAAAGGAAGGGAGGATGAAATTGGTAGTCTCTGTGGTCAGAGCTCATACCCACACCCTATGATTCTAGTTTAGAGAAATTGTTTTAGATTAAGATTTTAAGTTAAATATAAATTAATTGTATCTAGGGGCTCATACTCAGCTTTGCCAGCTATCTTAACTACAAAACTTGGTTGTGGTGAAGCAATTTTACTTCTCATATATTCAGCTCCCCTATTTAACATATTTAACAAAGTCAAAAATTGAGGCTCGGAGAGATTTAATGGTCATCTAAGGTTATAGCCCTAATTAACAGCAGAGCTGGTGTTAGAATCTGAGTTTTCTGACATTCTCTTCTACACAACATTCAATCACAAATCTGATTTTCCATTAGGAAAATAAGAACCTAGAGATCAAGATCCGTAACATTCTGATTTATCAACTTTTCCTCCAATTCTATTTTTGCATGCATGCATGAAGTCTCTTAGTCGTTTCTGACTCTTTGTGACCCCATGGACTGTAGTCTGCCAAGCTTCTCCATCCATGGAATTTTCCAGGCAAGGATACTGAAATGAGTTGCCATTTCCTTCTCCAGGGGATCTTCCTGACCCAGGGATCAAACCGGGTCTCCTGTAGGCACACTCTTTACAATCTGAGCCACGAGGGGAGCACCATGTATTAACTCATTTAATTTGTATTTTAAATGTTTATTGAATATCTGTTGAATGTCAAGTTCTGAGGGCCCCTGAGAATACAGCACTGAATGAGGCAACCATGGGCTCAGCCCTGTGGTTTTACAATCTAATGGACGCCATAGACAAATGAAAGGGGAGCTGTTTAGGGCAGCCATTACTTCTGTTTTCTGAGCAAGAAAACAGAATGCTCCCAAGAAGCTCTTAGACAAATGTAGGAGCAAGAATTTGTCTCTTTGACTCTAAATTTAGGATTCTTACAAAACCGCAATTACCTTTAAAGTGTATGAAGCACCACAACCTTACATTGGTTATCAATCAGTTTCTTTGTTGTTTTTTAATGCATGGACTATGGTGCAAGTTATTGCTTTGCTGGCACAGTATCCGTTTATGTTTTGAGTAATGGCAACAAGAATTTCCTTTTCAAAATCTATTTCTCTCCTGTTTTCTGTCTCAGCCTTTGTGTGTGTGTGTTTTGTGTGTAGGAATAGCATAAACTCTGGCCAGAGTGGTTCAGAACTGAGCATTCAACCCCAGTTGGCCCAGCCAACACTTCTCTAAAGGGGATACCGTCTCTTATGCTAGACGTGAAGTGGGGAGAGTCTGAGACTAGGGCCATGCAGCTGTGATGAGAAAAAGCCTGCCTGGGATTGAAGCTGGCACCCAGGAATGCAACGCCACCTGAGCCTCTAGACACAGCTCTGCCTATATTGTGAAACCTTCATTTACAAGAGTAAAAAAAATTTTTTTTTTGCTTAAACCAAATTTAGTTGGGATTTTGGATAACTTTCAAAAGGAATAATCCTGACTGATACTCCAATCACACAAAACAACTGAGGGTTTTATAAGCACGTTTTAATATATCCGCCTACCCCCAAGTAGGGACTTCCCTACTCGTAGCTCAGTCTAGTAGCAGATTCTAAAGAATCTGCTTGCAGTGCAGGAGACCTGCGGTTTGATTCCTGGATTAAGAAGATCCCCTGGAGAAGGAAGTGGCAACCCACTCCAGTGTTCTTGCCTAGAAAATCCCCTGGGCAGAGGAGACTGGCAGGCTATATAGTCCATGGGGTCACAAGAGTCAGACACAACTTAGTGACAAAACCACCAAGTTAGGACCCTTGGTTTACATAGTTTATAACTGGAGAAATTTCCTGGACTCAGTTTCTCTAGTGCAAATGACTGATGACTGATGGAGTTCCCACTGAATAATCCAAAATTGGTGTGGCTAAGTGGCGGGCTATGTCTTGTAGATCATGAATCTTAGTTCCTCTCCTTTTCCTGGGTTTTTCATCAATCATCTCCAAAAAACTGATCAAATTTTCTCAAATTTTAATCAGCATCAGAATCACCATGATGGTCCTGACACAATGGAGCTTGGACCACACTTTGAGGATATTGATAAAGGAGCAAATGGATTGAATCACCTCCTCCCTGCTTAACATCAGAGCCATTGTTAGAATTCGCTGTGCATCTCTGACAAAGTCAGCTCCAGGCTTAATAAGTGATTCCTGAGACTTCATTTCCAGTTTCCTCCCTGCAAATGGGAAGTTTTGGAGCTTCACCCCAAAGATACTGAGCACTGACCATGTGCAAAGCTATTAACAAGTTACTGGTGTGAAAGGCCCGCCTGGAGAATGTAGAATGACTCCTGCACCAGAAGATCTCATGTCTGGAAGGAGACGTGTGTACCCAGAACACAGTGCAACCTGAATGAGCAACAAAGGGGACAAATGAGATGTGGTGTCAGAGGGGAGAAGGAGCAGAGACCGATGCCTATACGTGGACAGGCAAGTAGCATAGAGTTCACAGAGGTGCAGTGGAGACGTCCTCGGAGTCTGAGAGTGAAAGGCCTGGATTTCCAGGCTGTGGTCACTGGGGACTTGTTTTAAGATACCTGAACAGGGAAGTGTGATGGGCAGAGCCAGGTCCTAGAGGATTAATCTGGCCATAAAGTTTCTTAATTTCTAAGAAATGGAATAGGTCAACACCCACAGCTCGGAAAGGATCTTCAAATGAAAAGATCCCTCCCCTAAAAAATGAAGAAGACTTATGTGACCTGATGCACTCCAAGTCACCTCTCGAGGATAAGTTTTAAAGTTTGGACTCAGATTCTCAGAATACCCTTTGAATGACACTATTTTTCAAAATGATAAATGCACATACCCTTAACAGAGCAACCGACCTCTGGAAATTTTACCTCCAGAAGTGCATGTATAAGGTGATGTGTGTGCACATTGTTCCCTGCAGCATCCTTTGAAATAACAAAAAATTGGAAAAAACCCAAGTGTCCAATAGGAAATTGATGAAATCAATTACTGTATATCCATGCCATAAGACATTATGCATGTATAAAAAGAATGAGGAATCTTTTTATGTTCTTTGAAAAAAACAGGAGACTGCTCATTAAGAAAAATGGTGCAGTAGAATCTGCTGCTTTCTGTATAAAGAAAGAACAAAGAACTCTATCTATTCATATTTTATTTGCATTTTAAAAAGAGGGATGTATTTTTTAAAATCTACTGAAAAGTATTTATCCAAGGAAGATGGGTATAAATTTGAAGGAGGAAACACAGGAGTGAAATGAATCTCTTCATTCCGATCCTTAATTATATTTTAAATAAGTGAAGGCATTACCTAGTCAACATGTTAAGTATTTTATCAGATGCCAGTGAGCAGAACACCTTCAGCAGGGGCTTCCATTGTTCGTGAGGCTGGGCTCTGATTCCCAGCTCAACGTGAGACTCCTGTGGGAGGAGAGTGCAGACCAGGAGCTCCCATGCAGAGCAGGGCCACTTGCCAGGGTTTATTCATTCAGATCCCCTCCGGAGAACCTAATCCCTGCTCTCCACGATCAGGCAGAGCTGCCTTCTCCTGCAGCAAAACTTGTGCCTCAAGGGAGGTTCTGGGATGTGCTCAGTGACTGAGACACCATGTCTGCAATGGCCCGTGCCCTGTGCCCAGCCCTCCTGGCAGAAAGGAGCAGGGAATCTAGCACTGGCTAGTGCCTGGAGTCCAGTGGGCATTTGCCTGGAGAGCCAAGGGCTCCCCCTTTCTAACAAATCTCCCATTTTGTGTCAAATCATATCTAACTAGAAGATGACCATCAGCAACTCAGAAGTTGCTTCTTTCATCCCTTCCAGACATCACCAACAGAGAAGGCAATGGCACCCCACTGCAGTACTCTTGCCTGGAAAATCCCATGGATGGAGGAGCTTGGAAGCCTGCAGTCCATGGACTCGCTGAGGGTCGGACACGACTGAGCGACTTCACTTTCACTTTTCACTTTCATGCGTTGGAGCAGGAATGGCAACCTACTCCAGTGTTCTTGCCTGGAGAACCCCAGAGAAGGCGGAGCCTGGTGGGCTGCCGTCTATGGGATCACACAGAGTCGAACACAACTGAAGTGACAGCAGCAGCAGCAGCAGACATCACCAAGACCTCTGTCTTCTATCAATCTTCTCAGAGTAGAGGTCAGTAAGTGTGTGTGCGTGTGTGCGTGCACGTGTGCCCTATATGTGTTCTTGCTTGTAAAAGAAAACAGAACATAGTGCTTTAAAAGTATAAGACTTAAAGTTTGCATAAACGTGGATTCAAATCTGAGTTTGGTACTTATCAACATGGCCTTGAAAGATTACTTGATATATCTAGTCCAGTTTGAAAGTGTTAGTCACTCAGTTGCGTCCGACTCTCTGTGACCCCATAGATTGTAGCTTGCCAGGCTCCTCCATCTACGGAATTCTCCAAGCAAGAATACTGGAGTGGATAGCCATTTCCTTCTCCAGGAGATCTTCCCAATCCAGGGATGGAACCCAGATTTCCCACATTGTAGGCAGATTCTTTACTGTCTGAGCCAGCAGAGAAACCCAGTTTACTTACCTAAAAGTGAGATTAAATATATTTAAATATTTAAATTATATTTAACACTAGTGCCTGGCATTTAGAAAAGACCGAATAATTATGTTGTTGTGTCTGTGTGCTTAGTTGTGTCTGACTCTGCGGCCCCATGGAATGTAGCCTTCCGGGCTCCTCTGCCCATGGAATTTTCCAGGCAAGAATACTGGAGTGGGTTGGCATTTCCTACCCCAAGGGATCTTCCCAACCCAAGGATGGAACCTGTGGCTCTTGAGTCTCCTGCATTGACAGGTGGATTTTTCCCACAGAGGCACCTGGGAGGCCCAAATATGTTGTTGTTTATATATAATGACCTTCTCCTGGTTTGAAACCTCTTATATAGAATAATCTGGAAGCATTTGATAAGAAACATATTGAATAATCCTACTGGCTTGTTTAGATCAGTTTCTGTAGAGACTTGGAATCTCTTCCAAGAGTCCCATGGAAACTTCTATTATTTTCCTGAAATGGGCTGCCTGAAACCAAAAGATGATACCGCCTTCATGTAGCTTTGAATGTGTTCCCAGCTGGGACTACATATTTGTTTATATTTGTAGCCAGAGTGGTTGACAGTCATTTAATCTGCATTAGGCTTCTTGGCTGTAACCTACTCCTCTAATTAGGCTTGTAATTGCAGAGCAAGGACAAATTGATTCAGCCAAGACATCCTCTGCTGGGAGCCCAGCCATAAGATAGACTCAGTGCCTCCCTCTGTTGTATTCTTTAAACATGCTCATGGAACATACCCCACCAAACCCAGCGAAAGCAAAACCTCATGGTTACATACAGGCTCCTTGAGGGAGGCTGCTGCTCCATTCAGGTTCACAGCTTTCTTGTTCCTGACCCTTTCAGTGACAGAGAACAAGGACAGACTCTGTGGGGAGAGACCCTGGGCTTGAGGGTCCCTCTAGCCTGTCCTCTCCCAAGTCTCTTGAGTGAACCCATGACTTGTCAAAGAGACCCCTCTCTCAGTGTTCCTTCCTCCCTCCCTCCCTCTCTTCCTTCCTATTTTCCTTCTTTCCTTCCTTTTCTAATACAAACACATATAATAAACCTAAAGGATTTGCTACTACTATACCCATTTTAAAGGCTAAATTTTTCAAAAAGAGGAGACAACTTGGTCTGAAAGATATTAAGCAATTTAACCAGTGATGATACAGATAATCATCTGTGAGTTGGGGTAGGAAGCAGGTCAGTCTGACTCTGGAGCCCACACTCTTAGCCATCTTGCTTTACTGCCCCTTGTTTTGAAAAAGGGTCCTGGGCTAATTGCCTTGCAGAACCTGAGAAGGCCCATCACTGGGAATTCTCCCTCTCCATCTTATTTTAATGGCACACAGAGAAACCTGATTGCTTGGGCTGATTGGAACATGAGTGCTGGAGAAGAGGCTTATTAATGGAACAGGGTTATTCTGAGGTCCTAGGAAAGCATGGGTCATCTCCAACTCAAAGCCATCATGAGCATAATAGCCACTTCTTTCTAGGATGTTATTCAATATTCAAAGTTGAGTTAAAGGATAAAAAAAAGCAACACTACATTTCCAGAGAAGGGTAAAAAGGATAAAGGATCTCTTCTTGCCTGTAATACTAGTACATCTTCTCAGGAACCTAATTTGGAGTCAGGGCTTCCACATTAACTATACAAATGGAATTAAAGATTTGATTCCATCAGGGAACATAAAATACTTTAAAAATTGCTTCAGCCAAATGACACATTATTCATAGTAATAAGGGGTGGAATTATACAGTATTTAGATGGACCTTTATTTGCAGAGAGTGTTTGATGGCTTCCTCAGACACATATTATAATCCTAATATTTGTGCATTCCCATTTGTCAGGGCTTTGCAGCATTTAAACATTTGTGATTAAATCAGTGCTCATGGAAGCCCAATGTGGATGGATGCTTCATTCATTCATAGAACACATGCCTTCCCAGCCAAGGACCCAACACCCAAATCTTCTTGACCATCAAAGTCTTCTGTAGGCTGTTTGGGGTCATGAGCCCTAGAACCAGTTGTCTTCTGTCAGTGGAGACTTTACTGATATCCTGGCTCATTGAAATATCTTCTGCTTGAGACTCTGTTTCTGTTTCTACTAGCTGCAGATCCTTTTCTTGACTCTGTTTCCATAGTTCAGTGCCTTTAAGAAAGTTCAGTCTTAAGATACTTGAGCTTTCATTCACCAAATCCTGACTAGGCTTCCCAAGGCTGACCTGGGGTTAATGCACAGTAAATTATAATTTGCTATAGATAATATTTATCCAACACTTTCCACTGTAGGTTCATATCTGATACTGCTTCTCCTGTTTTATGAATGAGATGATGATGGTGATGATGATAATCAAAATGAGAATTCATTGAATACTTAGACATCAAGTGCTTAATTAAGTACTTCACTTACACGTTCACATTTACCCCTCACAAGAAACCTGTGAGGTACTATTACTATTACTATTATTATTATTCCCATTTTATAGAGGCAGGAGCTGAGGCCCAGTTCACATAACCAGCCAGTGAACCTAATGTTCACATCCACATCACTTGACTCTTACCCATGCACTGAAACCATGATAATGCTGTACAACCCTCACTTGCTCCAGATCTCTTGAGCCAGGCTAACTGAGAGTGCTATGCTGGGTTTTTTTAACTGTTGTCTATCTTAGTGTCACCTACGGCTTGTTTAGCAATCTTTTGTGTACTCACATTGCCTTGATGTTGAAAGCTCAAAGTCAGAGAATTATTCTCGGCCCTCAGTCTCCTCTGTGTTCCCTCTCCTCTTTATTTTTCCCCTTCTAGAATGTTGGTCTGAGTCTCAGCTCTGTGGTTCTCTTTTTTATAATATAATTGAATTTTCTTCACTTTACAACCAAATTCCTCCTACTCCATGTCCTAACAGCAGTATCATGGGCTGTGGGGATTGTTACTGGGCTGCAAGTTGATGACAATAAATTAGCATCTGGCCAAGAGACCCAGTTTTTCTTAAGAAATATAAATCTCTGAGGCCAGGAAAATTGTGCAAAATATAACAAAGTTTACTTATACTTCTTGTGTCCTCTCACCTCTGGCCTTTCCAGTGTCCCCAGATCACTCTACTCATGGAGGAAAGTGACCAGGGATATTGGCCCACATTGGGTGTTGGTAACATGACGTGGTCCCTCTGTCAGCACTAAAACATATGACCGTAATGTTTCTCAAGTGGTAAATTTTAAAGTTGAAACAATAACAGCTAACAAATCATGTTCTTACTTAGTTCTACCATGATCTTCCCATTTCATTCGTGTGTCAGTGTATGACACATGACTCCACCTTACTAATGGAGCTAGAGAGCACAGCTAGTAAATGGGAGAAATGAATTCAAATGCTGGTCTGTTTCATTCTAAAACTACACCTAACCTCTGTGATCCACCCAGGTGAAGGCCATAGTTGTGAGCAGAAGACCCTTCCCTATGATGCTCAGATAGAAGCACCAGCCATTCTGCCTGCACACAGGCTGATCCTGACAAAGGCGTAGCTGGGATCCCCTCTCACACCCACAGAGATGATGTTTCCCTCCCACCTGTTGTGGGCGTTTATCAGGTGACAGGCAGGGTGACAGTGAGCATGATTCCTGAATCCTGGCTGTGACTGAGGAACCAGCCCAGGGAATCCTCAGACCCGGCTCTCCTTTGGACAGAATTAACCTCTTTCCTTCTTCCATCCTCAGTAGGAGATGAGGGGATCTTGCACAAGGAAGGCAAGAGAACTCATTTATTGACCACCTACTGGATGCAGACTCTGTGCTTGGCTCTTTCAGGTTTGGTTGCTTTTATATGCTAGCTTGGCTGAACTATAATACTATTCTTAACTCAAACACTATCAGATGTTGCACTGAAGGTATTTTGTAGATGCGATTAACATTTACACTACATTGATTTTGAGTAAACTGACCTTAATAATGTGGGTGGGCCTTGTCCAATCAGTTGAAGGCATTAAAAACAAAAGCTGAAATTTCCCAGAGAAGAAATTCTGCCTCAAGACTTCAGCTTGAGTTTTCCAGCCTGCCCTATAGATTTCAGCTTCCACAATAACTCGGGTCAATTCCTTATAAACAAATTGTTTACCCATTTCAGTTCAGTTCAGTTCATTTCAGTTCAGTTGCTCGGTCTTGTCTGACTCTTTGTGACCCCATGAATCGCAGCATGCCAGGCCTCCCTGTCCATCACCAACTCCCGGAGTTCACTCAGACTCACATCTATCGAGTCAGTGATGCCATCGAGTCAGTGATGCCATCCAGTCATTGCTATCTGTTTCAGCCTGAGAATTTTCAAAAGCTCACAGATGGGAGCTACCAATCCTGGAAGCAACAGTGCTTCCTCCACATTGTCTCTGGGTGTTATTCTTTAGTTCCCAGCACCCATTGGGCACCTGTTAGTTGTCACTGTCACCCTGCTCTGGAAGTGAGAGGCTGGATGGTTCTGAGTTCTTCCAACTGTCAGTTCAGTTCAGTCCAGTTGCTCAGTCATGTCTGACTCTTTGTGACCTCATGGAGTGCAGCACACCCTGTCCATCACCAACTCCCAAAGTTTACTCAGACTCATGTCCATTGAGTCAATGATGCCATCCAACCATCTCATCCTCTGTCATCCCCTTCTCTTCCTGCCTTCAACCTTTCCCAGCATCAGGGTCTTTTCTAGTGAGTCAGTTCTTCACATCAGGTGGCCAAAGTATTGGAGTTTCAGCTTCAGCATCAGTCCTTCCAATGAATATTCTGGATTGATTTAGGATGGACTGGTTGGATCTCCTTGCTGTCCAAGGGACTCTCAAGAGTCTTCTCCAACATAGCAGTTCAGAAGCATTAATTCTTTGATGCTCAGCCTTCTTTGTGGTTCAACTCTCACATCCATACATGACTACTGGAAAAACCATAGCTTTGACTATATGGACCTTTTTTGACAAAGTAATGTCTCTGCTTTTTAATAAAGAGCAGTTAGTTTCTGCTTCCAACTCTTCCCCCTCTGAATACTGAAGAACACAGTGTGGCTGAGCAAGTGCCACAGAAGCTTGGAGTTTGTGTCACTGTAACACTATGACGTGTGGACCCTTGAAGAAGAATGGGACTACCCACATTGTCTGCACCCTATCCTTAGTGCAGATGGGATCATCATAGGCAAGTTGCTGTCCTTCATGGAAAACACCAGTTAGGGAGGTCTGCGATACTTTCAGAGCCTCCATCTCAGGGCCTCAGATTTTTGTAGTATCAGACGTTTGTAGCAAGGAGTCAGATTTAATTGGTTTCTCTGTGATAGATTTAAAGTCCATCAGGTCCTGGGGAAAGATCATCCAAAGAGCCAGAAGATGAGCTCATTTACCTCTCCTCAAAGACAAGTTAGTGAAAAAATTCAACAGAAGCGTGTTTAGCAGGTGGAAGCTCATAAATCTGTCAGCAAACTTTACTGACCATATACAGGAAGTTGGGTGAGCTTTTTTTCCCCTTACCTCCAGTGTCATTTTGAATTATGTACTGTGCATTATGGAGAGACCAGCTTCTTCTTGGCTGCTAGCCAGGCTTTTGGAAGACAGGAATAGGTTTTATTTTTCTATCAACCTGTTTCTGATTCAGATTTTAGGGTGACATATAGTCAGTATCAGGTTAAAAAAATAATCTGTTGTAGGTCAACCAACCCACTTTCGATTATACTCAATGGTATATAATTGGTGATATTGACAACCCACTGGATTGCATTGATTTTCCCATCAGAATGGAAAACCTTGGAACACTTTTCTTTTTCATCCCACTACCTTGTTAGTTATGAAAAATTCTCCAATGTAAAAAGTATTTTATTCATAAGTTCTTTAAATCTATCTATGCCATTTTCTTGAAAGACTTGACCATAAGTGTAAATAATTTGCCACATCGCATGCTGACTGTGCAAGACCTCCACCCCATCTTATTCTCTCTGGCTCTGTAGTGACACAGAGATGCTCAACTGAGGGATGAGTAGGAACTAGAATCCCACACACACACTCCACTTGCCAAGTTGTCCACCTTGGGGAAGGGGCATATGTGCATGCTAAGTCACTTCAGTCATATCCGACTTTGTGCAACCCTATGGACTATAGCCCACCAAGCTCCTGTGTCCATGGGATTCTCCAGAAAAGAATACTGGATTGGGTTGCCTTACCCTCCTTCAGGAGATCTTCCCAACTCAGAGATTGAACCTGCATCTCTTATGTCTCCTGCATTGGCAGGTGGGTTCTTTACCACTAGCACCACCTGGGAAGCCCCTAAGGAAGGAATTTACACGAGTCACTGCTGGTGGTGTTATATACACCGTTATATTTAATCTGCATGAATGTTGCACAAGGTGGAGTTATGAATGTGGAGAGAGGGAAGATTAGCATGTACCCTGAGCTGTAGGGTTAGAATTGTTGATATCAGTATATCAGGACTCATGCTATTTAATAGACAGACAGACATAGTCATAAATAAATGTAAGAGTGTGTGTGTGTGCACTTGCATGCAATTTTTTTACTTAGAATAAAGACAAACTAGGGCTTAAACCTGACTACCTTGTCCATGTGTTTTATGGCTTTGATCAAATCACTTACAAATTGTAACCCTCATCCAAAAAAAAAAAAAANCATCAGGTAATGTGTTACAGCTAGATATTTTACTTTCTGGCAAAATCATCTAATTGAGTGTTGGCCTCTGCCTTCGTATTTCACTTGATTCCAGAAGTAACCATTTGGCACTGAAGATAAACGTTGAGAATGAGGTGCTAGCCATAGCAGTCTTCCAAATTTGATTTCCCATATGAGCCTCCAAGGAAGCCCTGCATTTTTACATTTCCTTCTGCTCTGTTCTCACATGTAGTCTGTGTCTTTAACAAACTACTACGTACAGATCATGTTGGTTCAATTCCAGAAGGGTTTATTTCTTGTCTAATATCTGCAGAGTACTTACTATAAGACTGTTTATGCTGAGAGATGATGACTTAATTGAAATGGCTTCACATCTATGCCCTCATATGTTCATTTCAGCTGTATAGACTAAGCAAGAGATCACAAGGATGACAACTCAGTCAAAATATTATGAGCAAGGCACTTGGTGCTGGGGATGAAGACAATAGAGAAACCTTGTGTCGGGCTACATGATAAAGCACATGCACAAGAAAAAGCTGTTAGTTACACAAAGCAGTTATACCCCCACCAGTAAAACCGTCTTTGGTTGTCAGTCTTTCCGTCAGATGATTGGTCCCTTCAGGGC
The DNA here is from genome assembly GCA_006410875.1 of Neotragus pygmaeus. Lineage (NCBI taxonomy): Eukaryota > Metazoa > Chordata > Mammalia > Artiodactyla > Bovidae > Neotragus > Neotragus pygmaeus. The sequence goes on along the minus strand of SJYV01010136.1, from coordinate 1,822,365 downwards.
AGAATTCACATCTTTGTGAACATTTGTAAGGCCTGTTGTATGATATACATTCTGTAGGCTAGAGGTCACAGTGGTTGACCTGCACAGAAATTTACAAGTCGTGGAGCCAACATTAAAGATTCAATACAAATACGTACATTTCTAACTTTTCTTGAAAAACTGAAAGTCTCAAACGGCACAAAATATTTGGCTGGAGCTGAATGAAGGCTGCCTGCTTTGGATGGGACATGTACTTATAGGTGAATATGATTTCTCTATCAAAAATAGGAAGACAAAGAACAGGCCATGAAGCCCTCACGTTTAGAACAATGAGAGACAGCCAAGGTTAATATTCAGCTGGCATGTGCTGAATACTTATGAAAGCAATATGAGAAATACTTCCATACTGGCTCGTGAACAGCCACCGCTGAGCCCTTGGGTGCTGCTCCACTGCCCTGGGCACTTGACTGACTGCGTCCTCCCTTCCCCCTCCGTCCCCCAGAAAGATTCCACTCCATCAGTACAGCCAGGAGGCTTCCAGCTTGGGAACCCAGGCTAAAAGTCACTTGTTAAATGTTTTGAATATAACCTCTGGAGAAAATCNGGCACTTGACTGACTGCGTCCTCCCTTCCCCCTCCGTCCCCCAGAAAGATTCCACTCCATCAGTACAGCCAGGAGGCTTCCAGCTTGGGAACCCAGGCTAAAGGTCACTTGTTAAATGTTTTGAATATAACCTCTGGAGAAAATCTGTTTCTTTGTGGAATGAAGAATGTCCCTATGTGTTTTAATATGCAGACATATGGGTCTTGAGAAAAAAGTGCAACACAGAAACTGAGATGAAGGAGTTTCTTAACATTTTCATGAGATTTCCTGGCCTGTATAGGGATGTAAGCTCATGGTTGCTACTATATCTAGTGCTTAGTTGAATTGAATAAGTACCCCAGGAGTTCAGGGATGAGGGAGACCACATCCATCAATTGACAGGGGGTGTTGAAACCTCCACTTCTAACCGTGGATTTGAAATGAAGCTGGACCTTGTGGGGCCTTCTCGGAGATAGGGCCCTGTGTTCCCTAACTCTTGTCTGTAGAAAAGCTTTAGCCTCCTAGGCCTNGGGGCTGGGGATGGTAGTAATTTCTACCTAACAAGGTTAATGTGAAGGTTAAATGAGATACAGCATACTCACTGCAAAGCCTGGCGCATGGTATATAACCCCAACTATAGCTCTGTGTGTGCTCAGTCACTCAGTGTCCAACTCTTTGTGACTCCATGGACTGTAGCCCACTAGACTCCTTTGTTCATGGAATTTTCCAGGCAACAATACTGGAGTGGGTTGTCATTTCCTTCTCCAGGGAATCTTCCTGACCTGGGTATCGAACCCACGTCTCTTGCATCTCCTGCATTGGCAGGCATATTCTTTACAACTGCACCACCTGGGAAGCCCCAAACTATGGCTAATATAATCATATTATTACTAATTCATTACTATGATATAATGTTTATCTAAAATAGTTTAAAGTAGATGTCTGTCCAGGATGGGTAGCTTCCACCATGATCATTGCTTACCCTACTTATTTTCTTCTGGCATGCCTAATTTAATATAAGTAGAACCACCAAAATTGAGCCAAGATTTCCTCAGGGTTAAGGGCTGCCTTTACGAAAGCTGTTTTTTTCAGTGAGTCTGACAGAGCCTACATGACAGTGTTAGACCAGAGCCTGGATCAGCAGAGCAAATCTGGTCATGAAATAACCCACAATGTCTGTTCCCACTGAGGCCCTGCATGGCTGATTTCTGCAAAAGAGGGCCCATCTTATTTCCTCCAGTCAATTGCTTATTTGTAGTCATGAGCATCCCCATCATCCACAACCCTAATTTCATGAAATATGTTGAAATGACTTTTGTTCCTGAGGCCTTTCATCAGGGAGGGTAGGACTAATTTCACCTGAATAGGGAGGATCACGATGACAAAGCACAATGAACCTCTGACCTCCTTGGTTCAGCCAAAGCACTGGTGTCCCTCATACGGCAATGACATCTTAAGTCCCAGGAGGAAAAAAAAATCCAGATGAAACTTCTGCAAAGGAAAATGACCAGCTATCAAAAGTGGTGGTTCTTAGTTGAAATCCATATCCTCCCACCCAAGGTAGACAACATAAACAGCTACGTTTAAAAGGGGGACTTTTTAAAGACTTTCCTTATCTGCTGCTGGGTCTTTAACTGAAAGGGTACCTGACAAGAAGCCTGGGATAGGACTCACACAAATGCCAGAGTTCCATGGCCTCGTTGATGCAGAGAGCATTTAAAGAAGACCATCAAGAGGGCTTTGCATGTTCTTGACAACTGCAATCCAGAGACTTATTTAAAGTAATGTTCTCAGATCACTTAAAGAGTCTTTAAGCACTTGGTACACTGATTACACTCTTCAGATTTTCTTTGAACCAAATTACATCTTAAGAATTTCCTTCATAAACATATAATTACTTTGGGGGGGAAATCACAACTGAGGAATTAATAGTAAATTCTATAATGGGCTTTCCAGGTGGTGCTAGTGGTAAAGAACCCACCTGCCAATGCAGGAGACATAAGAGACACAGGTTCAATCCCTGGGTGGGAAAGATGCCCTGGTTTAAACATACAGTGAGTCTAACTTACTCCAAAAACACTCTTTTTGCAGAAGCAGTACAAATGGAAGGGACGTAGAGAGAATTCTGAGTAGAACTTTAAATCAGTTTAGTTCAGGTAGCTGTTCTTGCTAGACAAACACAACAGAACATAATAATTTACTTAACTATATCTATGTGTGTGTCTGTTTGTAAGATAGATAAGTAGATGGATAGATAGACTCTTTTCTGATTGAAACAGTCAAAGATAAAGATATAAGTTTTTCCTCTGAGTTGAACTAACCCAAAATCAGGGTGGGATCACTGTTTCTTGTACCCAACTGCTCATAAACATTGTCCCTAAGAGCCTAAATGCCATAGAAAGGTTATTTTCCTTGTAACTTTTGCCCTATGGGGGAAAAAAACCCTTAAAATTTAGTGATTTAGAACTTGTCCAATTTAAATCTGTGGTTATTAGTTGCCTGGTGTATTAGAAATCAAGTATATTGGTTTTTAATTCATCCCACCACTCCATGGCCTCCCTACCTTTGTCTGGCAAGCCTGGAAATCTGCTTACTGAACATATCACTAAGATGTCGGCAACTTATGTGGGGTTTAATTCAACGAGAACATGTAGAAAATATATATATCCAAAAATGAAAAGTCTTCACGATTGTTTCACGAAAGGAGGTGCTCTCAATGGGACATTTTTGATAACACTTTGTTAGGCCATGTTTTGCCTTTTAATTATACCAGTTAATCACATACATATGATCCTTTTCACAAATTCAAATTAATCATCATTAAGTTGGCAAGCCCCAGATTTGGAAATCTGTATTAAGCAAATGTTTCCACCACCTTTTAGAAAGAACACTCTCTATATACATCTTCTGAACTTCTTTTTTTCTGGAGTCTTCTCCAAGTAGAGAAGGTTGGGATAACTGTGCCCTTACTCATGAGTTCACTACTTTTCATAACAAAATGCATGATTCTCCACTTTGGATCTGAGCTTTCATCTTGAGATCTTTCATTAACAATTACTCAATGTCTGGAAGCGTAATTATGTGTCAGGAAAAGAATCAGTAAGCCTGCCATGCATCCAGTCTTCTTCCTATATAAATATCCAGTGTACTTTATTTAAGTAATATGAAACCTCATCTTCTAAAATCCCTTCCCAAACATGTAATTACTTAGAGTGTATGTGGGATTGATTGGAAGTTGCAGGGGACAGAAGAAAGGTAACTGTCAATTATTCATGCTAATAATAAGTTATAATAAAGATATTTTTGAAGCTTAGAATATAGAAGGAGAGATGAGCTCCACTTACAAAACCAGTAATAAAAATAAGACAGTATATAATCAGGAGATGCAGTGGGAGGAAGAAATAGATCAGAAAAGAAGATGACACTTGGGGAAAGTGAGACAAGAGGTAAGCCCTATAAGGTGAGTAGGATTTAAATACAATAAAATATAAAAAGGACACTGTTCAGATTGGGCTTGAGGAAGGTAGCTACAGGAACAAATTTTTTTCATGACTTTGGCTGAGAATATGTAGTTTGCTACTCTTTTTTATTTTTTCTTGGCTTGGAGGTAAACTGATTTATGTAAATGATGTAGGTCCTTCTTGTTTTTATGTTGTTGTAATCAGCATTTATTGTGTGGTCTGATTCCAAACTACTTTCTCCAAGGAAAAGTCTACTCTTGAAGCCTTTCTCTCTCCACATCCTTAAATTCATGTTTTGTAAACAGATATCATTTGCTAAACAGATACCCAATACCCTGTCCTCCTGGCCACATTCATTGGTCCAGAAATGAGTGCCTGGCCCAAGCTGGCTCAATGAGTCTTTTCCCCCTGTATATCTGGGCTTGGAAGCAAGAGGAATATTTGGCCAGTTTCTCTCTGGTACTGAATCCATATGGTGTAAATCTGGGGAGATCTTGGTAGACATGTTTTTGGCCACATGGAGCAAGTTACTCTGCAATCGAAGAAAAGAAGCTGACACGACAACAAAGAGGAAAATAAGAGAGAAGAAGAACATCCCAATGGTTCTATTATTATGGAGGTCCGATCATAGCCTTTTTCTTGGGTTCTTGATCCAGTATTTTCTGATGGAAGCATCACAATTTTGCTGTGGCTTTGTCATCATCTGCCAAAGCATCCTAATATCTTGTGGCCATCCTAATGGGTGATCGCAAGAAAATGGTCCCTCCTGATCTCTATAATAACCCAAAAGGGGAGAATTTCTGTGGGATGGGGTACTATTAGATGTGATGATTTTTGCAGAAGTGAAATAGTGAATGCTAAGTGCAAGCTGCCTGTTTAATCTCTGGTTCTATGACTTGAATCATCAGAACAGGAAAAGGTAAGTTGGCAACCAAATTGTGAAAAGATAAGTTGGCCGCCAAATTGTGAATACATTTTTGGATCACACTACCTTAGGCTATCAGGGCTTCCCTGATAGCTCAGTTGGTAAAGAATCCACCTGCAATGGAGGAGACTCCAATTCGATTCCTGGGTTGGGAAGATCCGCTGGAGAAAGGCTAGGCTACCCACTCCAGTATTTCTGGGCTTCCCATGTGGCTCAGCTGGGAAAGAATTTCCCTGCAATGCGGGAGACCTGGGCTCGATCCCTGGGTTGGGAAAATCCCCTGGAGAAGGGAAAGGCTACCCATTCCAGTGTTCTGGCCTGGAGAATTCCATGGACTGTATAGTCCAGAGATTGCAAAGTGTCAGACACGACTAAACAACTTTCACGCTTAGACACCAAATAATGTTCCGAGGGAAATTGCAAATTGGTATTTACACGTGATACTGTGAACTCTACAAATAGAAGAGTGAGTGCTTGAAAGTCACTCACTCGTGTCCAACTCTTTGCAACCCCATGGACTGCATAGTCCATGGAATTCTCCAGGCCAGAATACTGGAGTGGGGAGCCTTTCCCTTCTCCAGGGGATCTTGATCTTCCCAACCCAGGGATCAAAACCAGATCTCCCACATTGTGGGCAGATTCTTTAACAGCTGAGACACAAGAGAAGCCCAAGAATACTGGAGTGGGTAGCCTATCCCTTCTCCAGGGGATCTTCCTGACCCAGGAGTCAAACCAGGGTCTCTTGCAATGCAGAAGATTCTGCAGATTCTTTATCAACTGAGCTATGAGGGAAGCCCTACAGTTAATGCCTCCCAAAAAGGCCAGGAATAGGTTCCTGGAAGCACAAAACGGAATTATTGTAACTCACTACAGATGACCAGAAAATGTCAACCCAGGAAGAGTGATGGTGGAGAGAAACTTCAGTATAAATAATTGCCCATCTTTATAAACCTTTATAAGCCTTTCCAAAATATAAATATAATTCAGAGATCAGTCCAGGCATTGAGGAATATATGCTATTTATGAAGGTCGACAAGGGATGTTTGGAACCACAGAGAGGGGAGGAGTAGAAAATAAAAACACAGTAGTATTCTTATACTTTCTTTTTTTTTTTTCCTTTATATATATTTTTTTTTATTTATTTAATCATAATGAGGTGATACATATAAAAATTTCTCAAAATAAATGAGAGATGTTTGGTAAATAACTTTATACTTATTTACCACATGGCCTATGATATACTATTAAATATTATTTTATTAACCATTTATGTTAAAAGCATTAGTTTTTTAAATATAAATCTTTAAAATATGCCATATCTTTCTAACTCCTTTTGGTATTGTCACTATATTTTTTTCATATCCTGGTACCCACAGGAAAAAAAGAGATATGCCAAGCTTCTCAATTTCTGAGAAGCATAATTCTTTTAGCTGGAGCCCCAGCACCTCTTAGGGCCATGAAAGTTCTGAGTGTGATTATTTGTTGAGAGTAGTTTAAGCTAGATGTCACACAGTTGCTCTGGGATTATACAGTAGGATGCCCATGAGTCTCCTGTGAGCTGGACAGATAGATTATATAAACCAGGTTCACATAAAGATTATATAAACCAGGTTTAGAGAGGACATAGGCTCTGAGAGTTGGTGATTAGTCTAAGTCATGCTTTGTGGGCATATAACATTGTGAGGGCAAAGAAAAATACATTGTATCATTCAAATACTTTGTAATGTATTGACATCTTTATGGGACAAAGGTTTTTCCTGTGGTCATGTATGGATGTGAGAGTTGGACTGTGAAGAAGACTGAGCGCCAAAGAATTGACGCTTTTGAACTGTGATGTTGGAGAATACTCTTGAGAGTCCCTTGGACTGCAAGGAGATCCAACCAGTCCATTCTGAAGGAGATCAGCCCTGGGATTTCTTTGGAAGGAGTGATGCTAAAGCTGAAACTCCAGTACTTTGGCCACCTCATGCGAAGAGTTGACTCATTGGAAAAGAATGATGCTGGGAGGGATTGGGGACAGGAGGAGAAGCGGACAACCGAGGATGAGATGGCTGGATGGCATCACGGACTCGATGGATGTGAGTCTGAGTGAACTCCGAGAGATGGTAATGAACAGGGAGGCCTGGCGTGCTGCAATTCATGGGGTCGCAAAGAGTCAGACATGACTAAGCGACTGAACTGAACTGAACTGAACTGATGGGACAAAATGTGGTCCATCTTGGCAAATGTTCCATGTACACTTAAAGAACTAATGTGTACCCTGCTACACATTGTTAAGTGAGGTGTTCTATAAATATGACTCAGGTGAAGTAGGTTGATGCTGTCCATCAAGTCTACTATATCCTTCATGACTTTCTGCAAATTTTTGTATGAATTATTAAGCTAGGGATATTAAAATCTCCAAATACCATTGTGCCTGTTTATCCTTGCCTTTTAACAGTTTTTGTTTCATGTATTTTGAATCTCTGTTATTAGCTGCATAAATGTTTAGAATTGGAATGTCTTCTTGATAAATTGACCCTATTACCATTATGAAACGAACTTCTTGATCCCTGCTATTCTTTGCTGTGAAATCTATTTTTGTCTATATTAATATAGATGTTCCAACTTTCTTTTGATTCATGGCATGACAGGCCATAGATTAGAAGAAAATATTTGCAATGCATATGTCTGGTAAAGGACTTGTATCTAGAATTTATAAAGAATTCTCAAAATTCAATACACAGAAAGCAGACAGCCTAATTTTTTTAATAGGAAAAGTTTTAACAGATACTTCACCAGAGAAGACACACAGATGGCAAATATGCACATGAAACAATATTCAGCATCATTAGTCATTAGGGAAATGCAAATTAAAACCACAGTGCAATCCCAGTTCACACACGTTGGAATGTCTAAAAGTAAAACAGACTGACCCTATCAAGGTGGCAAGAATCTGGAGGAGCAGAAATCCTCAGTGCACTGCTAGTGGGAATGTAAAATAAAACAACCACTTTGGAAAATGATTTGGCAGTAGCCTACAAAGTTAATCGTATGCCTACAATTTAATATAGCTGTTCTGTTCCTAAATCTTTACCCAAAAGAAAAGAAAGTATATGTTCACACAAAGGTTCAAAGTAGCTTTGTTTGTAATAGCAAAAAAATGGAAACAACCCAAATACCTATCAGCAGATCAATGATAAACTGAGGTATATGCAGATAAACTATTGCTCAACAGTTTAAAGAAAGAGATGAGCTATGGATATATACAGTAACATGGAAAAATGACCAAATAATTATGCTGAGTGAGTGGAGTAAGACAAAAATAGTACATGCTTTATAAATCCACTTATATAAAATCAAGAAAATGAAAGCTAATCTAAAAGGACAGAAAGCAAGTTAGTGGTTGTCAGAAGATGGGCGTTGGTGGGAAAGGATAAGAAAGAGGACTCCAAAGCAACATGATGGATGATTTGGGGTTGAAGGATATGTTCATTACCTTGATTGTGATGATGGTTTGACAGGTGTACACATACATCAAAAGAGATTAAGCTATATACTTTAATTATAGTCAGTTTATTGTTTGCCAGCGATACTGCAGTAAAGCTGTTCTTCAAAAAGTGCTATATCTACCCAAGAAAAATTAAAAGTTATGTCCACCCAAAGGCTTGTAAACAAGTGTTCTTAGCATTATTCATAATCAGCATTACTCATAATCACTAAGTAATTTGGGAAAAACCAAAATGTTCATCAATTGGCAAATAGTCAAAAAAGTCGTATGTCTGTACGATAGAATACAATTCAGCAATTAAAAGGAATGAGCTACAGATACATGTTATGACATGGATGAACCTTGAATACATGGTTCTCAGGGTTTCCCTAGTGGTTCAGCGGGAAAGAATCCACCTGCCAGTGTAGGAGACATGGGTTCAAATCCCTGATCTGGGAAGATCCCACATGCGCCAGAGCAGCTAAGCCAATGAGCCACACCTGCTAAGCCTGTGTGCTGCAGCTGCTGAAACCCACATACCTCGAGCCCATGCTCCCCAACAGGAGAAGCCGCCACAGTGAGGAACGGGCACGCTGCCGCTAGGGTAGCCCCCGTCCACCTCAATTAGAGAAAAGCCCACACAGCAACGAGAGCCCAGCACAGCCATAAATGAACAAACACAATTATAAATAAAGAAAGGATGCGTTATTTTGAAAAGCCATTTATGTTTTTAAAAATGATGCTTAGTGAAAGAAATCAGACACAACAGAATACATATTGTATAATTCCACTTATTTGAAATAAGATATCAAATTAAATAAGAAAAGGCAAAACTATGAGAGACAGAAAGTAGATTAGTAGTTGCCCGGGGAGAGGGTGTGGGAATGGGAATTAATTGTAGATGTTTGTTAGCTATCTTTCATGAGATGGCGTAAAGACCCTGATGCTGGAAAAGATTGAAGGCAAAGGAAAAGAGGGAGATAGAGGATGAGATGCTTAGATAGCATCACCAACTAAACTCTGGGAGATAGTGGAGGACAGGGAAGCCTGGAGTGCTGCAGTCCATGGAGTCGCAGAGTTGGACATGACTTAATGGCTGAACAACAACATTAGCTATTATTGAGGTGGTGAAAATGTTCTGAAACTGACTCATGGTGATAGTTGCACAACATGGCAAGTTGACTGAAACAAATAGTTCCAAATTATGGCCTACCCTGTCTCAGTCAGGGTGAGCTCAGTTATGGTGAGCTCTCAGAATGGATCTGTGTAACCAGAAGCAAAACTTGAGGAAACTTAACAGAAAGAGCTGCAGAAGTTGAGATGACTGCCTTGAGCCCAATCAAATAACTCTTCTGAGTAATACTGCTACCTTGAAAATGTGATCTTGGAAGATAGGTGTTTGAACAATGAGCACATTATAAGATTATTGCCATGAAAATGAACTGTTGGCATTTTAGAAAATTAAAGGGAAGAACAAACATCTCAATGGTTTCATATGCCAGGTCAGTATCCATCAGAGGATTATACTACCATCTTAGTATATTAAGAAATGTAAGTTCTAAAAAAATCATAAGGGCAATGAAAGCCAAGAAATTATAGTATAACCTAGGGCTTAATTTTTATGCATGCTATGAAGCTGTGAAAAGGAAAAAGAAGAAAAGGGGCAATTTTTTTTTTTGGTCTGGAAGTTTTTTTCTCTCTCTGACAGTGAATACAAATTTCACCCTTAAAATGGAAAGGCAGGGATATAGAAATATAATTTTATATACTTTTGCGTTGTCCCATGGGAAAGTTTATAGACAGGCAGAGATTATATCGTATCTTACTGGGATTTCTGTCCCACAGAAAGAGCAAGGTATTATATTTGTATGTAAAGCAGTGGGAGTCTAATCAACAGTGAGTTCAGTGAGGGTGAGAGTAGAGTTTTCTCCTTGATGATGGTTGAATTTAACCTCAGCACAGCCTCACTGTCCAATAACAGTGATTAATTTCTTGTATCTGCATGTAAGCCAGAACTCAGTCATCAGCACCATACCTAGACAATATTAGCCTCATGGGAATGAAGGCAGATGAGAAGTTTCACTCACAGAATATGTGACAACAATGCTAAGGAGAAAGCCTGGTGAGGTGACAGTCTTCAGCATCCTCAGGAACAAGGCTCTGTCCTTATCAAGATCTCTGTGATCCTCTCCACTTTGATTACTGCTAATACTCAACTAAGGATATGTATGTAGTTGTGTTTGCCTCTGAAAAGAAATGCCTCTCCACAAAAAGTGGAGATGACAGCCGTTATGAAAGAGATAGTGAACACCTTGTGCTTCAAAGGAATTCCAGCCCTCGATGCAACTGGAGCCTCTACTTTTGAAAATACAAAGAAGTACCAGTGGGCTTAAGTGTGAACATTGCTTGAAACACTTTAAATGCAACTTAATAAGGATATAGAATATATCTAAGCATCTCCAGGGCTTTCCTTGTGGCTCAGCTGGTAAATAATCCACCTGCAATGTAGGAGACCTGGGTTTGATCCCTGGGTTAGGAAGATCCCCTGGAGAAGGGAAAGACTACCCACTCCAGTATTTTTCTGGGGATGGACAGTTTGAGTAACTTTCAAGAGTTTGATTCAAAGATAGATTATCCTATTCGACGCTGGTCTGGAGCTCACAAAAATGTTGTAGCTAATGATGAAATGGTGGCTAATTAATAATATCTATTCAAGGCTTCCCAGGTGGCGCTAGTGGTAAAGAACCTGCTTGCCAACGCAAGAGACATATTGAGACATGGGTTCAGTCCCTGGGTCGGGAAGATCCCTTGGAGGAGGTCATGGCAACCCACTCCAGTATTCTTGCCTGGAGAATCCCGTGGACAGAGGAGACTCTGGTGGGCTACAATCCATAAGGTCACAAAGAGTCAGATACAACTGAGGCAACTTAGCATGCCTAGGGCACATATAAGGGTAGAACATTCAGCAAACTGATAAACTGAGGAGGAGAAAACATTAAGTAAATTCGGGAATGAATGGTCTGCTTTGACTTTTGCCATGAAGCATAATTCATTCATCTGTGTTTGGGTTAATTATAGAAATATAACCTAAGTGGGCTCTGGCTGTGAAATGATAAAATGTATGAGGCTAATACATAAATGCAGGAATATGCACACATTTTAATTCAATAACACAAACTTGCAGCTTTAATTACTAGTAGACACTGATTTAAAAAGGATGATTTTGACCAGTAAAAGTGTGACCAGTAAATTTGCCCATCATTGTTCTCTGCTCTAAATGTAAGAGAGCCATTGGTCTCTTCTTATAATTCTCATTTGTGATGCATTTGTCACCAGCCTTCCTGTCTTGTCACTGGCCTTCCTGTTATAGGATGATACTGTGGATGTGGTTGCCATCTGTGTGAGCAGATGTAACTGTGATGTCTGGTGGGTGTTCACCTGATCTTTTCATATCATTCTCTGTAGCCAGAGTCTCTGCTGAAAAGGCTTTTTTGTAACCAGCTTTGACATTTAGACTTCTGGAGGGCCCAGAACACATGTTCAGATTCAGTTTACTTACTTCCTACCTCTTACTTCCATATTGTATTGACCTGATTACTGCTCTGATTTCTCACATGTCTCCAGCTTGGCCCTCACATCATAAGCAAGGGGATAGCTATAAGATGTTGCTTCTCTTTTGCCTGCTGCTCACCCTTGATCTGTTTAGATAGAAATGCAATGAGTCAGGTAACCATAGAACATTTTGTTAGACTGTAGACATTTCAGGGAAAAAAGAATCAGAGAGAAGAGTAAATATTACAATGGTTCAGTATAATCCTGATAGGTGGCTCAGGATCTCCTTTTTTAAAACTGAAGTATAATTGATTTACTTCAAACTGAATATTGTGTTCATTTCAGGTATCTATTTTATGCATCTATTAACTCCATACTCCTCATTTGTCCCTGCCTTCCACCTACTTTGGTAACCATAAGTGTGTTTTCTGTCTGTAAGTCTTTTTCTCCTTTGTGTATAAGTTGATTTGTATTATTTTTCAGATTACACATGAAGTGATATTACATAGCATTTGTGTTTCCCTATCTGCCTTATTTCACCAATTTAGTATTCTCTAGATCCATCCATATTGCTGTAAATGGCAATATTTAATTCTTTTTAATGGCTGAATAATATTCCACTGTGTTCTATGAGTATGAGTAAGCCAGTCATCTGCTGATGGGCAGTTGTCTCAGTATCTCTTTATAGTATCAAGAGGAAGGCAGAAAATTAAGCCTGTATTTCACCTTTTAAGGGTATAAATGGCCTTTGTATCACTCCTTCCTGCAATGAGGTATACTATTAAATAATTGTTATAGTAAATATTATGTATATATTTATTTTAAATTATATTAAATAAACATTAAGGTTTGTATAAGAATTTAATGAGATAAATGCATAGAAAACATAAAGAACCATATATACAGTATGTCCAGTATACAGTAGATGCTCAGTGAATAATTGCTATTATCTTTGTGTAAAATAGATACTTAGCTAGACCATGGCACTGGGATGTGGTCCTGAGAGATAAGGGAAAAATAAAGATACTGACATTGTTAGAACAAAGTTTTAGCCCTCCCTCTGGACCCTGACGTTTCACTACTCTGACGCTCATAGTGATGCATCAGCTTCCCTGTGGTGTTCTGTTCGGGGGAGGCCAAAACCAAATTGACTTAGAGAGGACATGAGGCTTCAGTTCAGCTCAGTTCAGTCACTCAGTCATGTCTGACTCTTTGCGACCCCATGAATCACAGCACGCCAGGCCTCCCTGTCCATCACAAACTCCCAGAGTTCACTCAGACTCACATCCATCAAGTCAGTGATGCCATCCAGCCATCTCATCCTCTGTTATCCCCTTTTCCTCCTGCCCCCAATCCCTCCCAGNGTGTTTCTGGAACTCTCTTGCTTTTACCATGATCCAGCAGATGTTGGCAATTTGATCTCTGGTTCCTCTGCCTTTTCTAAAACCAGCTTGAACATCATGAGGCTTAGTAGCCTCAAAATTTCATTTTTGATCAGGACTGTCCCAAGATACAGTAGGAAGTCATCATATCCTCACGGAACACACGTTCCTCTCTACTGTCTACAACGTCACCAGCTTACTTTGGACCACCACTATTTGTTCTTCCTTTGTTGTTGGTCCTGGATCCTAAATGCAGGCCATATAAGGTGTTCTTTCCTGATACAATTAAAGCCCCTTTAAAAAGTTGTTTTCCAAATCCAGTTGAGGGGTTTACAATGAACCAGATACAAAATGAGTGTGTCCACAACTTAATAACAAAAACACAACAACAACAACGATAATAATAAACATTTATTGAGTAGTTTTCAGGTGCCAGACTCTGTGCTCAGCACTTCCTAGGTCTTATAGCATTTAATTTTTANTACAATGAACCAGATACAAAATGAGTGTGTCCACAACTTAATAACAAAAACACAACAACAACAACGATAATAATAAACATTTATTGAGTAGTTTTCAGGTGCCAGACTCTGTGCTCAGCACTTCCTAGGTCTTATAGCATTTAATTTTTATAATCACTCCTCTTTAGTCTTTCTAGAAATATCTTTTTGAAAAAAAAGCCTCTTTAAAAATTCATTCCTAAAATCCCAGAGTTCCCCAGCTTAACCACTTCTCACAACTATTTTATTCCATTTTCCATGAATGCCTTCAATTCTTTCCAACTGCAAGGGGAACTGTTCACACTGCAGATACTCCATGAAAGTTCAAGAAGCTCACAGTACTCCAGCAAGGCACCCAACCTCGCTTTCAGGTCAGTACATGGCCCTAATTGCAGGGTTCCAAAACTGTCGAGGGGAGAGGAAGAGTAAGAGGATAATAAAGCCTGTGACCTAAACCACTCAAGTTGGAAGAAGGTCTCATGCATTGGTATGTGGAGAAACTCAGCTTGCTCCCTCAATGTAGCCCCATTTCTGCTTATAAAGAAACACAACTCTTTACAAGTACATATTCATCCTACAAATGTTTCTCTTACTACATTTCTGTCTGTAAATGCTCAACACATATATGCAAAGCCCATTAGCAGAATGCCAGCATAGGCTTTCAAGTTTGTAATTTTAAAAAGCGACAACTAAGAGCTGCTATAACTCATAAAATATGCAATAAGGGATTTTGAGGAAGATTGAAAAACAGGAAGGAAATCTGTGCTCCCAGCAGGCAAAATATTCATGACATTTTTAATAATAATAAACATAAGACCTTCATAAGGCAAAACTAAAATCTGTTTTGCATGGGAAAAAACTAGGCTCCATTTAATTTGTTTAGGTTTCTTTGTTAGATTTTATGGTTTCTCATTGAAAAGTTTGAGGATATAAAAAGTATAATAGATGATTGAGGGGAGGTGTGGAAGAGGGAGCCAAATGCTCCAAAAAGACGGGAAGAGGTAAGCTTTTATACAAAAGGAACTTCACCCTCTCACTTCATGAATTCAGTTTTGTTTTACTTTAAGAAGACTAAAAAAGTAAAGAAAATGTTGGCTGGTATGAGTTTATTTATATAATCTGTAATATCCTGGCAAAGCATACACTGGAGAGAGTAGTTTGTGTCACTAATCCTAACTTACAAGGTTCATCGAGTTCACCTTAGGGAGGAAGGAAGATGAGCATTTTTAGTTCTTCAAAGGAATTATGATCATTGTCTTCAAATACTAGATGGGTTAGTGGTATGGAAGATGTGTTAGACTTACCTGTGTGCTTAAACTGTGAATGGTGTCTGCAGGCATGAGCGGTCCACAAAGAAGAATCCAATATTGTAGCTGCTGGTTTCATTTTATCTTCCACTCAGTTCTAAGGTCCCTGAAGCTAGGATCACATTTTTTTTCCATTCACCACTGTGTTTCCTCTGCCTAAAAAGCAGAGGATTTAATAAGCATCTGAGTAGGATCATAACTTCATGATGGTTAGAGCTGTGCAGTTATGAAAGCAGTGAGCTCTCCATCACCAGTGATGGTCCAGCATTGCTGACACATGTGGGATTAGAGCAAAAATCTGAGCATGAGGGAGGTCCACTCATGCTCAACCATGTCCAACTCTGTGACCCTATGGATTGTAGCCCACCAGGTTCCTCTGACCATAGGATTTTCCCGACAAGGGTACTGGAGTGAGTTGCCATTTCCTCCTCCAAGGGACCTTCCTGACCTAGGGATCAAACCCACATCTCCTGTCTCCTGCATTGCAGGCAGATTCTTCCCCTGCTGAGACATCAGGGAAGCCCATGAGAGAGGGATTGGACTAAGGAGTTATGTGATGCTTGATTTAATTCTGGTCTTCTAAGCTCCCATTCATTTAGAATATCTGTTTTGTCTCTATGCCTTTTTACACAGTTTTTCCCTATCTACAAAATCTTTTTCCTTGTCTACAAAACATTCCTCAAAGAAAAAACTGTAATTCCATGGCCCATGGTGAGGATGGGGAGCTTTTTCCTAGGTCCTTGTTACATTTCCAGGAAATCTGATGACCCTTTCCTTAATTCCCTTCATCACATCACCACCTTCTTGACCAAACCTTCCCCTGTTACCTGTATTTCAGAAGGTGCTGGTTACTGAGGCCATGAGAGAAGCCTCACTACCTGGGAGGTTATTGTACTTCCTATATGGTACCTAATTGTGAGACTTCCTTAGGAAATTCACCAAGGAGATTGTAACTCAAAAGAGTCATGTTACTGAACATTCCTTGAACCTCACTCCTTAGAGCCATCTGACCTCAGCATGTCCTGCGATGCATGTATGTGTGTGTGTCTGTGTGTGTGCTTGCACACTAAGTTGCTTCAGTCGTGTCTGACTCTTTGTGACCCTGTGGAGGGATCCTGTGGAGCCCTCCAGGCTCCTCTATCCATGGGATTCTCCAGGCAAGAATACTGGAGTGGATTGCCATGCCACCTCCAGAGGATCTTCCTAACCCAGGGATTGAACTCACATCTTTTATGTCTCCTGCATTAGGGTGAGTTCTTTACCACTAGTGCCACCTGTGAAGCCCATATGTATTATATATATGATGCTCCTCCCATGAATCAGTAAAATCAAAAGAAAGCATGAATAACAGCAAGTGCCTCAGTGCTTTCCCAGAGTTGGGCTCCCAGCTTTCCCCCTTTAAGAGACAAAATGGTGCCATTTGGGATTTCTAGGAAGTAGAAATATTTTTATATTGGAAGATATGCCCCAATCAGCCACCTAGAATTGTTTGTCTTCCTCAGAGTGACTCTGATTTAAAAACAACCCCTGCTGCAGTTTCCTAATCTACTTGGAAGCAATTGTGTGTCATTTCGGGTGTTCACTTGCTATCTTCTTCTCCCATCCACATGTTGATTGGCAAACGTGCAATATTTACTGTTTTCATTTATTCTTAATTTAAAATTTTACTGGCTTTGGGGATCAAACAGAAATAACAATTTTCAGGAAACAGTGAGTATAGAATATTAAATATTTGAGAAGGGAGAAACACACAAGGCATCAGAAGAGAATATCTAATGACAAAGGGAAACGGAGCTGGTCCAAAGGAATGCCTGTGAGTCTGCAGACTAAATTGCAGAAACTCTCTCAGAAGAGGAAAAGGGGAGGGACTACACATACTTTATCTCATCTAATACCCTTTCTAAGGTGTGTCAGACAGGGAATAAATTATCCTGATTTGACAGATGGAAAAACTGAAGTACTAAAGCAGTTTGCTCAAGATCATCACTCAGTGACTGAATTTAGAGCATTGATTTTTTTTTTTTTAAGCCCTTTGGGGTCATGGAAATAAGGAAGAATTCTTAGAAAGACTTTCTCTCCAAGGTGTAGTGTTGCTCAAGCTAGTAAAATTTTGTGGCTTATTTCTGGGGATTCCCATATAGTAAGACCTTGTTGTTTATCCATTTCCTATATAATAGTTTGCATCTTCTAATCTCAAACTCCCAATCCATCCCTTCCTTACCCACTCCCTGGACAGCCACAAGTCTGTTCACTATGTCCGTGATTCTGTTTCTGTTCTGTAGAGAAGTTCATTTATGTCATATTTTAGATTCTAAATATAAGAGATATTGTATTTATCTTTCTCTGACATAGTTCACCTAGTATGATAATCTCTAGTTCCATCCATGTTGCTGCAAATGGCATTATTTCATTATTTCTTGATGGCTGAGCAGTGTCCCATTGTATACATGTACCGCATCTTCTTTATCCATTCATCAACTGATGAACATTTAGCTTGTTTCCATGTCTTGGCTATTGTGAAAAGTGCTGCTATGAACATAAGGGTACGTATATCTTTTTGAATTACAGTTAAGCTTCCCTCATAGCTCAATTGGTAAAGAATTCGCCTGCAGTGCAGGAGACTCTGGTTCAATTCCTGGGTTGGGAAGATCCACTGGAGAAGGGATAGGCTACCCACTCCAGTATTCTTGGGCTTCCCTTGTGACTCAGCTGGTAAAGAATCCACTCGCAATGCGGAAGACCTGGTTTTGATCCCTGGGTTGGGAAAATCAAGATCCCCTGAAGAAGGAAAAGGCTGCCCACTCCAGTATTCTGGCCTGGAGAATTCCATGGACTGTATAGTCCATGAGGTCACAAAGAGTCAGAAATGACTGAGTGACTTTCACTTTCACTTTGCCTGGATATATGCCCAGGAGTGAGATTGCTGGGTCATATGGTTGTTCTACTTTCAGTTTTTTTAAGGACCCTCCATACTGTTCTCCGATAGTGGCTGCACCAATTTACATTTCCACCAGCAGTGTAGAAGGGTTCCCCTTTCTCCACATCCTCTCCAGCACTTATTGTTGGTAGACTTTTTGATAATGGTCATCCTGACTTGTGTGAGGTGGTTTCTCATTGTAGGTGATATCTCATTGTACTTTTGGTTTGCATTTCTCTGATAATTAGCAATGTTGAGCATCTTTTCATGTACCTGTTGGCCATCTATATGTCTTCTGTGGAGAAAGGTCTGTTTAGTTCTTTTGCCCATTTTTAGATTGGGTTGTTGGGTTTTTGTCATTGAGTTGTATGAGCTATTTGTGTATTTTGGAAATTAAGTTGGGCATGGAAATTGTCTTAATCTTGTAGGTGCTCTGTCCTCCCCTGTCCACACATCACACTGGCTAAGGCATAGCCTCTGCCCAACTCAGACCAGGAGTTGTGAGTGGTGGGGTGGCTTGAATCTTCTCTCTCTCTGTGCTATAACATGGGACCCAGATGCCACTAGGCAGCTAATCTCTGTCTCTTTCTCTCTCTCNCATGAAGTGATGAGACCGGATGCCATGATCTACATTTTCTGAATGATGAGCTTTAAGCCAACTTTTTCACTCTCCTCTTTCACTTTCATCAAGAGGCTCTATAGTTCTTCACTTGATACCCGGATTTCAACAATACAAATATTCCTTTCTGCTCATTTGTGTCTGCTCTAGGAAGGTCCATACTACCTCGTCTGTGCATGGCTGATTTTCACACATTCCTAGTCTCTCAGTGATCGAGGAAAAGCAGCCAGTCACTGCAATGTGTCCCCATTTACCACTAATGGCTCTGGTGTCTCTCTGAATGGAAGGACGGTGCTGTCTATGATGTATGAGACTGAAAGGTTGGTGCTGAACCACAAAAGATGCCAGGATTCTTGGCCTCTAGAAGAGAATAATTCAGTCAGGGGTCAGAGACAAGTCTTGATNACCACTAATGGCTCTGGTGTCTCTCTGAATGGAAGGACGGTGCTGTCTATGATGTATGAGACTGAAAGGTTGGTGCTGAACCACAAAAGATGCCAGGATTCTTGGCCTCTAGAAGAGAATAATTCAGTCAGGGGTCAGAGACAAGTCTTGATTGCTCAGAGCTTTTGTGTAATAAAGCTTTATTAAAGTATAAAAGAGATAGAGAAAGCTTCTGACATAGACATCAGAAGGGGCAGAAAGAGTAACCCCCTGCTAGTCTTTAGCCAGATGTTTATAGCTACTAGCAGTCTGCTAATTAAAGAAAGGAAATGTCTCAAAACTCAGAGAATGGCACCAGGCCCCTCACCCACAACACGCATTTTAAGATAACACTGGCACCAAGTGAGTTATACTCGGGCCATAATATGATTGACATGTATCTTGAAGAAAGGCAGATTTCCAAACAAATATACAGTTTCATTAACATGGATTAGGAGAGCAATGTATACTTGTTTGTCAAGTTGTTTTTGAGCCTTTAAGAGGAACCGACTTGAAAACAGAGTCTAGGGTAAATACATAGTAAAATAACATAGCTTAAGACAAACATTTCCATAAGAAAAATGCATTGGTTAACTCAAGGTCTGAGAAAAGTTAACTTCACGTGGAACCAGATGTCATTATGGCAACACAAAATTTTAAGAGAAACCTCTTTTTAAATGTGTATAGAGAAGGGGAAAAAAATATAATACTAGTTTGTTTCCTCCTGCCACTTAAGAGAGAGATAAAAAATGTCTGACACTTGCAACCTATTTCCTCCCTTTGGAGACCCCTGGCCTCCCTGCCTGTTACTCTCTCAAGACTCTAAAGATATGATTCGTCTTGGACTAAAATCAGATCCCTGCTGGCATGTGACGAGACAACAGCACAACTCAGGACTTGCTGTGCCTCTCCTGTGACATTCAGTCAGGGGTGAAGCATGGTGGTAAACCCAGTTTGGAATTATGACAGGGGCTGTGAGGTGGCTCCTAATCCCCTCTGTGCAGCAGTGCTGGTGTGAAACATGGAGAATATGTTTTATTTTAACAGGAACCAGGATTCCATTTAGGCAGGGAAATACATACATGGAAAATTAAGTGTTTGGTGCAAAGTGGGACTCAGGGACCTGGGCATCAGGTGGCAACAGAATTTCAAAGAAAAGACTCATGTGCTTCTGGACCCAGGCAGAAAGAGGATGAACAAAAGAAGAAATTAGAGGAGAAAATGGGGCTGAGGGCTTTCCTGGAGGCTCAGATGGTAAAGAATCTGCTTGCAATGTAGGAGACCCAAGTTCAATCCCTGGGCCAGGAGGATCCCCTGGAGAAGGAAATGGCAACCCACTCCAGCATACTTGCCTGGAGAATTCCATGGACTGAGGAGCCAGGTGGGCTACAGTCCATGGGGTCGCAAAGAGTCGGATATGACTGAGTAACTAATTCTTTCATTTTCACCTATGTGCAAGGTAGCCAAAAAGTTCTTTGGAGAGGGGAAATTTCCATTTTGTTTGCTCTGTGATGTAAATGTGGGTGTGACATCCACTCTGTGAAGCCATGCATGTTTCATGTGAGCTGTAAGTGGGAAGTAGATGAGGACTCAATGAAGGAATTGCATTTTAAGTCTGGGTCAGAGTGAGGAACAAGAATATTGAATGACAAATCTAGAGTCCATGATACAGAGGAGGTTACAAGATTATCAGTCTCCTGAGTGGTCTTAAAAATAGCAATAAGAAATTTGGACCTCCACAAGTCATGGAAGTTTATATGTGCATGGTTGCAAATATTTTTCTCAGTCTGTGACTTGTCTTCTCCTTGTTACGTGCTTTTTTCAAGGGAGGGCACATGTTCAAAGCCATCTACCTAGATATCCATGGACAAGGGGCTCTAGCTAACATCTTGTTTACAGTTTTTTTCTCACACACCTTTAGTTAGGGGTGTGGAATATATCCTTTGATTATAAATATGAGCTTTCTAGACACAGAATGGTAATTCTGAGGAAAGAGAGTTGGTTTGCTTACAAGGGCCACCCAGGCAAGTTAGTCACACCAGTCTCCATCTCTGGCTATGTCATGCACAGATGACGTCTTTATCTCCTGCCAAGCAATGTTCAGAGAGAAAGGCCACACACTTGGAGATTCTCAGAAGTACTACCTGTGTAAATTCTGGGCTCTCAATCCCTGAGAAGCCCACTTGTCTTGAGTTTGAGCTTAACTTCTTGGTGAATTTTTATACCAATTTTATTGAATTCAATCAAGAAGAGAAGTGCACAAACCTATGATATATGATTCTAACTATAGCCAAGTAGTGATTTAGTTTACAGTTTTTCTTTGAGACATAGCTTCTTTTTAAAGTACACATTTATTCATTTATTCAGGCCTCTAGGCAGGTGGTTGCCAAGGCCAAGGCCTCTGCAGGGAAGAACATTACTGGAGAAGGAAAAAAATCTGAAGAGTTTTGGAAACGCTTGTTAGGTATACAGATTGTGGGTTTTCTGAATGAAAAACTGCAATGTCACGTCAATAAACTAGCAGTAGAAAGCACTTCTGTGCCTGTAATTGGAGGATGGTGGACTGGGGGGATTTGGGCGCAGTCTAAATGTGCATCGGTCAGTTGCTTCAGGAGACTCAGAGGAACTCCACATGTTCAGTTAAAGCGCCCCACAAAAATCACCCTCGGTTCCTAATCATGGGACCTGATCTAGCCCCCAGTTTACTTTCATTACATTTGCTCATCGGGAAACTCACTTTAACACTAACAGTTCTGTCAGGGCAGCTTTGGCTTGCTATGTGCATGCAAATGCCTGGCTAAATTGCTCAGCAAATCCATCACTATTCAGAATAGGTTGGAACACTTCTGAGAAGGAAGGGAGAGTAGAATCAATGTAGCTCTCCCTGGTGATTCAACAAAATCAAGAGTCAGAAACAGCCTTTTAAGAGAAAGTGCAGATGGGAAGGAGAACACTCTGGAGTTAGAGAGCAGTGCGTGGTACCCAGAAGACAAACTTGGCTCCATCTGAGGGCTCCATGTCTCCAGCACCCACCTCCTTTCATCTCCTCATCCTCACCCCAAAGATTTCAACTGCATTTCGGCTTGTTTGCAAATAATGCAAATGACTGTCATTTTCTGAAAGGAGTCCTGTTTTTATTTTTCACTTCCAGCAACCTTTCTGCCCTCATCACTGCGCATGCACTGGTCAGGGCACCACTTGAGATGGTAACCCAGGTGTGCCGTGAATTCATATTGCACTGCAGGACCCGGCAGCCTCCTCTCTGTAGGTTTAAATTCCATCTGCTCCTCAAGGTGCACTTATTCCACGTAGACTCCTCTGAATACCTCATCTCACAGGAATTGTTCCTGTCTGCTCTCTTAGAGAATAATGGTACCTTTCTTCAGACACATCTTAAATTGCCTTATGTTATGGTTATCATTTTATGTATGTATATACATGTCTTCTCAGGATATATGTTCTTTCTTATTAATTATAACCTTCATAGAGGCATCAAATCTTGTCTTAAAAAAAAAAAAAACTGCACATGCATAATGCTGTGCAGTTCCAAAGCCACATCTCCTTGGCCTCCTTGAGGTCAGTTTTAATCCCTTTAAAAATCCCATCAGTAAATGTGCTGTGTTCACACAACCCAATGAAAAATTCCAAGAAGTCTATTGGAAAAGCAAAATATGAAACATAAAATCATAATGTGTCCATGGAGAAGCTCAGACATGTGCTTATAAATCTTCTAGGACTTCCCACGTGAAAGAATGTTTAATCTGTTTCACTCCGAAAGCTCTCATTCACTTCAATATTGTTCATAGGAAAAGAAAAGCCTGTGAGGTTTGTAAAGTTGGCTTTTGCAATATTCAATTTTTCAGGCTCCATGTAAAAATGTCCCAGAGTTGATTCAAACTTACTTTTACAGAGCAGAGACTGGAAAATCAGTTAGGAGTTTACACGTGTTAGTTCATTAAAGAACCTGGCAGACCTCCCTGTAGAAAAGACCAAATAAAAATCCTAGCATCAGAATCTTGAGAACTTTGCTCCAGCAGTTCTTTGCAAAGAAGTCATTATATTTTATAAAGCTTTAGAGTATCATAATTGCCCTGGTCTACCTGGGAATGAAAGGTTTTGCCAAAGTGTCTTTTGGAATAACTTTAAAATCCCATTTATAAGTTGAGTTTATTGGCTCTGCATTGGGAACATTTTGTTTTGGGGGGACAAAGGTGCCATCTGCTTGCACTTGAATTTGTTCCGACCTGAGCTGTTAATGACATCCCTTCCTGAGAATATGTGAAGACCATGATTTATCATGATTAACTATGCAGGTGACTGATTTTAGCTCAAATACAATATTAGCAACCTGTGTACAAGCAAAGAAAGCCCTGGGTTGTTCATTTAATTTCAAACAAAGGGAAGATACATTTAATGAAATCACTTGGCTGCATCAATGAAACTTTTACTGAATAGGCACAGCTTTCTCCTATGTTTATGCAGAAGCCATTTTAAGCCCTGGGAGAGTTGAACTCTTGGAGGAAAGAGAAGAACACACTGTGCTGTGGGGGAGAGATCAGGAGTCAAGTCTCCTGCAGACTTCTTGTCTGTAATTGCAGAAGCTAATAACTCAGGTCAGACACCACGGCAATTATTTCAGCCCAGTTTCTACAGGAACTCGGTGCCCTCTGACCTTTATTCATACCCAAATCCTATACTATTCACCATCCAGGCTATACTCACCCAATTCCCTGACAAATTTCACATGTCAGAGTTGGGCAGATCTTCAAGAAAAAAAAAGACAATGATTATCATAATGTTTAGCATTTACTGGTATCAGGAACTCCACCAAGCATATTACATGAATTCTTTCATTTAACCTCATGGCAGCTACTGTGGTCCACCACCCAGGTGACCGAGCTGCCAGAACTTGGTGTTGGTTACTGATGGCCCACCAGAAAGTGATCTCAGACAACGTGAGCTGCCTCACCAAGAAATAACCCTCAACCAATAACTGTTTAGTAGTGGTGGCAGGGGAGAGGTAACAAAAGCCAGCCCCCTTGCTTTGAAGAGGGACAGCTCTGAAAGGACAACCGGATTCACATATCCTTACAGAATCAGTACTCTGTGTGGTCACAGTGTACATTTCAACTTCTCCCTCTGCCTATTCTTGTTTCCCTTCCCTACCAAAGTGTTGTTCCTGAAAGCATTCCCCAACAATACTATCGCATGTGAATATGAGAATCTTAACATCTATATCCTGGGTTACCTAATCTACCACAGTTGAAAGCAGAAATAATCCCCATGGGCAGATTCTAGAATGAAATGCTGATGCTGGATTATGAACAGAACAGTAGGGTAGCCATGGCATGTAGATGCAGTCATTGTTAAGGAATGACTCGAAAGGAATGCACTGGTGGGAGTAGTGTCTCACATACTCAAATGTTTCACAGGAAGTAATAATCTTAAGGACTTCGGCTCTAGAGAGCTGTTAATGGGAACCACAAATATGAGGAGGGAGAAAAACAGCTAAAGACGAAAAAGGGGAGCCTAAAAGCCAGAAGCCCTTCTTAGCTATGTGTTAAGATACTCTCCTCTTCTACAACCTGAAGGCAAAAAGAGCAAAGGATCAGGCAGGAGACTTAAAACTAAGAATAGCCCAGCTCACAAAAGTAAGGAAGACCAGGTAGAAGTGCCTAACATTACATTCCTGCCCCATCCAAAACAGTAAACCAAAACCTGTACCCCACCATGGAAGAAGTAACAAAGATTAACTGTGTCTCTTTCTGTCATTTAAAAACATAGAAGGTGCTGTCCACAAGCCGGAGAGCTTTCACCAGTAACTAAATTGGCTGGTACCTTGATCTTGGAA
This sequence comes from Neotragus pygmaeus, assembly GCA_006410875.1. Taxonomy (NCBI): domain Eukaryota; kingdom Metazoa; phylum Chordata; class Mammalia; order Artiodactyla; family Bovidae; genus Neotragus; species Neotragus pygmaeus. Next base: position 1,797,397 of record SJYV01010136.1, on the reverse strand, counting down.
TTCCCAGCCTCCAGAAGTAAATGTCTGTTGTGTAAGTCACTCAGTCTGTGGTATTTTGTTACCGCAGTTTAAGCTAAAACAGAGCATATGATCTCCCACAGGATATTTTTCTAATTGTTAGTATCTATATGCAAAGGCTTGCTAACTATTAAAAACAAAAATAGATAAGGCTCTTGGTAATAATGTTTCTTCACAGCATAGTTTTTTGGAGCTATTTTAACTGAAAAGTGTGTGTGCACACACACACACACACAATGGGTCTTGTTTTAGAACTTCCAGGGCCTCCAGTCACAATCTCTATCGAGCACAGTCTGTAGAGTCTAAAGTGCTCAAGTTTTGTTTTGTGTGAAATGCATTCTTCTTTGCTTTAAGCTCAGACACACCATACTCTCCTCTCCCATAGTTCCATTCTTAATTACTGTTCCTTCTGCCAACCACTATGCTCCCAGTGTTATTTTTCTGGCCAGTCCTTTCAGTAGCCATCCAGGAAGTGGCCATGTCAGCGCCTTATTTATTGCCCATGTATTAATTTCTTCCCCACCCTTGGTCGCTCTCTGGTGGTTATACATTTTGATTCTTTTGAATTAACCTTCATCAGTGCTCCTGTACTGGAGGCAGCAGTTTCTGAGGCAGTGGAGACTGCTTTGAACTGGCCAGAGACTCTTGCAGAAGCTGTTATAGGAAACTCAACAACTCCCTAGTGACTCTGCTGGTAAAGAATCTGCCTGCAACGCGGGAGAGCTGGGAAGACCCCCTGGAGAAGGGAACAACTACCCACTCCATTATTCTGGTCTGGAGAATTGCATGTACTGTACAGTCCATGAGGTCGCGAAGAGTGAGACACGAATGAGTGACTTTCGCTTCATTTCTGGAGGTAGGCTAATCAGAGTTCAAAGCTTGGCTTCACCTTTTTGAGAGTGTTTGGTTTTGAACAAGTCATCTTTACAAACCTCAGTAATTCCTTCTGTGAACTATAATAATAAAATAATAATGCCTACTTGATAGGGCATTTATAAGGATTGAGTGTGTTGACCTATAAAGAACTTAATACAGTGCCTGACACTGGGTATGCAGTCAACAGGAGTCAGCTTTTGCTAAGATTATCATGGATAACATGCTGGTCATTCTAAGTAGATATACTTTTTACCTGTTAAGTATTATGAAAGTTATTTTCATTTCCCTCTTGCTACTGTGAACAGCACTGCAGTGAACATCTCTGAGTGTCCTTATACTTATCCGATTATTTCCTTTTATGCATTCTTAAAACTAGACTTTCTGAATCAAAGGACATGAATTTCTCTCTCTCTCTCAATATATATATATACACATATATATATAATATAATATATTAAATCATTACCATAGTCTAAGAGGAATATATTATCTAGCTAAGTATGCATTCAAAATATTGAAAATCTGTAGAGAATTGACTGTTAACTGGAAATTGACCTAAATATGGAAAAATCTAAAGCTTGATAGAAAATGTTGGTGGTCTCAGAAGGAAGCTTATTAGCTCCAGCCTGGAAGATATGCTGTCTCTGTGGCTTCTAAGCCTGACTCTGGTCACAGGAGACTGCTCTCTCTCAGTCAGACTGACCTTTAGGAAGAGAACGCCTGTGTCCCACTGCCCAGTACAGAGACAAATGAGGTCATAGTATTTGGCAAAACTGAAGGAGGAAAGAGAGGAAGCAGCAGGAACTATGGCTAGTGTGGCTGAACTCAAGACTAGGAATGTATTCTAGGTTCCCCTCTTAATTTACAGAGTGTTAAACTTCTTCGTTTCTCTGAGCTAAGATCTGTCACAGAACTTTCTTTCTTGTGTTTATTCATCCCTTAATGTGGGCCGTTTGATGATTGTTTACTCTGTAAGTCATGTCTGACTCTTCGCAACCCCATGGACTGTAGCCTGCCAGGCTCCTCTGTCCAAGGGATTTTGCCTTGGATGAATACTAGAGTAGATTGCCATTTCCTTCTCCAGGACATCTTCCTGATCCAGAGATCAAACCCATGTCTCCTGCATTGGCAGATGGCTTCTTAAACACTGAGCCACCAGGGAAGCCTCGAATTAATGATTACCTGCATTCTTTTTTATTTTTTTTAATGTTTTGCATTGCTCCAATGAAGATAAGGGTTTGTCAGCATGGGTTCAGTTCAGTTCAGTTCCGTCGCTCAGTCGTGTCCGACTCTTTGCGACACTATGAATCGCAGCATGCNTCTTTGTTTTCTGAATGTTGAGCTTTAAGCCAACTTTTTCACTCTCCTCTTTCACTTTCATCAAGAAGCTTTTTAGCTCCTCTTCAATTTCTGCCATAAGAGTGGTGTCATCTGCATATCTGAGGTTATTGATATTTCTCCCGGCAATCTTGATTCCAGCTTGTGTTTCTTCCAGTCCAGCATTTCTCATGATGTACTTAGCATGAGTAATTATCTGATTGAAGACTGACAGACGTGAAGGAGGGGCCTAAAGACTGATATCTTAATAGGGCCCAAATTTTGGAGGCTAATGGTCACATCTAAGAACTAAAGAGCCTCTTAATGAAAGTGAAAGAGGAGAGTGAAAAGATTGGCTTAAAACTCAACATTTAGAAAACTAAGACCATGGCATCTGGGCCCATCACTTCATGGCAAATATATAGGGAAACCAACTCATTGGAAAAAACCCTGATGCTGGGAAAGATTGAAGGTAGGAGGAGAAGGGGTTGACAGAGGATGAGATAGTTGAATGGCATCACCTATGCGATGGACATGAGTTTGAGTAGGCTCCAGGAGTTGGTGATGAACAGGGAGGCCTGGTGTGCAGCCCATGGCGTTGCTAAGAATCAGACACGATTGAGTGACTGAACTGAATGGTGACAGGGTGGTGAGAGCTCCAGGAAAGAAGACTCCTAAGAAAGAAGTCTGTGAGTTAACACTTTCCTACTATACAATATGAATCCTTACATAGATTAAAGAGATTAGACTAAAAATGATAGTATGGTAGTTAAAAGCTTTTTCTCCTCTTCCTTACAGAAGCTATATTCAGAAGGTCCATCCTGAAACTAGACTAAAGATATCAACAAATGACCTGGCTTGTCTAATAAATACAAATAATAACAACTACACTCATATAAGAATTAATAATGCCGATACTATACTGAGCACTATAGAAATATAAACTTCTAAATCCTAAGGATAATCCTATAAAATGAATAAGATTATAATTCGTATTTCAAAGTTGCAGATACTAAAGCACAGAAAGAGATCACCCAGCTGGTAAGTGACAAAGCAGTCTGACTCCTCACTCTTATACAGGGCACCATGATCTCAGTAAAGCCTTATAAGATTTTATTAGTCTGGCTGGCCTCCCAAGAACCACCCATATTCCCTGAAATGGGGTTCTGGCACTGCTGCTGCTGCTGCTGAGTCGCATCAGTCCTGTCCGACTCTGTGCAACCCCATGGACAGCAGCCCACCAGACTCCCCCGTCCACGGGATTCTCCAGGCGAGAATACTGTAGTGGGTTGCCATTTCCTTCTCCAGTCCCGGCACTAATAATAACAAATATCTGTGACCACCAACCAAATTCTGTGCCATTTAGACTTTGTTTTACAACTTCCCTGCCAGGCAGGTCCTCAGTCCTTTCATATATCAAATGTGTTTTATTTACATTTGATAGATGAAGAGACTGATGCTCGGAAAAATTAACCTCCTTGCTCAAGATTACACTGCCAGTGAAGGGCAGCGCTGGCTTTATCACCTAAGTCTTTTTATCCTCAAAGCTCAAGGCATTAGGTGTAAAATAGCTAATGGGAAGTTGCCATATAGTGTACAGTGCAAGGATCTCAGCCTGGCACTCTGTGACCACCTAGAGAGGTGGGATGGGGTGGGAGCTGAGAGAGAGGTTCAGGAGGGAGGGGACATGTGTGTATCTATGGCTAATTCATGTTGTTTATGGTAGGAACCAACACAACACTGTAAAGCAGTTATCTTCCAATTAAAAATAAATAATTTTAATAGAAACCTTCAGGTATTAACTATCCCCCTATACTGTTTTAGACATAAATGTTGGGAAAAGCACACCCCAGGAGTTAATAGGAGTGGGGTAAATGGTCACCTAGCTCTCCTGCCCTATTTTAAAATAAATGCTAAAAGGACCAAGGTCAGCAACATTGCCCACACCTCTACCCTACCCCCTCCAGTTCTTAAGCCAAGCAGTGACTTGCCTGCAAATAGCTGTCAAGGGGGGCTGTGAGTAAGATAGACACACTGGAAAGCATTACTCTCATTCTTGGTTCTGTCCACCAGAGCACAAAGAACTAAAGAATACATTAAAGCATTATTAGTTATTATTCAAATTATGGCTTGAGTTCTGGTTTATTTACCTTTCTGCTTTAAAATTATTCCTTGCAGGCTGTATTCATGTCTCGAAGATTGGCTAAAAGATAGTAGCTATTTTCCTTCTTGGCATGAATCTAAATACACTTTTGCAGCGTGCTTAAATTTTCAAGAAAATGCTATAGTGAATAAGTTATCTACCTCCAAATAAGTTCAAAAACGGCACCATGACACCAGTTGCTGTGTATGAAATCTGTCTTTTAAAATGGCACATCAGTTTATCATGTATCGCTATGAGCAGATGTTCAGTTTGTGAAAGAATGTGTATTTTAAAATTTCCTCATTTGTGTCACTCCCCTGTCCCCATTATCCATCTGGTCCCTTTCTATGAATCCCTTGGAAGCAATAGGGCACCTTTTGGGACATGCAGTCGGGATCATTAGATTGATAACTTTTCAAGGCAAAAGATAATTTTCTTTAGTAAAATGATATAACTTAAAGAATGATGTTTCCCTGACAGCATAGCCAGATGAAGGGCAAAGCAGTGGAATGTAGAAGTTGGCTGTTCTCCACAGGTGCCTGAGAATCCCATGGGCTGGGCTTCATCTTGCCAGCAGCTCTATCACATGTCAGATGTGCAGTGAGGGTGTGTCAGGCTGGGGTTTCCAAAATAAATAGCTTATTACAAACTGCCTCATCTTAATTAATGAAGACAGATTAGTATGTGCTTCAGATCTTAATACTGAGTCACCACGGATATCAACACTGGGTAATATTTTTTCTTAGTTTTAAGAATAGTGATGTTTTAAAGTCATAGAATGAATGTGTATAACCTTGTACAATTTAAAAATTAAGGAAGGAAACTGGTTTATTGTTGACATTTTAATACTCTTATTCTGTCATTAATGAATTATGAAAAAGGAAATCTAAATGCTGGGATCGTATGGATGCTTTGAAAATAGTTGGGATGTCTTCTCCCCAGGAAAAGACATAAAAATGAGATATCAGGGTGGGATATAGGATTTGAGTGTGTTCTGGAAAGGAGTGGTCTTGAGTGGGGGCATGCTTTCCATATTCATCGGTAATTTGAAAACAAATTGGAATTATTTCTGATATAGAGGATACTGAAGGATTCCTTACAGAGAAATTGAGCCAAGGGATTCAATTCAACATATATTCATCATGGATGTTCTGGATTCATAAGAACCCCTCATCCACACTCTCCCTTCTCCCCCACCATAAATTGCCACAAAACTGAGGCTATAGATCATTTCTAACTGAAGGATTAAAAATGCCAACTATTTACTGAGAGACCATTTTGTAAAAGATGCTTAAAATATATTCTTTTTAATCTTCACAATAACCCTATAGAGTAGATTTTTAAATCCCATCATGTGAAAGGTGAGGTCAGAGAAGTTCAGTAACTTGCTAAATAACACCCTCTAGAAGTGATGGATTCAAACACAGGCCTTCTTATTCCACACCGTGATCCCAAAACTGTATGCTTATAAGTACACCACAGACACACACACGCATGCACGCATACACACGCGCACAAACAATACCAGAAAAATAATGATATTATTCAGACCAAGTGCTCCAGAGCTGTAGAAAAGGAAAGATGAACTCCAAATAAAGATAAATCCTGGATTGTGTCACTTGACTTTTTCAAAGTACAATTTTTAGACTGTAACTTTCGACAATTTTGAGAAAATAATTCTAAATAGCAATGGGGTAAAACTACTGTATTGCAATAAATTTATTGTGACCAGTCAGAAATGTATTCAGAAACAAACTGAATAAATTCCCTTTAGACACTTCCAGGATACTGATCTTATCTGGTGAAAGAATATTCATTTACTTACTATCATTAAAGACAAGTGTTACATTTTACTTAGTGTCCACAGGTCACATTTTCTACTAGATTTCAGAATTTTGGTGGTAAAGCAGAAATTATTGTAGCTACTCATTTATGATATGTTATAAGCATGAATAGAATATTATCTCATTTTATGGTTGAGGACTAATTAAAGGGACCACCAGCCAGGTTGAGAAATAGACTAACTTTCATTTGGTTTAAAATAGCAGGTTGTAAAAATAAACAGGAGTGTAAAGGTAAATGACATATAGAATAGTACCTAGCACATACTATGGACTAAACAAATATTTGATGCAAATTGATCGAAAGGCAAATGTATCTCAATCTATTGCTGTGTGGTATCTATTGCTTCCAGTTTTTATTGAGATGTAATTGGTATATAGCACTATATGTTTAAGATGTACAGCCTCGCATTTGACGTACATACATCACAAAGTGATTACCATAGTAAATTAAATGAACATCCATCAACTCACTTAGGTACACAATAAAAGAAAAAGAAAAAATTTTCCTTGTGATGAGAACTCAAGATTTACTCTCATAACAACTTTCACATATAACATACAGCAGTGTTAATTATATTAATCATATACATTATATCTAAACACTTATTTATCTTATAATTGGACATTTGTTTTGAAACACTTTTAAGTCTCTAAAGTTCATTGTGTGTAAGCAAAATTTAATTATCTTGGAATTTTATTTAAAAACAGATATGATCTACCAAGAAGTTCCTATAAAATGTGCAGAAGAAAAAAATTCACGATTATTCTTGTAACTTTGTTCCTTTTTACAGTAGATTTGAATACCCCTCACACACACACAAATTACCAAGAAGTCCTTTCAGAGAAGCCATTTTGTCTGTTTACTAAGAGAGTTTATATGGCAGGAATTAATGCAGCCCTATTTTCAAGATGCTTTTCATAATATTTATTTTATAAAATTATCATAGAAAAGAATCCTCATTCTAATCCTGTGTTGCAAAATTGAATGGACTATTAATTGTTTAAAATTTTTCGTGTGAACAATAATCTTAAACTGAATGTAACAGGACACTGTGGTTTTACTAACATTGATTGTTTTAAAAGGAAATGTTCAGAACTTGTCTTACATTAGTGATGACTGCATTATGAAAGAAAGTGAAAGTAGCTTAGTATTGTCCGACTTTTTACGACACCATGGACTATAGCCTGGCAGGCTCCTCTGGCCATGGAATTCTCCAGACCAAAATACCAGAACAGGTAACCATTTCATTCTCCAGAGAATATTCCCAACCCAAGAATCAAACCCAGGTCTCCTGCATTACAGACAGATTCTTTACCAACTGAGCCACCAGGGAACCCCAAGAATACTGGAGTGGATAGCCTATCCCCTCTCCAGGGGATCTTCCCCACCCAGGAACTGAACCAGGGCTTCCTGTATTGCAGGCGGATTCTTTACCAACTGAGCTATCAGGGAAGCCCATGACTGCTCTGTGGTTTATATAAAACCAGTTTTCTTTTAGAATAGAAAGTACACATTATAAAATAAGGTTAAGAGGTGGATGAACTTAGAGCCTATTGTACAGAGTGAAATAAGTCAGAAAGAGAAAAATAAATATCATATATTAATGCATATATATGGAATCTAGAAAGATGGTACTGATGAACCTATTTGTGAGGCAGCAATGGAGATGCAGACATAGAGAACAGACTTATGGACACAGTGAGGGAAGGTGAGGGAGGGATGAACCGAAAGAGTAACATTGAGACATACACATTACCACATGTAAGACAGGTAGGCAGTGGGAATTTGCTGTATGATGCAGGTAGCTCAAATCGGGTGCTCTGTGACAACCTAGAGGGATGGGATGGGGAGGAGGTGGGAGTGAGATTCAAGAAGGAAGGGACACAAATATCTATGGCTGATGCCTGTTGATGTATGGCAGAAACCAACACAATATTGTAGATCAATTATCCTCCAATTAAATAACAAATTAAAAAATAAAGATTGATTTTAAAGTAAGACGGTGCTGCTGCCTAGTGGGAAATAACAAAAGAAAACATTCAGCTCTTTTTTTCTAAATCATTAATCTAGAAAACATTTTGTTTGCAATACGTTGCTTATAATCCAAGTAAATGATTTACTTCTCATTATATGGCTGTTTCTAATGAAATATATGAAAAAGATATTAAATAACTAACATTTGTTTCCTGTTTCTTTCCAGCTCCAAAATCACTAGAGTTTTTGCCAAATGAGTCAGAATTCATTAAAGAAGCTGTGTTCTCTTTCACTTGCCTCATAGTTGACAATAGCTGTTTACTGAGAACTTATAAAATTCAAAGCACCATGTAGACTAGGAGTTAGATAATAAGTGAAATGCTTGCCCTCAAGGGATGTCTAACCAAGCTGGTGGAAAGAGACACATACTTAAAAGATAAATAATAGTTTCAAGTTTGTTTCAGAGACATTTTCTAAGACCTGCGAGAAAACAAAAGCCCCAACTTCTGTTCCAGGAATTGAGCGGAGGGCTCTCTTTAGAGGACTCTTACCCAAATTTATATCAGGGTGTTATTCTCCTTGCTGTTGCTCTCCATTTTAAAATCTCTCTTAGAGCTTTATTTTGGCATCCTGGTTCTTCCTAAGTAATCTGAAGTTTGGATATTAATTCACAAGATCCTCAGTTTCTCCTGAAAGAAAAAAAGTGTTAGTCATTCAATAGTGTCCAACTCTTTGTGACCCCATGGACTATAGCCCACCAGGCTCCTCTGTCCATGGGATTTCCCAGGCAAGAACACTGGAGTGGGTTGCCATTTCCTTCTCCAGGGGATCTTCCTTCTCCAGGGATCTCCATGTCTCCTGCATTGGCAGGAGGATTCTTTACCACTGAGCCATCAGAGAAGGTCAGGTTTCTCCTACTTCAGTGCATATAAGAGCAAAATTTAGCTCATAGCCTATGTGAAAATAATGTGGGTTTTGTTTTGGGGGTGTTTTTTGGCTCCTGAAAGTAGCAAAGAATGGTAATAAATTAAGAAAATACACAATTAGCCAGAACAGAGTTTCTCACTCTTGACATTTGGGGACAGATAATTCTTTGCTAAGAATTGGAGAGGCAGCACTGAACAATGAAGGATGTTAAGCAGCATCCTTAGCCTTTACTTGTTAGATGCCAGCAGGTTCCCACGCCAGTTGTGACAACTAAAAAGACCTCCAGACATGGCCGAGTGTCCAGGGCTAGGGGATGGGGAGAGTCTGTAAAAATTATCCCCAGGTCAGAACCACTGCCAAAGAATGATCAGTTACAGATCCTCAGAAATGAGAATTATGTGTGTGTGTATTTATGTGTGTGTGCATGTACATGCGCATGCTAAGTTGCCTCAGTTTTGTCCGACTCTTTGCAACCCTGTGGACTGTAGCCCATCAGGTTCCTCTGTCCATGGGATTCTACAGGCAGGATTGCTAGAACATAAGCCCTCCTCCAGGGGATCTTTCCAACCCAGGGATCAAACCCACACCTCTTATGTCTCCTGCACTGGCAGGCAGGTTCTTTACCCCTAGCACCACCTGGGAAACCTATATATATATATGCATTTGGAAGATCCTAGCCAGTCTCAAGAGTGAAGCAAAAAACAATATTGAGAGATTTCAGTCAGACAAACCAATCATCAGGAAACAAATGCCAGCAATGGCATCTTTTATTAGAATGAATAATTGTTAACAGCTTCTGTATTCTTAATGATTGTAACTCGCACCCTGACCTGTAGGATGAACTGTGAGTGAGAATCTCTGTGTGGAGCAGGGGACACATTGAACACTGAAACCTGATTCTGGCTGCCAAGCTGGAAGAAGCTCACTTTCTACCTCATTTTCACAAACACCTTGGTTTGTGAAGTTTTGGTTATTCCTCCACAGCATTTCCATTGCTGAATTTTGCATCTCATTTTCTACAGATTTTTTCTTTTTATCCATAAAGTTTCTTGTTGAAATTTTTATTATAGTTACTTTATAATTTCTGTATTAACTTTTACACTGCATTTTACTGTTTTATGCTATTACAGGGCACTGATATCACATGCAGTCATTAGAAGTTTTATTCTCCATAAAACTCGTCAAGTAGGTCATGAACGCATGCTCTTTCTGGCTTCTAGGAGCCTGCTGCTGCTGTTGCTGCTGCTGCTACTAAGTCGCTTCAGTCGTGTCCGACTCTGGGCGACCCCATAGACGGCAGCCCACCAGGCTCCCCCGTCCCTGGGATTCTCCAGGCAAGAACACTGGAGTTGGTTGCCATTTCCTTCTCTAATGCATGAAAGTGAAAAGTGAAATTGAAGTCGCTCAGTCATGTCTGACTCAGCGATCCCATGGGCTGCAGCCCAGCAGGCTCCTCTGTCCATGGGATTTTCCAGGCAAGAGCACTGGAGTGGAGTGCCATTGCCTTCTCCCTCTAGGAGCCTACCTCTGTTATTTTTCTTATCTTTCTAATACTTTCAAAGAGCATTTTCATGACCCAAGATATTTGTAAGTCCCATTCTATCAGCAGTACCTTCTGGAGCCTTCTTTCGAAAACAGCCGTCTCTGTGTCTCTCTCCTACCAACAGTCTGGACTCATTATTAATCTGTCCAACCGAAGGAGGCACAAGAGGACAGGGGGCCGCAGAGCTACAGTGCTTTGTTGGGACCTCCCTCGGGACTGGCCTCTTTATTAAAAGAGGACTTGCTCTTCTGTTATTCCTGTTTTGTGGCCTTGCTATCTGAGTCTGATGCCTCAAATCCTAATTCCAGTCTCGGTTTGCCCAGAGAGCCCGTGTCAGTTCTGCTGTCGTTTCTTTTCATTCATTTGTGGTTGCACTGGCTTTCTCCCGTGGCAGTGCACAGGGGGCCACTCTCCGTTACGGCGCACACACTCAGCACCGGCTCGAGGTGCACAGTCTTCAGCAGTTGCAGCACGCAGGCTCAGTAGTTGTAGCTTAGTTGCTCCGGGGCATGTGGAATCTTCCTGGTAACGATCGAACCCATGTCCCCTGGATTGGCAGGCAGATTCTTATCCACTGTACCACCAAGGAAAACCCTTCCATCTTTTCTGAGCCTTACATTTCCTAGCTTTAAAACGAGGGAATTCCCTGAGCTAGGCAGTATATCCTTGTTGCTTACCCATTTATACATATTGGTTTGTATCTGTTAATCCCATACCTCTAATTTGCCCCTCCACCATTGCCTTTTCCCTTTGGTAATCACAGTTTATTTTCTATATCTGTGAGTCTGTTTCTATTCTGCATATGCATTCACTCATTTTATTTTTCTAGACTCACTATAAATTAATATAATACTGTAAATCAGTAGACTTCAAAATTTTTTAAAATGAAGTTGGATGATATAAAAGTCCCTTACCACTCAAATGATCTATAATCAAATCAAAAATTAAACACCATTACCCCTTAATCCATTACAGACTAAAACATTGCTAGCTTGGTGTACATGTTAAAATGCCTTCTGTTCCTGAACTGCTAGAAAATGGTCAGAAAGGATGGATCAATGTTGATTACAAATGTAAATGGCGCCCCCTGGAGTTTTTCACAACTTATGCAACCACCTGTTCTAAATCCCATTCATTAGCTGAGGTGTACAACAGAATTGGGCTTCCCTGGTAGCTCAGACAGTAAAGA
>SJYV01010136.1:1689789-1785548 GCA_006410875.1 Neotragus pygmaeus | reverse complement strand
GTCTTAGGAAGCTTTGGTAAGCTAACAGCTGTCTCAGCGTGACTCTGTTTCTGCCATGACAAGCTAAAGCGCCACGTTTATCATTCCAGGAGGACCCATTGCACTATTTACCTTGGCCCCTTCTCCACTAAATTTTAAGACTTTTTTTCCTCCTGGAATAATTTTCCTCTTGTAAGAAAGACATTTCCTAATGAAGATGAAAATGTTGCTTTCATCTGCCAAGAAATTTAAACACAAAATTTGGGGAGTAAACTGTGACTCTGAGGACAGACTGCAACTTATAAATTTCAACCCCATTGCCTTCCTGGACTAAGACCCAATAGTGTGACTGTCAGCGACATGGTGCCTTCCAGTAACACAAAATGCTTGCTCACAGGCCATACTTTCACAAAAGTTGTTCCCACAGTTAGAGCAAGGGCAGGTGATCCCCTGATGCATATTAGCATTTACAGCCATTCCCCATAAGACAGCTAAGAGAGTGATCAAAAATGATGTCTCTCAAAATTAAAAGTCTAAAACTTGGTATGCTCCTCACAGAACATGAACAAAAAGAAATACATGGTAGAGCACCAAAATTTCTTAATACCTATCAATTTTATACTTCACTAGTATTAATGTGTTTCTCAAAAGCTTGTGGGGAATATTAATTTTCACAGAAATAATGATTAATATGGGCCAGGCTACTATTGTATGGTAAATGATGAGAATTCCTTATTTTCTTAGTATATTACACTATAAATTTTTCTCATTGAAATTGTTACCTCTATAGCAGCTGTGTTCTAAGGCTGGGCAGCATGATTCACTGTGTTTAGTGAGTAAATTGAAATCTGAAGTAAGTGGTTAGATGTGAATCCAGGCAATATGGTTTCTGAGATCAGAGCTTGAATGTATTCTTCCTTGATTGGGTGACATTCTATGGAGTTTTGTTCCACAACTGAGCATAAGGAATTAGGAGAATAAGACCCGAAAGATCAGACATAGGGAAGCTGTATTGGGTAATTCCCTGGTGGTCCAGTGGTTAGAATTCTGTGCTTTCACTACCAAGGGCTTGGGTTCATCCCTGGTTGGGGAACTAAGATCCCACAAACAACATGGTGTGGGCAAGAGAGAAAAAAAAGTTATTTGACACACCTTTTAAGCATGATTTCATCTCCTTCTGTTGCCGCCTCTGCCTCTAGTCACTGCTGTGGTGACTTTGATCAGCCTCGCACAGGGGCAGCCTGACAGCCTGACAACACTTCACCTCCAGGCCTTGTTCGTGCCTCCTGCCCTGGGGCTCCTCGGAAACTGGCAGCTGGTTTCCCCAGGACCCACTCGGCACTCAGGTATGCAGTTTGGAAATGCAATAGTTACTGTCTCTGAGCCTCCCTTGACTGACAGGTGCGTGCTAAATAGCTTCAGTCATGTCTGACTCTTTTTGATGCAATGGTCTGTAGCCTGCCAGGCTCCTCTGTCCATGGGATTTTCCAAGCAAGAATACTGGAGTGGGTCGCCATGCCCTCCTCCGGGGGATCTTTCTGACCCAGGGGTCAAACCCGTGTCTCTTACGTCTTCCTGCATTGGCAGGCATGTTCTTTACCACTAGTGCCACCTGGAAGGCAAATATTAATAGTTCTTTCTTTTATTCCCTAGGCAAGTAATTGTGGGATATATCTCCTAAGGTTCCCCAGAAGGTACTCTGGAATAAAGTATAGTCAGCATCACTTCGGAGAAGGCAATGGCAACCCACTCCAGTACTCTTGCCTGGAAACTCCCATGGACAGAGGAGCCTGGTAGGCTACAGTCCATGGGGTCACTAGGAGTCAGACACGACTGAGCGACTTCACTTTTCACTTTCGTGCATTGGAGAAGGAAATGGCAACCCACTCCAGTGTTCTTGCCTGGAGAATCCCAGGGACGGGGGAGCCTGGTGGGCTGTCATCTGTGGGGTCGCACAGAGTGGGACACGACTGAAGTGACTTAGCAGCAGTAGCAGCATCACTTAGCACAACAGCCAGCTTAATAGTGCATTCTTGTATTGGTTTTCCCACATTCCCTGTTCAGTCTCTTTGCCCAACAGTTGCTCTCTGGGATCACATTCCCCAAAATCCCTTTAATGAAACCTTTATTTAAGGGTTAAGAAAATCCCGCTCCTACTGTTTTAAGTATTAATATTTATAAGGCATATGTGCTGACATTCTCAATTATTCATTAGTCAGTCATGGAATTTTTCTATAAATACGAGTTCAGAATCCCTCTGAACACAAGATTCCAGGGAGACACTGTCAGTTCATTATCTCCCTGTTCTCTGACTCTCATTCTGTAACCAGTTGGAATCTATAAATGCTTGGAGATCTAAGCTGCCCCTACTAACAAGGCAGCGTGGTCATTTGTTGTAATGTGGATATTGAGAAGTAGACTAGCCTTATTCACTAGCTCAGTAACTCTTATCTTTTTAATCTAGAAGGGTTCCACCATCCTTTTTTGTCTTTCATAGCATTTGCATCACATCAAGAGTTACACAACTAACGGCCACTCAAAAAAAAAAGATAACATAACGTCAGTTATTTCACCATTAGATGATGTCAAGTTTGATCATTTATTTAAATTCACGTTGGCTAGGATACTTTAAGAAATTATTTCTCCCTTTAAAATTGATAAGTGATCTACGAACTGGTACATTGAGTTTACGTGAACATCTTGTTTCCCAATATATTTCCACCTAATTGTTTTGGCAGCATCTGGTGATTCTTGGCTGAATAATTATTATATTGATCATTTCAAGATGATGATTTTCTATTGTCATAATTGCTTTTATCTACTGTCCTTCAGTAAAGAGGAGCTTGCCTTTGAGAAGATGAATTTTTCAAATGGTATGTACTGAAATTTTCTTGTAAATTTTGGTATATAAAGTATTTCAGTTCAGTTCAGTCAGTCAGTCGTGTCTGACTCTTTGCAACCCCATGAATCGCAGCACACCAGGCCTCCCTGTCCATCACCAACTCCCGGAGTTCACTCAGTCTGAGTGAACATCCATCGAGTCAGTGATGCCATCCAGCCATCTTATCCTCTGCCGTCCCCTTCTCCTCCTGCCCCCCCAAACCCTCCCAGCATCAGAGTCTTTTCCAGTGAGTCAACTCTTCACACGAGGTGGCCAAAGTACTGGAGTTTCAGCTTTAGCATCATTCCTTCCAAAGAAATCCCAGGGCTGATCTCCTTCAGAATGGACTGGTTGGATCTCCTTGCAGTCCAACAGACTCTCAAGAGTCTTCTCCAACACCACAGTTCAAAAGCATCAATTCTTCTGTGCTCAGCCTTCTTCACAGTCCAACTCTCACATCCATACATTAGTAGCCCATAAAATATCTTGCCTGGTTCAGAAACAACTCTGAAATAAAACTATGATGATAACTCTTATGGAATTTCCAGACTATCAGTGTCCCAGTAACTCATAAAAGCATGAAAACACTTAAACAGAAATGGGTTTCTCAGGAAGCTCTGGTGGTAAAGAACCTGCCTGCCAATCAGTGCAGGAGACGTAAGAGACATGGGTTCAATCCTGGGTCAGGAAAATCCTCTGGAGTACGAAATGGCAACTCACTCCAGTCTTCTTGCCTGGAGAAACCCGTGGACAGAGGATCTTGGTGAGCTACTGTCCATAGAGTTGCAAAGAGTCAAACACAACTGAACTGACTTCTCACATGCTAGCCTAATTACCTGTGAGCTGATGTCCTCAGTTTGAAAACTAAAAGTGAAATGGAGCATATTAGCTTTCATTGTATTTCTTTAACAAAACTGGAGATGGTCATTTTTCCAAGCACCATGACAGAGGGAAGAAAGGAAAATTATTCATCAGAGAGTTGCCAGAAGATCCTGGACTCCCTGTCACTCCCTTTTCCCACCCCAGTCCTTTTCTTCACACTATTTTGCAAACACTTCATAGACCAGGACCACAAAGAGGACTTCTGGGAAGAACTCACATGCGCCCGGCTACCTGCATATGTCTGTGTTTTGTGCTTTCGCATGTTTCCCTATGACCTGAGGGAAATTCTGAAAGTGTGTATAATGATGCAGCAGTTGTTTGCATTATGACATCATGTGGGAGATGACAAAACAAGAATCTAAGTGTTAGAATCAGATGGTGACAGATTCATGTGGAGTGTCTGTGCTATGCTGCCTCAGGCAAGACAAGAAAGAAAAAGAAGAGACATGGGCTCTGTCCTTAGGAAATATATCATCTAGATTATACATTCATATGGGTATATATATGTGTGTGTGTGTATCCATAATTTTATTGCATATATATGTGGGTAAAAGATGCATTATTGAATACTTACTGTGTGATAATGGAGAAGGCAATGGCACCCCACTCCAGTACTCTTGCCTGGAAAATCCCATGGATGGAGGAGTCTGGTGGGCTGCAGTCCACAGGGTCACTAAGAGTCGGATACAACTAAGCTACTTCACTCCACTTTTCACTTTCATGCATTGGAGAAGGAAATGGCAACCCACTCCAGTGTTCTTGCCTGGAGAATCCCAGGGACGAGGGAGCCTGGTGGGCTGCCATCTATGGTGTCGCCCAGAGTCAGACACGACTGAAGTGACGCAGCAGCAGCAGCAGCAACAACCGTCTGATAAGCATCTCAAAGATACCATCATACACTTCATATATGCCCTGTGTGGTTGGCATTATCATCTTCATTTTACTAATGATTAAACTAGACAATGGGCTTCCAAGGTGTTTCAGTGGTAAAGAATCCTCCTGTCAATGCAGGAGACACAAGTGATGTAAGTTTGATCCCTGAGTCAGGAAGATCCCCTAGAGTAGGAAATGGCAGCCCACTCTAGTATTCTTGATTGGAAAATTCCGTGGACACAGGAGCCTGGTGAGCTAAATCCATGGAGTCCCAAAGAGTGGGACACAACAGAGCGACTGAGCATAGCATACAAACGAAACAATAGGTATAAAATGTGTAATTCTGAATATTCAGTCCTGGTACTGAGTATACACCATGGTGCCAGGCAATACATGAAGCCTTATGTGTTCCTTATGGTTCTTTACAGTCTGATTGGGAAATGAGGGCTAACACAAATGAAATTTCAGAGACGACCATAAGGATGGCTTCTATTAAGCATCAGGTTGGGTGATGTAACCTGTTGTGGAAGGTTAAGAGGAGATCAGCAAGAGGGCATCGGGGAGGATAAAAGCAAACTGAAGAGTAGGTTTTCTAGCAGGGGAAGAACAGAAACTTAATGTGGGAAACAGAAACACTCACATTGCAATTAGCGCTTTTTATCCAATATGGATGTTAGGATGAGATAAAACCCAAACGGTCTAAGTCTGTGAAAACTTTCTATGGTATTGAATGTGTAGCTGGCATCTGTTATATTTTTGGTCTGTTTCTTCCTAATGGAAACCTCTGTCCTACTCTCCATGTGATTCAGGTACAGTGGCCAGTCAAGGGGTTTCAAGGGGCTCACTATTCATACCTGGGAAATGAGTGAGAATATATGTGGGTCAGCCAAACAGAATCTTTCCTAGAGACTAACATGAGCCTTCTTTCTGGAGAATAGTGAATTCTACGGACTATTTGGGGCCCCAGCTCTAGAGGTCAGCTAGTCACTGGCAGGAGAGAGAAAATAATCCAAGTCAGGCTCTTGTAGCCAAGTGATCAGAGATGACAGTCCCGATGAGGTTGTTAGAATGCATGGATTGAATCTGACCTGAAGGCAATCACTAGGCTTCCTAGGTTTGTCTGTTTTCTTGTTTGCTTTGATTAAATTACTTTGATTTAGGTTTTTGATACTTATCAACCAACACAATCCTGATTAATACAAAATGGAACAATGGATGGAATAAGACGTAGAAGCATGAGTCATAGGCAGGGGGCCTCCAGCAGAAGGACTGGAGAAATCGCTGAGAAGTAGTCTCTCTGTCCTGTATCATTTTTTGAGGGACAACTCCTATAATTTTCACTATCCAATCAATAAAACAAAGTTATGTCTTTACCCCTATAAAGAATTTGCGAAGTTCTAACTAAGATAAGAAAAAGACTTTGAGATCTTTAAACCAAAGATAAAACAGTAAAAGACCAATATTTATCATTAAGCATCCTAAACAAGTATTGTTCCATTTCTTATTTAGACATATTTGAGTGTGTTAGTAAGAGGAAATGCACTTTTCAAGAACCAAACATCATTTATTTAACTTGGACCATCTGTTTTATGATTTCTTTTTAGGAGACATTTCACACCCTGCTGCTTTCAAGAGAACTGCTGTCTTCCTGGTCTATAACCCTCTCATTTCTTCTGTATCTTCATCACTTAATTAGCCCGTCTGTCAGCCAATCCATCTTTCTCTCTTTTCTTTCCCCTCATTTTCCACCTCAGAAAGAAACCTCTAACTGATTAAGGCAAACAACTCCTAGATAATTATCTTCCAAAAGGCATATAATACATTTTTTATGTATCCACCAAATGACACACTCTCCATTCCTCCCCTACTCTCATCCAGAAAGCAGTGACTTGCCTGCCTTCACATCTTAAATGAAAGTAAACTTTATTCTTTAGCTCTGGCTCCTAACAGCCATAACTTATAGCAATAAAGGTTAATGTATTGGGTGGAAAGGAAGTAAATTTAAGGTAATAATGAGAATGATTCTTTATCATTCCTGACAGATCTTGAGCTCTGTGTAGGCAGTAATTAAAAAAGAGTTTCAGAGGCCATAAAAACATAAATAAGATTTCTAGTAAAAGTCTTTATTGTAGCAAGGACTTTTATTGTAGTCTGGGCTGAGTTGAGAATACCCTCGTAGGCTTTGTTAAGCTTTCACCCAGAGGAGAAAAAGGCAGTACAACAGTGGGTTCCCTGTCAATGGGCAGGTCTGCCCTCCAGTAGCCATGGGAATATGGAGAGGATGTAGAGGGAGCTACCAAAGCTCTTTAAAGTTTGACCAGGGACTTCCCTAGTGGACCGTTGGTTAAGACTTCACCTTCCATGCAGGTGGTGTGGGTTTAACCCCTGGTCAGGCAGCTAAGATCCCTCGTGCCTTGTGGCCAAAAAAAACAAGCCAAAACCAAAACAGCATCATAACAAACTCAACAAAGACTTTGAAAATGGTCCACATCAAAAAAAATTTTAAGGAAATGAAATTTAAAAATAAAGTTTGGCCAGAATTGATCCCTGAAAAAAACCATAGACCCCAGGATCACCCGGGCCAGTTCAAGGTGGCAGCATGTCAGTCTAGGAGAAAAATGCCAACTCAGTTGCCAGCACCCAGCATGCCTTGACTTGTTTGTCTTTAGAAATATGATTGACAGATAACATTATATTAGTTTCAAGTGCATAACATAATGATTCAGCATTTGTGTATATTGTGAAGTAATAACCACAATAAGTCTAGTTAACAACCATTACCACACGTAAACTAATTTTTTTCTTGTGATGAGAACTTTTAAGATCTATTCTCTTAGCAACTTTCAAATATGTAATTCAGTATTATTAACCATAGTTATCAAACTGTATATTACATCCCCATGACTTATTTATTTTATAACTAGATATTTGTATCTTTTGACCATTTTCATACATTTTACCCACCCACCCCCACCTCTGGCAACCACTAATCTGTTCTCTGTATCTATGTTCAGTTTTTCTGTTTGGTTTTTAGATTCTACATGTAAATGACATCATATGGCATTTGTCTTTGCCTGGCTTATTTTATTTACCATAATCCCCTCAAGGTTCAACCATATTGTCACAAATGCAAGATTTCTTCTTTATTGTGGCTGAATTACATATGCTGTATATACAGCATATATAATCACATTTTCTTTATCCATTCACCCAATGATGAACACTTAGGCTGCTTCCATGTCTTGGTCATTGTAAATAATGCATCAGTGAACATTGATGAGGGACATATATTTTTAATTAATATGTTTACTTCCTTTAAATAAATACCTAGAAGTAAAACTACTGGATCATATGATAATTATATTTTTATTTTTTGAGGAGTTTCCATAGTGGCTACAACAATTTATATTCCCACCAATAATGCATAAGGGTTCCCTTTTCTCTACATCCCCACTAACATATATTATCACCTGTCTTTTGAGTAATAAGGATTCTAACACACATGAAGTGATATCTTATTGTGGTTTCAATCTGTGTATCCCTAATGATTTGTGATACTGAGCCCCTTTACATGTACCTGTTGGCCATCTTAATGTCTTCTTTGGGAAAATATGTATTCAGATTTTCTGCCCATTTTTTAATTGGATCGTTTGGGGGGTTTGCTATTGAGTTTTATGGGTTCTTTATATTTTTTATATTAACCCCTTATCAGATATATGATTTGCAAATATTTTCTTCCATTTGGTAAATTGCATTTTCATTGTATTGATGGTTTCCTTTGCTATGCAAAAGCTTTTTTGTTTGACGTAACCCCACTTGTTTATTTTTGCTTTTGTTGCATTTGTTTTTGGTGTCAATTAAAAAAATCACTAGTACTGATGTAGAGGAGCTTACTGCCTGTGTTTATCTAGAATTTTTATGGTTTCAGATCTCATGTTCAACTCTTTAATCCATTTTAGTTGATTCTTATGCAAGGTTTAAGACATTGGTCCAGTTTTATTCTCTTGCATATAGCTATCCATGCCTTAACCTATCAGTCAAGGTGGGAGGAACATCTTTCATTATGACATGAAGGCTGGAGATGATGAGGTGTTTTATTAAGAATAAGGAACCATGCTAAGACCTACCAACACAGTGGGTGTAGAAAGGTGAGAAGGACTTGAAGAGAAGAGAACTAGAAAAATAACAGCCTCAGCAGGCTGTGGTTCTCTTGGCCAGCTTCATTTAACCCACCTTTCTGACCCAGAATATAGCCAGTCCCCAGAAAGAGGTTAGATCTGGCAAACAAAACTATGAAGGAACCCAGGATATAGCCCTTAAGGCATTTTTTTGTTGCTCCTCACTATTTCTCTCTGTTTCTCCCTCTCTCTCTCCCCCCACCTCCTTCTCCAACATCTTTTCAGTGCTCCTGAGCCCACATGGTAGTAAAAGACAGTGGCTCCTCAACTCTGATATTATTATTTCATAAGTAAAAACACAGGCAAAGACCGGCTCCATACAAATCTCTGAATTGCAAGTCCAGATTCCTTGGAGATAGAAAGTGATTGACCCAAACTGAATCAAGGAGCAGCTGGTGCACTATTGACAGAGTACCACGGTCACACACAGCTGCCGGCTCACCCCACTGCATCAGGAAACCAATGTGAGTGAAGACCCAACAAAATGAAATGAAACAAAAGGAACTATTCCTGGGTCAAGTGAAATGGGGTCAAGGTGGCAATGCTGGACATAGGAAAAGTTAGACATTTAAAAATTAAACAGGTTAAAAGTTACCTTCCTTCATTAAAAGAAGGTAATGTCAGGACCATGCTCTACTCACCGTTAGGCCATTGGAGACTCTTCCATCACTCATTCCATATTCGTAAATGGAATGAATAGATTCCATAAATGCTTCCTTAAAGCATTCTTTTTTTAATTTAGGTAAAAATGTTACTACGCAGAGCCCATGTACCAATTTTATGACCCAGACTACAATGCTGTAAAAGTAAATCATGCTTAAATTAATAAATCTTTTCTCTGTAACCTCTGTATTGAGTTTATCAACCTTCCTATAACTGAAATAATGAATGCAAAAATATTTCTCGTCACATAAAGCAGACTGCCAACTGACACTCTCTGCAGCATCCACCTCCACCCAGTTGCACAGATAAATTCTACTGTCATTTTTATAGCACCTCTTGTATAAATCTGGATATTTTATTATTTGAGATGTTGCATTGACAAATTTTCAAAATTAGCTTATTTTACGTTTCTACAAATCATCATGCTGGGGTAATGAAGAATGAATGTTCATGACGGGGAATGACTTAGCAGATGCCTCAGGGAACATCAGTCATTTCTTTGTCCTCTTCCTGACTGCCTTGGCTCCGTCCTCCACTCAGTTTTCTTCCTGAAGGGTGGTAAAAGAATTAGATTGAGTTTCTAGAATAAAGATTGCAAATAGGTTACCTCTCGTGAGCTCACTCTAGTTAACAGTGTTGCCCAGGCTGTGTGTCGAGAAGAGTTCTGAGGTCTGGTCTGGGCTCAGCTGGAGAAAGTACTTGGGTTGATCAGCAATGACTGCCAAGGGTGTGGGAAGGAAACATATCAGCACACACACCAGATATTTCCTATTCTTGCATCTTTCAAAAGAGACAAGGGGCCAATAAAAGTTCATAAGCCAAAATAGAGATCAAATTTCACAGAACCTAGTATCTGGAAGAGTGCTGTTGCTACTATGCTGGCATTAAATTATGTGGAATATGGTTCCACACTGATATTCTTGACAGAGATTATTAGAATATATTTCAAATCCACCATCTCAGAACTAATCATAGTATTTACTAAACATATAGTGGGACTTCCCTGATGTTCCAGTGGATAAGATTCTGTGATTCCACTTGAGGGAGTACATGTTTGATCCCTGGTCAGGAAACTAGGATTTCACAAGTTACTCCATATGGCCAGAAAACAAACAAAAAGCATATAGTATGAGCCATGCATTATCCTACATGCTTTACATGTGTTTTTCTTTATAATTTTCACCCTCATATGAAGTAGGCACTATTATCTCCCTGTTTCAGAAGAGGAAACAGATGTAGAGAAGTGCAGTAATATGCTCATGATTACAGACCTAGGGAGGGTGTGGCTGGCAACTCATGTCAGGAAGTCCGAGTCCAGCGCACTTGACCCCTGTATTGTGTGGACTCCAGAGTGTGTGGAACTAGCTTTAGCTGAAGCGTGGATGCCAGTAGTCAGGTGGGGACTCTCAGTAGCTGCGTAATGTACTCCTTCACACCAGCCTCACAGCTAATTTGATTTAATCTTGTCTAGGCACTTTGCAGGCACTGCCTCATCCAAAGAACCTGTAGGATTGCTGTGATTATTCCTAAACATGCCCCTGCAAGGTTGCAAGCAAGTGGCCAAAACTGAGTACTGTAGACAGAAGCTCCGAGAGGCTATAATGCCAACTAACTCTTAACCACTATATTTAGAAGATCAGTATCTGGAAGACAACACTAGAAAGACAAGTAAAAAACACATATAGGTCACTATTCATCCTCAATGATGAAACCATTCAATAAAAATGCAAAATTGTGGCATCCTAAAGAAAATCTGGATGCAGTGGTAAACTTACCTTGGTTCTTTATGTTCAGATAGCATCAAATTCCACTTCATTACAAGTAAATATTTTATGGAAATCATTTGCCTTTATAATCCACTGTGTATCTCGTTTCTTTTCTACTCAGTTATCTCTGGTTTATTTTAAAGTGTATCCCTTAGGAACCCCATTTCAAAGGAGCTGATTAATCAGGACATTGTTGTTGTCCAGTCACTGAGTTGTGTCTGACTCTCTGAGATCCCATGGACTCCACCTTGTCAGGCTTCCCTGTCCTTCACTATCTCCCAGAGTTTGATCACATTCATTTCCATTGAGTTAGTGATGCTACCTAATCTCTCACCCTCTGCCACTCCCTTCTCCTTTTGCCTTCAGTCTTTCCCAACATCAGGCCTTTTCCAAAGGCCCTTTGCATCAGGTGGCCAAAGTATTGGACCTTCAGCTTCAGCATCAGTCCTTCCAGTGGATATTCAGGGCTGATTTCCTATAGGACTGATTGTTTTGATCTCCTCGCATACAAGGGTCTCTCAAAAGTCCTCTCTAGCACCACAATTCAGAAGCATCAATTCTTCAGTGCTCAGCCTTCTTTATGGTCCAGCTCTCACATCTGTACATGACTACTGGAAAAACCATAGCTTTGACTATACGGATTTTTGTAGGAAAGTACTATCTCTGCTTTTTATTACACTGTCTAGGTTTGTCATAGCTTTTCTTCCAAGAAGAAAATGTCTTTTAATTTCATGGCTATAGTCCCCATCCACAGTAATTTTGGAGCCCAAGAAAATAAAATCTGTCATTGTTTTCACTTTCCCCCTTCTATCTGCCATGACGTGATGGAACCAGATGCCGTGATCTTAGTTTTTTGAATGTTGAGTTTTAAATCAGCTTTTTCACTCTCCTCTTTCACCCTCATCAAGAGGCTCTTTAGTTCCTCTTCACTTCCTATCACTAGAGCGGTATCATCAGCATATCTGAGGTTGTTGCTATTTCTCCTGGCAGTCTTGATTCAGCTTGTGATTCATCCAGCCAAGATGAATCAGGATATTGGGTCTTAATAAAAGGACAAGAGCCTCTTCCTAGTGGGGCGGCAATGGGGGTGGGGGATAGTGGATAGGGTGGGGGAATTGCCAAAGATGCTTATACATAAGGCTCTTTATGAGAAAGCAGTTAAGCCTTTTAGAAGCAAATGCCGGGTAAAATCACCTTCTTAAAAGGTGTTTGAGCTAAAGAGATGGAGCCATTCGAGGACAGCATTTGAGATTACATAAACAAAAGATAAACATAAACTATAGCCTCTTTCTTTTAGTCCAAGTCCCTTACCATTCCTGAAATTACATTAAGAAAATTACAATTCTGAAATATAAGAAAAAGGGAGCCGCCGTGGGTGAGAAACTGTTAGGCATCCCAAAACTGTGGAAAGCAAAGGGAATGAATTGAAGAGAAAAACAGCTCAACTGACTAGTGCAGGAGGTGGGAGCTACACCCAAAGCTTTCCACCCCTGGAAATGGTGGATGCTGCGAACTGACCCAGGAGCACTGACCTCACAGACCTTTTTACTGAAATGAAATGCCCATAACATAAAATTAACTGTCTTAAAGTGAGCACTTCAGTGGTATTTCGAACCATATTGTTTACCTGTTACATGATAAACCTGCTGCATTACAGTGTGGTTAATAAATTAAAAGACTACACCCTGATTTAATAAGATGAGATTTAACTGTGAGGCTCTTTAAATGGGCAAGTTTCCTTGTGTCTCTATGTGTTTATTAATAACTCATTAACTAGAGAAGAATCTGAGAGAGGCGGAAAGAGCTTAGAACTAATGTGGAATTATAGTGATCCGCTGAGAGTCAATATAAAATAAACAGAGTGTATTTCTAAAGTGTTGATTAATGTCAAAAGAAGCAAATGCTTTTGACTTGTAAGAACTCAGCTTGCAACCCAACCATATATGACTTAAGCATAATAAGACTTTCTTTTCTTATGAAAATAAAAAGTTCAAGGGTAACATTTATCTCTCCATTATGCCTTGACTCTCAGAGAAGGCAATGGCACCCCACTCCAGTACTCTTGCCTGGAAAATCCCATGGATGGAGGAGCCTGGAAGGCTGCAGTCCATGGGGTCGCTAAGAGTCGGACAGGACTGAGTGACTTCACTTTAACTTTTCACTTTCATGCACTGGAGAAGGAAATGGCAACCCATTCCAGTGTTCTTGCTTTGAGAATCCCAGGGATGGGGGAGCCTGGTGGCTGCCATCTATGGGGTCGCACAGAGTCGGACACAACTGAAGCGACTTAGCAGCAGCAGCAGCAGCAGCATGCCTTGACTCTAAGGTCCAATGACATCTTTGCATCCTCTTCTCCAGATTGGCCCCTTGATTATCTTGTCATGGCTGGTGAGAGTTCCAGGCAGCATCTGTTTATTCCAGAAGAAAAGAAAGAGCTTGTCTCTCTCCTGGTCACCTCAGTCAGTCTTAAGATTAGTTCTCATTGGTTCAGGCTGGTTCCATATCTGTCTCTGCATCCACTTTTTTTGGTGGCCGAGAGAATGGAGTGTGCTGATTGGCTTAGGTCTGAGGTCACATGTCCACCTCTGGAGCTGGAGGTAAGGTCAGTTTCATCCTAAACACATGCACTGAGAGTAGGGCTGCTTGGAATCTCTAGAGGTAAATGGAGGTATTCTTCACGAAAAGAAGGAAAAAGGAAAGTTGGGAAATAATTTTTTTTTTTTAATGAACAAGGGTTCAGTATGCCCAGTTCATACATACATGAACTTACTGGGTTACAGTTTGGGTATAAAGCTACAACCAAGGATTCTCACACCCACACCTGAGACAAGAGCTTTTGTGCCTTCAGCTGGGTGGAATGTTTGGCCTTGATCTAGTACAGCCACCAGGAGATGATCACTTATAAGTGATGATGCCCAGTTGCCTTGGGCATCATCCACTGAGAATTCCAAGCAAATTCTTTACAGGCTAAACCTATGTATCTACATATTCCTGCCTACAGCAGTACCTTGCCATTTATTGGCATCCCTGAGCAGTTTTGTTATTGTTTAGTCACTAAGTCATGTCCAACTCTTTTGTGGCCCCATGGACTGTAGCCCTGTCAGGGTCCTCTGTCCATGGGAGTTCCCAGGCAAGAATACTGGAGTGGGTTGCCATTTCCTTCTCCAGGGGATCTTTCCAACGCAGGGATCAAACCCATGTCCGCTACATTGGCAGGCAGATTCCTTACTACTGAGCCACCTGGGAAGCCCATCCTTGAGCTGTACAAATGAACAATATTGACCTGCTTAGAAAAGTCTAAAGAGGACATGCAAACTTTATTTTTTTTTAATGTTCCAAGATAGAGTGAAAAAAGAGCGTAAATCAGTCTTGTATTAATTAATTTTCCAAGTGATCTGGGATTTAGCATAAAAGTAATCTAACTCTGTAATTCAGCACAACCAGGAAAAAGAACATGATTCTGTTTTAGTCTTATTTAAAGTGAATGCAGTCCGTGGGGTCACAGAGAGTCAGACACAACTGAGTGACTAACACACACACCAAGTGAATGAGGCTGCCAGTTACCGTGTCAACGGCAGTATTTTAGGAAGCTAAGTTTTGTATGTGAGTCCTGCTGCACAGGTGGCTTACTCCAGAGGTACAACTTGGACTTCCAGAACAGGAGAGTGATCTCTTGAGAACAGAAAAGAAACATAGGTGGAGTCAGGAAGATCTCTTGCTTTTGTCTTCGCTCCTTCCCATGTCTGCCTTCTCTTTGTACAGAGTTTTAGTTCTCACAAGTGCTGTATTCAGTATCAGCTCAGTTGACCATCTTCTTCTCCTCAAAGTAGAGCCCATTCCACATACTCCCAGGCCAAAGTTTTTGATGGAAAGAAGCGACTCCATGCCAAACATCCAGTAAACGACACCATTATAGAAAAACTTAGGTAACCCCGAAGATGAATCAAGAAATCTTTATCTAACATATAATGGAGTCTTGACACTCGAGTTCTCAGCTCTTACTTTGACTACTTTTAGAAGCAGCAACACAGAATTATAAATTCTTTATTTCAAATTCATCCATCCAATTCTGCACAAGCAATATCTGTATCTCCTCACATTTACCCCTATTGCCCTCAATCAAGAAAATGTTCTTTTTATTCTCTGCCATTATTAAAATTCTGGCCCTATTATCTCCTTCTCAATCAAAACATCTCTTTCCAAGATCATTACTTTCTATACTAGTCACCTGCTTCCTGAAACCTTACTGCATTTATCATCAGGACCCATATTAATACCTAATCATACAATTGCTTTTTTTGCTATATGTTTCTTATGCTTTCACCTGTTTAGAGTCTAAATTGCACACTCCTAAAAGACTGGATCCATTATTTAGTATCCTCCCCACCACTGACACCTGGTTCGTACTAATTCCCATTGCTAGAATGACCCCAATTCTTCTCTCAACCCTACAACAGTTCTCAAGTTGTCATATTTCTCCAAACATCAATTTCTGGATCCATTTGTTCGCTAATCCCCAAACTTCAGGGTCATCAGGCAGCTTGTGAAAAGGGAGACTTCTGGGCCTCACACCCAAGATACTGTATTTGAGTAGATTCTAGACTCAGCAATCTGCCTTTGTAAAAATTGGCCCATCTGATTCTAAGGCAGGTGAGCCAAGGACCAAATTCTGAGAAAGGCTTCTAGCGAAGCTTCCTACTTCCATCCAGGGGCTCCTCAGACATCAGGAAGCATTATCTCAAAGAATGAGTTCTGCCATACCTAATACTTCTGCCTCTGGGGGTGGTTTATTGGCCTAAGTTTCTGGCACTGATGATTCAACAGAAGTAAAGCCACAATATCGGTGGCCAAACTGCACAAGGCTCTCAGCAGCATGTAAAAGGAAATCAGCTGGAGTCCCATAGCCGTTGATTTATCTAGTAAAGCACGAAATGTGATTAACTTCCTTCTGTTGGGGCAGGATGCTGAGAAGTTCAGTGGTTCATCAAGGGCTCATCAGCAGCCCCATGATGCAATCCTCATCAGTGTCCACATAAGACCTTCAGTTTGTGACACTCCAGGAACTGGCAACAGAGAAATCACATGAACCAGGGAGCACGTGGCAATGTAATACAATGGGAAGAGCCTCAAATTCAATGTCTGGATGACTAGATTCTTTTTCCTAGTCTGCAAGGAATATCAACAGCTAACATTTGTTAATGTGAGTGTGTGTGTGTGTGTGTGTGTGTGTGTGTGTGTGTGTGTGCGTGCACGCGCGCGATGAGTCTCTTCGGTCATGTCCAATTCTTCGCAACGTTATGGACTGTAGCCAGCCAGGCTCCTCTGTCATGGAATTCTCCAGACAAGAATACTGGAGTGAACTGCCACTCCCTCCTCCAGGGGATCTTCTGACCCAGGAATCAAATCCACATCTCTTATGTCTTCTGCATTGACAGGAGGGTTTTTTACTAGTAGAGCCACCTGGGAATTCCAACCTTTGTTAAGTATGCTGCCAAAAATTGTCTTACTTTTTCTCAGTTACTCTGATCTGGGCTTCTCTCATGGCTCAGATAGCAAAGAGTCTGCCTGCGGTGTGGGAGACCAGAGTTTGATCCGTGAGTCAGGATTAGCCCCTGGAGAAGGAAATGGCAACCCACTCCAGTATTCTTGCTTGGAAAATACCATCGGTGGAGGAACCTGGCAGGATACAGTCCATGGGGTCGCAAAGAGTCAGACATGACTGAGCGACTTCTCTTTCACTTTTCTTTCACTTTCTGATCAACAATGCTATGAGGTAGATACTGCCAGTATCAACCTCTTCATTTTAAGTTAAAGAAATCTAGTCTCATGTTTCTTGCCTGTCAAATGACAGAATTGAGATTTTGAAGCCAAGGAGTTTTATTCCAGACATCCAGAAAGTACTTCACTACTTTTTTTTTTTTTTTTTTTTTTTTTGCTTCTTTTCTATTACTTTGCCTTAAATCCTTTCAGAGAAATCCTGTGGAAACCTCCTGCCCAAGGCATGTTAGAAATTTAGGCTTCCCTTCTCCATGCATCTAAGATGTATAAGTAGGATTATACCAGCTCTGTTTATTCAGTTCAGTTAATTTCAATTCAGTTGCTCAGTCATATCTGACTCTTTGCAACCCCATGAATTGCAGCACACCAGGCCTCCCTGTCCATCACTAACTCGCAGAGTTCACTCAGATTCACGTCCATCGAGTCAGTGATGCCATCCAGCCATCTCATCCTCTGTCGTCCCCTTCTCCTCCTGCTCCCAATCCCTCCCAGCATCAGAGTCTTTTACAATGAGTCAACTCTTCACATGAGGTGGCCAAAGTACTGGAGTTTCAGCTTTAGCATCATTCCTTTCAAAGAAATCCCAGGGCTGATCTCCTTCAGAATGGACTGGTTGGATTACTTTGCAGTCCAAGGGGCTCTCAAGAATCTTTTCCAACACAACAGTTCAAAAGCATCAATTCTTCGGAGCTCAGCCTTCTTCACAGTCCAACTCTCACATCCATACATGACTACTGGAAAAACTATAGCCTTGACTAGACGGACCTTAGTCGGCAAAGTAACATCTCTGCTTTTGAATATGCTATCTAGGTTGGTCATAACTTTTCTTCCAAGGAGTAAGCGTCTTTTAATTTCATGGCTGCAGTCACCATCTGCAGTGATTTTGGAGCCCAAAAAAATAAAGTCTGACGTAGGATTAATTTAAAGGTCAAGTAAAAAGGTAGAGATGCAAGTGCTTATAAAGTATGCTTCTAGGCCAATGGTATCATGGAAAATGCAAATATCTATAGAGGAAAATCTGACAATGTGAAGAATATGAGCCTATCTAAAGGGTACCAGGCACCTTGGAGATCAATCCCATTGTTGCCATGTAGTAAAGCAAGATTTCCAATGTTCTAAAGGAAGCCCTAAATCCATATATTTATTTGAAAACTTTTGACTCTTAAAATACTGGTCCATTAAAAGAAAGCCTTTGCAGATCAATGAAATAGGTCTGGAAGACCCTGGCTTGAGACATATTAACATATAAATACAAAGTCTTATTGTTGAAACAATGCTTTGTGTGAGGAGATAAAAGCTCAAAATAAATATATATCTCAAATCATGATGTTCTACCCTAAAATGAATATTATATGTCAATTATACCTCAATAAAATACCTCAATTGTGTTTTTTATAATAATAGTTTAACTTAAAAACCTTTATGTAGTGATAAAATATTTTTATATAAATAACAGTTCAGTTTCTCAAATAGCAAATAAGAGGTATTAGGAAGTGAAAAAAACAGGTACCTTATTGCATGAGTTAACTACTATAGGTTACCAGTGTTCTTCAGGAATCCAGATCAAGTAGAAAAAGTGGATTTCTCTGGAAAGGACATAAGGCAAAGTAATTGAAAAGAAGCAAAATATGATGGGGAAAAACCTGAATTTTGAGAGCTAAACTGCAAACTGATAGTACAAAATCTGGTTTCATATAAACTTTCTTGACAATTAATTATACCAAGAGTTTCCAAGTGATTCTGAACAATTAGAAATGAGGGCCATTAAAAATACTTGGTTGTAAAAGCAAAACACTGGCTTCAAAATTCTGATGAAATATTTGGTGGCTGTGTGTACTTTAAAAGTTTAGTTCCTCAAGTAAATTCTCTGATTGATGATCAAGTTTAGGGATTTTGAAAAAAAAAAGAAGCCAGAAAACAACCTTCTCAGCAAGAGAAACAAGGCTTCAAAACTGCAGATACTTCCTCCAGGTTAAATAACGTATTCTTAAAGCTTGGAGATTGCGATCTCCTGAAATCCTAAGTGGGAAAATGAAAACTTGGAAATGGGTCTCACTTTCCTTATTTGTCAGTCTCAAAAAGGCAGAAAATTTTGCTGCAAACGTACTTACTAATTAGAGATGTTATGAATAGCAGATACTAGATATGAAATATATGGGAACTTGCCACACAATCTTTGCAATATTTTTCTCTTAGTCTAAAGTTACTCAAACTATTGAACAGTTGCACTCATCTCACATGCTAGCAAAGTAATGCTCAAAATTCTCCAAGCCAGGCTTCAACAGTACATGAACCGTGAACTTCCAGATGTTCAAGCTGGATTTAGAAAAGGCAGAAGAAACAGAGATCAAATTGCCAACATCTGCTGGATCACCAAAAAAGCAATAGAGTTCCAGACAAATATCTACTTCTGCTTCATTGACTATGCCAAAGCCTTTGACTGTGTGGATCACAACAAACTGTGGAAAATGCTGACAGAGATGGGAATACCACACCACCTGACTTGCCTCCTGAAAAATCTGTATGCAGATCAAGAAACAACAGTTAGGACTGGACATGGAACAACAGCCTGGTTCCAAATCGGGAAAGGAGTATATCAATGCTGTATATTGTTACCCTGCTTATTTAACTTATATGCAAAGTACACCATGAGAAATGCTGGGCTGGATGAAGCACAAGCTGGAATCAAGATTGCTGGGAGAAATATCAGTAACCTCAGATACGCAGAT
This sequence comes from Neotragus pygmaeus, assembly GCA_006410875.1. NCBI lineage: Eukaryota > Metazoa > Chordata > Mammalia > Artiodactyla > Bovidae > Neotragus > Neotragus pygmaeus. The sequence continues at coordinate 1,765,819 of SJYV01010136.1, read as the reverse complement.
GACACCATCTTTATGGCAGAAAGTGAAGAACTAAAGTGCCTCCTGATGAAAGTGAAAAAGTTGGCTTAAAACTAAACATTCAGAAAACTAAGATCATGGTCAGTCAGTCAGTTCAGTCACTCAGTCGTGTCCTACTCTTTGCGTTCCCATGAATCGCAGCACACCAGGCCTCCCTGTCCATCACCAACTCCCAGAGTTCACTCAGACTCATGTCCATCAAGTCGGTGATGCCATCAGCCATCTCATCCTCTGTCATCCGCTTCTCCTCCTGCCCCTAATCCCTCCCAGCATCAGGGTCTTTTCCAATGAGTCAACTNTAAGGGTGGTGTCATCTGCATATCTGAGGTGATTGATATTTCTCCCAGCAGTCTTGATTCCAGCTTGTGCTTCTTCCAGCCCAGCGTTTCTCATGATGTACTCTGCATATAAGTTAAATAAGCAGCGTGACAATATATAGCCTTGACGTACTCCTTTTCCTATTTGGAATCAGTCTGTTGTTCCATGTCCAGTTCTAACTGTTGCTTCCTGACCTGCATATAGGTTTCTCAAGAGGCAGGTGAGGTGGTCTGGTATTCCCATCTCTTTCAGAATTTTCCACAGTTTATTGTGATCCACACAGTCAAAGGCTTTGGCATAGTCAATAAAGCAGAAATAGATGTTTTTCTGGAACTCTCTTGCTTTTTCCATGATCCAGTGGATGTTGGCAATTTTATCTCTGGTTCCCCTGCCTTTTCTAAAACCAACTTGAACATCTGGAATTTTGCATTTCACGTGTTGCTGAAGCCTGGCTTGGAGAATTTTGAGTATCACTTATGGTATCCGGTCCCATCACTTCATGGCAAATATATGGAGAAGCAATGGAAACACGGGCAGACTTTATTTTGGGGCTCCAAAATTACTGCAGATGGTGATTGCAGCCATGAAATTAAAAGATGCTTGCTCCTTGGAAGAAATGCTATGAAAAACCTAGACAGCATATTAGAAAGCAGAGACATTACATTGCCAACAAAGGTCTGTCTAGTCAAAGCTTTGTTTTTTCCAGTAGTCATGTATGGATGTGATAGTTGAATTATAAAGAAAGCTGAGCACCAAAGAATTGGTGTTTTTGGACTGTGGTGTTAGAGAAAACTCTTGAGAGTCCCTTGGACTGCAAAGAGATACAATTAGTCCATCCTAAAAGAAATTAGTCCTGAATATTCATTGGAAGGACTGGTGCTGAAGCTGAAACTCTAATCCTTTGGCCACCTGATGTGAAGAACTGACTTATTTGAAAAGGCCCTGATGCTGGGAATGATTGAACATGGGAGGTGAAGGGGTCAACAGAGGATGAGATGGTTGGATGGCATCACTGACTCAATGGACACGAGTTTGAGTAAGCTCTGAGATTTGGTGATGGACAGGGAAGTCCATGGGGTCCCAAAGAGTTTGACATGTCTGAGTGACTGAATTGAACTGAACTGAAAGATGTTCTAAGAAACAAAGAAAAAAATTTTAACATTTAAGCACCCTTGATTACATAAGAATGCTGGTGATTATCCTCTGAAAAGCTGGAGAGAATAGGGGGAATGATAGTGCCACCTGTGAGCCAGTCAGGTTTCATCTCTAAGAAAAGTCCTGTAGATCTGTAGTGAAGGTGAAAGTCTTGGTCGCTTAGTCCTGTCCGACTTTTTGGGACTCCATGGACTAGAGCCCGCCAGGCTCCTCTGTCCATGGAATTCTCCAGGCAAGAATATTGGAGTGGGTTGCCATTTCCTTCTCCAGGGGATTTTCCCAACCCAAGGATCAAACCCCAGGTCTTACAGGCAGATTCTTCACTGTCTGAGCCACCCAGGAAGCCCCATAGATCTATAAGCACTATTTTACTCACAGGCCTTTTTGATGTGAGGCTAATGTGTAGCCCAGGAATGATTGCCTTTCAGTTCCTCCCAGGGAGTCAGTCTTTTATAGCTGCTGTTTCACCTGTGATGGCTCTTGACAGAGGTGAAATTGGCGAACAAGGCAAACACAATCCAAAGCAGCCCCGAAACCAGGAAAAGGCCTTTTACTCGCCCACGGGTGTGTTCGCCGAGTCTTCTCAAGATTTATTTTCTCTATTTGACTGCCATTCCCTGGAAATGATGGAGGATGTTGCTCATCAGAGCCTGTACAACCTTCAGATCAGGCCACTGTCTGGAAAGACAGGGTGCTCCTGCTAGCAGAGTGAGAGAGGAGAAGGCCACGAATGTCAGAGCGGCTGTCACGGCCTGCCTCCTGCTGCTCAGATACACGGCTGACAACCCATCATCTAATCTCTGTTCATGCAGATGAGGAGTCAAAAGATCGTTCTATTGCATTTCCAAGGAAAGATTGGTTTCAGTTAATGCTATGATTTTTAAATAGCACATTTTAGCTTTACTACTTTATTATGATTCACTTCCATTTAACTGTCTAATATTTTATCTAGGACCACCAGTGCTGGGTGGGGCCAGGGAGGGGGATACAGAGCACAGGGAATTTTAGTGGTCCAGAAACCTGACTGCATCCTGGATTCAGTTAACTCCTGAGAGCCCAGAGCCACTGCTCCCAGTAATGAGTAAACCATCTCTGTCAGGAAATGAGAGGCAAGTCCATGTTCTGTGATCCCTGTCTGGGGTTATCTCTCCTAAAACATGGGGCGTTTGGGTCCACTGTCTTATCACCAGCTTTATACCAACTTGACCTTCTTGTGCAGTAGTCTGACTTGACTTGTATCTGAGTCAGCTTGGGCTGCCATAATAAAATACCACCACTGTGTGACTTAAATTACAGATCTTTATTTTCTCACACTCCTGGAGACTATGAGCTCAAGGTGCCATCAGCGTTGGTACTGGTGAGGTCTCTCTTTTTGACTTGAAGATGGCCACCTTCTTGCTGTATTCTCACACAGCCCTTTCTCTGATCCTGCATGGGAAGAAAGAGAGAGACCTCTGGTTGTCCCTTCCTCCTAGAAGGACACCAGTCCTATTGGATTCAAATCCTGCTCTTAAGACTGCAGTTAACCTTAATCACCTCCTTATAGACCTTATCTCCAAATATAGTAACATTTGGGATTATAGCTTCAACATATGAAATTTAGAAGGACACAATTCAATCCATAACAATGTAAAACCATAGCACAAATAATTTAAATAAAGTAGTAGAAAAACCATGAGCGTTGGAGAGAAAAAAAGCTAAGTTTGGGATTAGGGTTACTAGAGAGGTCACAAAAAATAAGAGAAGTCATTTGGCTTCTCTAACTTGTTTCTTAATATAAAAAATGAGAATAAAAACAATGCCTATAAATCAGAGTTGTCATAAAGCTAAAAATGTGACAAAGCATGTGAAAATGCATTATAGTGGTTAAAAAGCCTCCAATTATATTAAATTCTGGGCCCACTGGTTCTGGAAGTGAGTGCAAAATTAAAGGATTCAACAAGGAGGCAGCAGACTCCAGTAGTGCCTCAGTGCACAGAGCAGCCAGGGCAAGCTTGGGGCATCCCAGAGTGTGACCAGCCATGCACTTCCTATATCTCTGCAGCCTCCGAAAGAACACAGGCTCTTTCCTCTAGTCAAACAAGTTCTCAGTACAAACCTCAATCAAAGCTCAAATGCCCCGGGGTGTAAAATTTACACCCCGGGGCATTTACTACTGCCGATAGAAGGAATTTTGGAAATTAGATTGAGGTAATTGAGTGCTGCCAATTGCCTGGGCCCAGGCTCTTTATAACTGATACCTCCATTTAAAGGACTGATCAATGAATGGACCTGATCTCCCAGGGCAGGACTTTTACCTTGAACAAATAAATTTCATTAACAACGGACAGAATTTCTTTGATCCATGTTTTAAGTAGCTTCTGTCGTGCCCAACTCTTTGCAACCCTGTGGATTGTAGCCTGCCAGGCTCTTCTGTCCATGGGATTCTCCAGAAAAGAATACTAGAGTGGGTTGCCATGCCCTTCTCCAGAGGATCTTCCCAACCCAGGGATCAAACCCAAGTCTCTTGCATTGGCAGGCAGGTTCTTTGCCACTAGCGCCACCTGGGATCCATGCAAGTCCTTTATCTCCAAGGCTATGCATCAATTCAAGGCAAGGCAGGTGCAGGTCCTACCCCCAGGCCTTCTGGTTTATAGCTGTTTAGTGTATCTAGTAAATATTGGGTTGTCCAAAAAGTTCCTTCAAGTGTTTCTCAAAGGTAAGGTGTTACAGTAAACACCCAAACAAACTTTTTGGCCAACCCAATAGTATTGAGCACCAGCTGTGATGGGTTCCAAGAATACAGCAAGAACATAGGTAGATACTGTTCCTGTCATCATGGAGCTTATATTCTTGGAAAAGACAGATATTAATCAAGTAGTTATACACATTTTTAATGAAATATTTACTTTCAAAGGTAAATGGTGTCATGGGAGTCTGAGGTGGGGGACCCTGATGACATAATTGACATGTGAGGATGAGTACCAGTTAACTCAGAAATCATTAGGAAAGAGAAAGAAAAGTGAGTCAGGTAGAAGTTCCTATGGTGGAGGGGTCATGGCAGGTGGAAGGGGTGTTAGCGGAGTGGTGTGGTTGGTGTGCTTGAAACAAAGAAAGAGGGTGGCTTGTGGTATGAGATAAGGCTGGAGAAACAGGCAGCAGAAAAACTACAGAGACCCTTATAAGTCACATTATACATTTTTATTTTATCCTAGAAGCAATGAGAAACCATTAACATATTTTAATCTGGGCAAAAAAGATGATGTAGTAAGATTTGCTTTCTTGGATGGATCCCTTTGTTTGTGGTATGGAACACTATTTATTGAGAAAATATAGATAAGTGAGGCTACTATTGGGAAGCTCTAGTAGTTGTTCTGGCCAGAGACCACAGTAGCCTGGAGCAGGTGCCATTGTGGAGATTCATTCTTTCATCGGATGTTTATTGAATGCTTCTGTATGCCATTTCTGTGCCAGGGCTAGAGACTATTTGAATAGTCAAGAGATTAGAAAAAGACATGCTGATGACCTGTGTGTGGAACGCAAGGAGAGAGAGCTGTTGAAAATAATGTCAAAGTCTTTGATTCATCAGATACAGAACAGATAGAGCTGGAGGGGGCCCATGTTTAGGGAAGAAGAGTGAACATTTGGACCTGGACATTTTGGCTTTGCAGCACCTTTGAGAGGATTTAGGGAGATATCGGGAGGGACAGCAGATTAAGAGTCCACAGTGCAGAGGGGAGGTGTGTGAGTCACCACATAAGGATGGGAGAGGAAGACACAGATGCACTGAGATCCTTCAGGGCCAGTGCAAAGTGTGAGTGAAAAAGAGCACCCAGGGCTGGCCCTCAAAGGGCAACTAGCTCTTTACAGCTGAGATTAGAGGAAGATGGAACCTGGAAGGGAGTCCAAAAAAAGAAGAAGACAGATAAAAGAAAAACGTAGGGCAGTGTAAATCATGAAAACCAAGAGCAGTAGGAATTGGTCAATAGGGGAAAATTCCACTAATGGGTCAAGTGAGAAGAAGACTGAAAAACATTCATTTGATCCGAAACACAGAGATCGTTGATTACATTTGTGAGAACAGTTAGAGTGAAGGGACAGTTACCAAATGGAAGAGAAGTGAAGGAGAGGTGAGAATGTAGAGGAAATTCTCTAGAGACCTTTGGCTCTGAAGCAGCTGAGGTGGGGGAAAGAGAGAAGACACGAGTGGTTAACTGGATGATTTTCCCACAATGCACTGTTCTGCTTTGCCTCTGATGATGTAAGATTTCTACCTCCATATTCCCTGATTCAGAAAAAGCACATACACTCGGACCTCAAGTGTCATAGGGGAATCCCTAGAGCTAAGCTCAGAGCATCCGCTCTGGCTCTAAATATAGGTGAACACACTGCATTTGTCAAATCATCCCACGAAATAAGCCCCCAGGAAAGCCATGGCCCACAGTCAGGAAGCTATTTGGAAGGGTTCCAAGCATGAAAAGAAAACATTTGACAGCCTATATCTGTATTAAGAAAATTGCTGCTCTGGGTAAAGTTTCAATAGGAGCAAGTGTTTCTGCTAATGCAGTACCTTCTCCAGTAACAAATCCACTGCTTGACACGGCAAGCAATGGTGACAGATCTGTGTTCCTAAATACTCCATTTCATTAACTGAAGCTGTCTCCTTCCTTAAGCATTAACTCACAGAATCCTGCCACTCAGATAAACTGCCTGAAGCAGATGGGTATTCCTTGTGATCTCACAAACAGTACATCTCTATAGCTCCTTTTTGTTTTAATGAATGAGCTTTAAGGTGGTAAAAAGTTGCCAACTGTCATTTGTCACTTTTTGGTGCCAATAATTTAGCATCTAATGAGCAAAACTTGCAACTCCTGCCCCAGGCAGTGCAAAAGCTCAGGAACTCCTGCTGGGGTTACAAATGGGAGACTTTACAAAGGAAATAAATGTGACTCAGACATGGAAATCAGGCTGAGAAAACAAGCGCTTGAGTGTGTCTGGGGGAGCAAATACACGAAAGAAACTTTAAAGGCGGGTCACAGATGCATATTAAACTTTAAAGGGGCAGCTAATGCCACAGGAGTGATAAGAGTAAAGTAATAGTCATAATATTGATATAGCCCTCATTTATCAAATGCCGCAGACTGTGTCCCATGCCAGATGATCTCTTTGGGTCATTACATGATCTGTTCGAAGAATCCAACAGCTCTGAACTTCAGTTTAGAAATCCTCAAAACAGAAATTATAATGATGACAGGTCACAACGCTAGCAAGTTTTAGAGAAAGATTTTGAACTTGGGAGCATCAGACTCAGGAGAACAAAGCTTTGAAACATTGTGTCAGGGACTGGACAAGAAATAAAGAGATCTGAAATTTTTACCACAGTGCAGGCGTGCTAAGTCGCTTCAGTCGTGTCCAACTCTGTACAACCCTATGGACTGTAGCCCACCAGGCTCCTCTGTCCATGGGATTCTCCAGGCAAGAACACTGGGGTGGGTTGCCATGCCCTCCTCCAGTGACTCTTCCCCACCCAGGGATCGAACCACATCTCTTGTGGCCCCTGCATTGCAGACAAATTCTCTATCACTGAGCCACCACGGAAGCCAGTTTTTATCACACCTGGCTACAAATGAACTGTGTGGCTCAGGATCAGAAAAGTACAATAATTTTTCTGAGTTTCACATCTACAAAATGAAGAGTTTCATTTTTCTATGAAAAAATGCCATTGGAATTTTTATGAGGATTGCATTGAATCTATAGATTTCTTTGGTTGATGTGAGGATTTTAATAATATTAACTCTTTCAATGAGCACAAAACAACTTTCCTTTTCTGTCTTCAGTTTCTTTCATCACTGTCTAATAGTTTTCAGTGTACAAGTCTTTCACATCCTTGTTAAATTTATCCCTATGTATTTTATTCTTTTTGATGCAATTGTAAATGAGATTGTTTTCTTAATTTCTCTTTCTGATAGGGCATAATAAGTGACAAAAATGCAACCAATTCTTGTATATGGATTTTGTATCCTATAACTTCACTGAATTAATTTATTAGTCTTAACATTTCTCTTTTTCCCATTTGCTGTGGCTAGTGTTTTCAGTACTGAATCAAATAAAAGTAATGAGTGCGTGCACCTTTGTCTTGTTCCTGATCTTACAGGAAAGGCTTTCCGCTTTTCACCGTTGAGTATGATGTTGACTTTATTGTCTGTTTTGTCTTGAGGTACATTCCCTCTATACCCACTTTACCCACTTCGATAATCTTCTGGCTGCTTTTAAGATTTTTCTCTTTGTCGTTGGTTTTGAGAAATGTGATTATAATGTGCCATGGTATTGTTTTCTTCATATCATTTGCACTTGGGATTTATTGAACTTGTATCTGTTGATATACAGTTTTATCAAATTTGGAAAAAAATGGTCATTATTTCTTCAAATATTTTTTGTCTATTTCTCCCCTTACTCCAAAGAATCCAATTACATGTATTTTCTGCGACTAGAAGTTATCACACAGCTCACTCATGCTCTTTTTATTTGCTTTAAAATGCTCCTCTTTATTTTATTTTGTATACTCTCCTATGTCTTCCAGTTTACAAATCATTATTTCTGAGGTATACAATCCACTGTTAACTTGTCCAATGTATTTTTCATCTCAGATATTGTAGTTTTCATCTCTAGAAATTTGATTTAGATCTTTTTATATCTTTTCCATCATGACATAACATGATCAATCTTTTCTCTGGCTTCTTGTAGAGTACAGTTACAATAACTGTTTTAATGATCTTGACTGCTAATTCCTCCATCTAGTCATTTCTAAGTTGGTTTTGATAGATTGGATTTTATCCTCACCCTGAGTTTTATTTTCCGGCTTCTTCGTATATCTAGTAGTGTTTGGCTGCATGCTGACCTTATGAATTTCACCTTACTGGGTGCCAGATAGTTTTAAATTCCTAGAAATATTCCTGAGCTTTCTTCTGAGATAGCAGTTACATTACTTGGAATCAGTTTGAGCCTTTTGGATCTTGCTATTAATCTTTATTAGGTACGACCATGGCAATGTTTAATCTGGGACTCATTTTGTTCTGCTACTAGGGCAAAACTCCTGAGCACACTAACCATTGCCCTATAAATTATAATGTTTTTCCATTTGGCTGATAAGAGCAAGAACTAATCTTTGTTAATACTTTTTGCCCTGTTCTCTAGTAGTTTCTTTACACACATGCTGATTAGGGCTCAGGTGAAGAAGCCAGGGGTTTCTAGAGTTCCAACTCTAGAATTCCTGGAATTCCTTCTCTGGAATTCCTTTTCTCTGTGAAGCTCTCTCTAACCTAGCTGTCTGCTCTGTGAACTCTAATCACCTTGGCCCTCCTGATTTCTCAACTCTGTCTTCTAAATTCAGGCCACGGTGCCCCATCTGGGGGTCTCTTCTGCCTACAATGCCTGGAAACTCTCTCCCGGCAATAACCTGGGACAATCACAGGGCTCATCTTACTTGTTTCCTGTCTCTTAGGGATCATTCATCTTCACTGTCCAGCGTCCAGTGTCTTGAGAACTACTGCCTTAAATATTGTGTTCAGTCTCTTTGTTTTCGTAAATCTAGTCCCTGTTATCCTCTCCAAGCTGAAAGTGACTACTTTTAATATAGCATAGTTAGTAATAGCTGTATTACAATAGAGCAAAATGCAAGTGGTGGAATTCTTAACACATTTTTGTAATTTCTAAACTTGACGTGAAAACGGTGCTTGTATCATATGTATGTGAATATCTGCTCTAAGTCAGCCACTGTGGTAGACCAAATATGTTTGCATTGTACTTTAAATATCCATTATCATAAATTTGTAAATTAAAAATGACAACCTTAAATAATAAATGATAAAATACAAAAAATATATGATATCCAGTTAGTGAATGGCAGAGAAATGATGGAATAAACTCAGACCTATCTAACTTCAAATCTTGCCATCCTTTCAGAAAGACATGCTACCACCAATGTGTTCTTTTGATGAGCTGTTGAAATGATTATAATGTGTCCAGTCTGTGGCAGACTTTGTGATAACAGAGATGATATAAAAGAAGGCATTGACCTGGCACTCAAGTGACTTATAGGCGGTTACAGAATGGGACACAAATGTGAAATAACTGGAGAAAAAGGAGTTGCTCGACCATGTTCTATACTTCTGAATGAAAGCCAGTGAGGGAAAGACAAAAAACAAAAGAAATTTATAAATTAGTACCTTCTCACCCTTTCTCTCCTATCGCGATATGTACAGTTGACTCTCTTCCTTGTCTTCTACAGGACTTTTAGGATCAAGCAATTCCTGGCTAAGATGCAAAAACATAATTGTCCCATCCTCAGATGGATTCAGGTGAAACTAATAATAAAATCAGGTTCCATTCCAAGAAGAGACATTGAAGAAGAACCAAGCTGGGTCTATGAGGAATTGCATATGCAATGGCATGCATATTTATGCTGTATCAAATTCACTAATGTCTTACCATATCAAGCTGAAAATGTCACCACTATCTGGAAATTTGCACGTTTTGTTAGGAAAATGATTTTTCTCTTTCTTTTTATGCTTCTTCACTAGTTTGGTTCCATAATAATACATGAAAACATTCGTTTGGAAAAAAAGAAAATGATGTCTTTCCCTTTTTCCCTTTCAGCTATGATTTTTGGCCTGAAGTTATGAAACTCTCTGATGAAGAGTTATGTCCTCCTCATTAAAACAAATGTCTTCTTTTTTATTAGAAAACTATGTTCACTAAGTCTGACCCATTTGGGGTACCACTCAGTGTCTCTGGGAAAAATAAAAGTGTACAGTGACCTTGCAGATGGAGCTACAGTTGGGTATATCAAAAGGAAAGAATAAAAGGAAGACAGGGACTGGAAGAAACAAGTAAAAGATAGAAGTTCACTCAGCAGAGTAATGTTACCATGGATCAAATTTACAACATTTTAATAAGCACATTGAAAAGCAGAGACATTACTAGACTAGATGGACCTTTGTTGGCAAAGTAATGTCATGTATGGATATGAGAGTTGGACTGTGAAGAAAGCTGAGCACCGAAGAATTGATGCTTTTGAACTGTGGTGTTGGAGAAGACTCTTGAGAGTCCCTTGGACTGCAAGGAGATCCAACCAGTCCATTCTCAAGGAGATCAGTCCTGGGTGTTCTTTGGAAGGACTGATGCTAAAGCTGAAACTCCAGTACTTTGGCCACCTGATGTGAAGAGTTGACTCATTGGAAAAGACTCTGATGCTGGGAGGGATTGGGGGCAGGAGGAAAAACGGATGACAGAGGATGAGATGGCTGGATGGCATCACCGACTCAATAGAAGTGAGTCTGAGTGAACTCCGAGAGATAGTGATGAACAAGGAGGCCTGGGCGTGCTGCAATTCATGGGATCGCGAAGAGTCAGACACGACTGAGTGACTGAACTGAATTGAATAAGCATATTGCCTGGAATTTAAAATATAAAAGCAATTGTTCAATAAAACAAAAACTCAAAACAGAGAGCTAAAGGGGCTCATGGAAGATGAGACCACAGAAAGAGCTGAAATGCTGTCCTCAGGAGAGAAGTAGAGAGAAACAGTGCACCATTACAATAGGAAGGTCGTGTTGGGAGCAGCACAAAGGATGGCTGAAAATTCACTAGAAGTGTGGGCAATAGACTTAAGGAGAAAACAAGCAAGTGTAAATAGAAATCCACAAAAAAATTAACAAGATATGGATACAATTTAAAATGGAAAGATTAAATAAATCCAACATATTTAAAAGTAGTGCTCCTACAGAACAGAGAATANAGAAGTGTGGGCAACAGACTTAAGGAGAAAACAAGCAAGTGTAAATAGAAATCCACAAAAAAATTAACAAGATATGGATACAATTTAAAATGGAAAGATTAAATAAATCCAACATATTTAAAAGTAGTGCTCCTACAGAACAGAGAATAACTAAAATTATTCTTACACATGTGACATACAAATAATATTTAATTAGATACAGATATGTGTACACAAATTTTTTAGAAACAGAAGAAGCACTGCATATAGATCAAAAAGTCATCCCATGTCCCTGGAAATTTTGATGCAGAGTGGTCATCACCAAAATGAAATTCAAACAAGTGTCTGCCAAGATGCGAATAGGATAAAGTGGATGTGTGATACATGTGTGTTTGTGTGTGTGTGTGTGTGTGTGTGTGTATACATACACACAAATGGAATATTTTCCATGAGAAAGAAGGAAATCCTGTCATGTGTGATAATAGGGATGGACCTTGAGGGCATTATGCTAAGTGAGATGTCAGACATGCTTGTGTGCTAAGTCACTTCAGTCATGTCAGACTCTGTGCAACCTTATGGACTGTAGCCCACCTGGCTCCCCTGTCCATGGTATTCTCTAGGCAAGAATATTGGAGTGGGTTGCCATGCCCTCCTGCAAGGGATCTTCCCAATCCAGGGATCTAACCCAAGTCTCTTACATCGCCTGCACTGGCAGGCAGATTCTTTACTGCTAGCACCATCTGAGAAGCCCGAGATGTCAGAAAAAGACAAATACTACTGTGCAATATACCTTTTATGTGGAATCCTAAAAAGCTGAACTCATAAAAACAGAGTAAGATGGTCATTACCAGAGGCTGGGGGCAGGAGAAACTGGGAAAATGTTGTTTGATGGTTCAAACATGCAACTAGTGGATAAATAAGTTCTAGAAATGTAATGCACAGCATAGTGGTTATAGTCAATAATACTATATTAGAAACTTCAAAGTTGCTAAGAGATTAGATCTTAATTATTCTCACCACAAAAAAGAAATACCTCTATGTAATGTGATAAAAGTGCTAGCTAATGCTACCATGGTAATTATACTATGGATTATAAATGCATCAAATCAACACATTGTACACCTTAAATTTATATGTCAATTATAAAAAATGAAATTCAAACAAAATACTGGATTTCAAAAATTAAGAATTCTCTGTGCAACCAGGCAAAATAATTATATAAATCAACTCATCTCAGACTCTCTTCCCCAGTGAGAGTCAATCTAGAAAACAATAGAACAAAGCCTAAAAGTCTCCACAGAAATAAAGAATGAGACCAAAATTTTATCCCCAGCCAAATCAACATTCTAGTCTAAAGATAAGAAACATCTCTGAGCACGTAAGAATTCTGGGAATGTAATCCCCATGAGACTTCTAGAACTTTCTAGAAGATTCTCAAGAGCAAAATTCAACCAAGTAAGAGCTGAATTGAGAAACTCTGGATAAACTTAATCTGATTAAGTAAGGGTGTAAAACTGAAATAAATATGGAGTTACAGTTACAGAACAGAATGTAAATGTTTAATAAGCCCTAACAAAGTGGAAATGATAAAACAAAGTTGGGATAGAAAAGAGAAGGAAAAAAATGGGAAATAGTGTAAACACCTTCAAAGCAGGTAAACCAAGTAACAGAATTCTATATCAAGAACCGTGAAGAATAGCTTTTACTTTGCATGCAAGCTGACAAGTTATTCTTCCACGGTTCCATTGATGCTTACAGAAAGCCTGAGACTCCTGGGTCAGAGGCAAATCAACATGAATCTCACGCTCACTTCAGTTCCCCTGTCCCCCAAACTCTATGAGGACAATGCAGAGCAGCCTGAATCGATGCTGTGCATTCAGTGGGTCTGCATCACAGCTGAGAAACCCAGGGTTTAGGGAACCCCAATCTTTTATAAGGGGTCTGCTGGAAAACCTGCCCAAACTTTGCCCCAAAGGGAGACATTATCTTTAGTGTTGTGAGCAGCTAATAAATCTTTCCCCTGCCTATAATCATTATAATCAGAAAGTGGATGAAAAGAGGGCAAGTTGAGACTTGCCCAACTCAAGTCTCAACCAAGAAGAAGATGATGTGTACTGATTTCACTGCAGTTCATAATAAGGAGTAAATGGTACTAACTGAAAATTGTGAGAGTAAATATAAAGAAACAGCCCAGATATACTGGCAGCATAAGAGGGAAGGCATGCAGCATCATTTGCAAAAGCAAAAACACCTATTTAGCCTTGAAGTTTCAGCTGAAATGTCACTTCTCTACAGAGGCCTCTCCTGAACACCAGACCAAGTTTGCGGTCCTTGGTATCATCTCTCATAGCTGCCAAGGTCACAGCTAGTGAGTGGTGGAGCTGAGATTCAGGCCTAAAATTGTTCATGCTCAAAGTCTGCACTCTTAGTAACCATCTCTGCAGGCCACTCACTGATCCATCGAATTATATTCCATTCACACCTGATAGCACAGAGTTTTGTCTAGGCCTCTCAGCTTTCATACATACAAGGCTTAATTTTCCAATGCCTTGTAATATTTGAGACATATCTTATGTGTCCTGAGCATGGCCCCCAGGACCTAGCAGAAAACAAGCACCCTTTAAAATCATTCAATAAATAATATGGAACATAAATGAACATTTGGGGAGCCCAACTAAATACCTATTGATCACCCTGCTTTCCAGCAAACGAGTAGCAGTCTGAAGGAGAAAAGCAGGACCAACTCTATCTCCTGGTCTTAAGCACTAGATCATTATCTGTCTCTAATGAATTATGTGTGAAATTCCTGAGGTTAAAAGGGGATACCACACACAGTCCTTGAAATAGCCTTCAAGGGTAAATAATGAATGCTCTATATTTAATGCATGAGAATGCAGCAAATTGCACAAGAGGTCAAACTCCCATCCCTTGCAACAAGAGGTCTTCCTGTCTTCCCACCAATAAATGAATCACTGATCATTAAATATTTTAAAACATCTAAACAAGATCCATAAAGCCTGGGTTTCTCTGGTCTCTTTGCTTCAAGCCTTCTCCTAACCATGGGCATCATCGCCTAATTAAGTAATGTCATGGATTTTTTGCCTTTCTGAGACATGGGCACCACAGCTCTACTCCCTATAAAACTGGCTACCATGTTGCAATTTGAGGAAAATTAAATCTCACCATCATGATGATAGAATGTGCAGTTGAAGCCAGGATAGAGATGGCTTCAAGAAAATGGAATCTTTGACAGCATAATTTTAATGCTGTCAAATTATTCAGCTTTTTTCTTAAAAGTCACATAATATTCCATACAGATATTACTTTTACCATCAAATATCACTTTGGTAAAAGTTAATAATTTAGGAACTTTTACATATCTTTTATAAAGGGCTCATACAACAAATGCATGAGACACATAACCAGAGAGCCCTCTCACCCTGTGAGTTTTGTGTGATTGCGTCAGTCAGCATCATTAACATAGAGGATGTAGAGGCTGGTGAGACTATAGCATTGTGGGTGTCTTCACTGGGCTTCAGTTTTTCCATGAGTTGCCCAGTTTGCAGCTATGCGTAGAGGGAGAGAGGACCAAGGGTACCTTGACACAGTCAGTGAAGCCTTTGTTTTTTTTGAAACCTCAGAGTGATAACTCTGGGCTATATTCCATCTCTCTCCTCCAGTACATCTCTCACTCTTGGGATTATCTCCATGGCAACCAGGAATGCATCCACAACCTTGAGGATATATTTACCTGCCTTTCTACCTTTCTTAGGGTTAACTTTGTTAACCTAAGTGTGTCAAAACATGATGGTTTCCAGCACACTTTTGAATCAACTTAGTGATGCATCATGAAATCCTGGGAATCAAGCTGCCCTTTTTCAAATGCTTGAGATACATTTTGTTAACTGTGAGCAAGTTAGCCTCAGTGAGACTCAGCCTCCTTTCTCATGTGTACAATGAGGGTAGAAATATAAGAATACTATGAGGATTGGGTGGATTTTTTGCAACATGTGAAAATAAAACCTAGGATCATAATTGGTCTTTAGGAGTGCTCCAAAATTGCCAGCTCCCTTGTTAGAAAGTATCCCTTTAGCTGTATAATGTGTTGATTTAATGGACATGGCAGGTGTGTCCCAGGCTTTTACTCTCAAAGGTTTCCAAATCCTCTTCCTTTTGAGGATATTGATAGCACCTCCTACAGTGCAATAAGTCAATTACATTTCCCAGTTGAAATGAGTCTGTGGCTCATCTCAGAAGCCTGGTGGAGAAAAATTGAGGACATCCAGATTAGAGAAACTTGTGGTGAAACATAGGTTAGGAAACAGCCAGCCTCACACACTGAAATCCAAATACATTGATGGTTGAAGAGAATTGGCTTTAATTACCAAAATATCCTTGTCTAAATTGCCTCTCTTTTTGAGAAAATGTGCTTGAAAGGGATTGAAGAAAACCACTTCTTTGCTATATTCATCTTCAGGGGTGGAAGGAATAAAGCTCACCCCTCACCACACCACCCAAAAGGAAACTGGAATGGCCAGTTTTATTCTGGGAATTTGATAAAGGAAACCTGAGTGAATGGTTCTGAATGAATGGTCAGCTGTTCCACAAGAGATGCCTCACAATGAGACTCAAAATACAATTAAATCCAGTCCAGCCTCCCAGATGTCCACTAACTGAAGCAAAACCTTTTTTGTAACAAATGGCAGAGCTAAAACTTGTGTGCTGTATTCTTTTAAATGCTTCTATATTCCAACTAATAATAAAATCAGTAGTAATTCCTACCTTTCCCCAGTGCACACCATCTAACCTGATCAAACCCATTAACTTGCTGCCACCACACAAGAACTTTGTATACACAGGTCTTCGTACTTTTGTACACACGCAGAATGCTTCTCTTCGCCCCCTATTCATCCTCTAAACCTAGAGCATCCTCTATCCTTCCACCTGGTTTTCTCTGCCACCTGCTGCTCTCACTGATGTCTGTCCTCAGAAACTCAAAGGAGCTTACCATCCCTTCTGAGCAGCATTTCTTATACCCTGATTATTTATTCATTTTCTGTAAATGCTAAGAATTGCTTTTCTTCACAACTAGTAATTATTTAAAGACAAAAACTATATGAGTTGTTTTTTCCATCTTTTCACAGCATAACAGGCTCAGTAAATATTTGTTGGTTGGTTAATAATGACTTCTATGTAAACAACTGCTGCCAAATTTGTAACAAATGGTCAATTTGGATACTTCAGAGTAAAATATTTTTCCCCAGCTCTCATCTTAAGAATATAGCATTTTAAAACCAGATAAGTGTCTCAACCCATCTCCTCATTCTTTAGATGAGTCAGCTGAAGCTAAGGAAGGTGAAGTGACTTGATTAAGGTCACACATCTAAATAGAAGCCAATTAGGGCCACAGCCCAAATCTGCAGACTTCTAGAGATGTACCTTTTCTGATACACAGCACAATGCCCCAGGGTTACACTCTACTTGTAAATTTTTTTGAACTTTTTATTTTATATTAAGATATCGGAAAGACCCCCTGGAGTAGGAAGTGGCAATCCACTCCAGTATTCTTCCCTGGGAAATTCCACGGGCACAGGAGCTTGGTGGGCTATAGTCCATGGACCTGCAAAGAGTCAGACACAACTGAGGAACTGAGCATGATAGCTGATCAACAATGTTGTCATAGTTTCAGGTAGACAGCAATCTACTTGTAAATTGACCATCACAGTTCAGTAAAGAAAGACTGGGAGCTAGCTGACATGGGGCCACATCCTTGCTCCTTCACTAATTCATTCTGTGGCCTTGGGAAAATCATTTAACCCTTTGGCCTCAGGCTCCACAGCTGCAAGATGAAGGATGATAATTCTGCACAATCTTACCTCAAAGTTCAGCACACTACAGCCTACAAGCCAAGTCCAGTACACACCTGTTTTGACAAATAAAAATAAACAAATAAACTGTTTTGGCTTACCCATTTATTTACCTATTGTAAACGCCTGTAATGCCAAAGTTGAGTAATAGTGAACACAGAGGCCATATGATCCACAAGACTATATTTACTGTTTGGCCCTTTGCAGGAAGAAAAAAAAAATGTTGGCTCTCAATCTAACCTGTTATATGGTACAGTTGTATGAATCTAATACAGTTTAATAGTGTACGCAAAGATTATTTTCACCTGCAAAGGGCTAAGCCCACCTTTAAAAAATCATTGTTATTGACAACAATAGTATAAATAGTAAATTGTGAAATATCAATATCAAAAAATTCTCTTTGTTTAATAGATGTCATCTAATGACAGTATTGCTCGATTAGAGGTTGCCTCACCTCCCTATTGTTCATCATAATGAGTTTTTGCAGAACCAAGTGACAATTTTAACAGATCCAGGAATATTTCAGAAATGATTAGAATGCTTGTATATAAAATATAAAACCAGTGTTTTCAGAAGAATAGCAGGTCATCCCTGGAGGGCATCTGCCCTCATTTTCATCACTAATCTGGCTCACTAGGTGCACAGCATCCTGCGTCACAAGTACTATATAACGAAATTAACATTCACCTGAAAATACCGATGACACACACTGACCTTTGACAATTGACTCTGTTGCTCTAAACGTATTCAGCTTTTTCATCGGCAGGGTTGTTGTTTTGGAGTCTAATTGCTTTACAATGTTGTGTTAGTTTCTGCTGTACAATGAAGTGAATCTGCTATATTTATACATATATCCCCTCCCTCTTGAGGCTCCTTCCCACCTCTCCATTCCACCCATTTAGGTCATCACAGAACACTGAGCTAAGCTCCCTGTGTTATGCAGCAGCTTCCCACTGGATATCTATTTTACATATTTTTTTGTTTAGTCACTTTAGTCGTGTCTGACTCTTTGTGACCCCATGGGCTGAAGCCTGCTAGGCTCCTCTGTCCATGGGATTTTCCAAGCAAAAACACTGGAGTGGGTTGCCATTTCCTTCTCCAGTTTTACATAGGATAGTGTATATATACCAATGCTACTCCCTCAGTTCGTCCCACCCTCCCCTCCCCCTCACTGGCATTTTTGAGAAGGAAATTAGTGGCTCTCAGTGGTTTTCCCCTGCCATGTACCCTGGGCATGGACATTAGCCAAGGAAGACAAATTGTTTTCAGGCAAGTGTGAGATTAATTATTGGCCACATCCAACTTGAGGGCTTCCTGGTGGCTCAGAAGGTAAAGAATCTGACTGCAATGTAGAAGACCCAGATTCAATCCCCTGGAGAACAGAATGGCCACCCATTCCAGTATTCTTGCCTGGAGAATTCCATGAACAGAGGAGCTTGGAGAGCTACAGTCCATGGGGTTGCAAAGAGTCAGACATAACTAATCAACTAACACACACACACACATACACACATCCGTAGATATAATGGATCCATATGATCTATGGATCCATAAAGGCATGAGATTTGATCCTAAGAAATACAGCAGTCATTGAAAGGCCTTAGAAGAGTTCTTTCTCTGAAACTGGAACTGCAGTGTGGAGAATAAGTCGGGTGGTACAAGAGCAGGTATGGGAAATGGCACAGAGGCTAGAGGACTAGCCCAAGCAGGAAACAGGAGTGGCTTTGATGAGAGTTGACATGGAGATTCCCAGGTGGTGCTAGTGGCAAAGAATCCACCTGCCAATGCAGGAGACACAAGAGATACAGATTTGATCCCTGGGTTGGGAAGATCCCCTGGAGGAGGACATGGCAGTCCACTCCAGTGTTCTTGCCTGGAGAATCCCATGGACAGAGGAGCCTGGCTGGCTACAGCCCATAGGGTCACACAGAGTCGGACACAACTGAACTGACTTAGCACACACTCACGACATAGAGATGGCGATTTGCAAACCATTGAGGACAAGCTGAAGCCAGGGTTGCTGTGGGAAGAGTCGGGGGAGGCAGAACAGGCGCTGACCCAGCCCAGTGCTGCATGAAGGCAGGTAGTGAGAATCAGAGAGATTAACTTTGCCTCAAATCCAACTCCTGCCCCTATTTCAATTGNGGAAGAGTCGGGGGAGGCAGAACAGGCGCTGACCCAGCCCAGTGCTGCATGAAGGCAGGTAGTGAGAATCAGAGAGATTAACTTTGCCTCAAATCCAACTCCTGCCCCTATTTCAATTGGACTGAGAGCCCCATAAAACCATTTCCTGTTAGGGCTCTTTATTCTTCACCAATAAAACTTAAAACTTTCATTTGGTTCAGTAAAATTCTTAACATCTTTTTGTTTCCTTCTTTAAAATGCTATTTTTTCATGGTCTAAATATAACAGTTATTTAGTAGTGACAAATACATTCCTAATTAAATAACTATTTTCTTACACATTTTCAGCCTAAAAATGTTTAAAACCTGAGATCTGTCAGGGAAATATATTATTTTATTTATAGGAATTGATATGAGAGACCTGATCTTCCTGGTATAAATGAGTCAGAAATGACCAGGATAAAATGAGGCAGGATTTATTAGCTTCTATGGCTGGGGTTCCTGTTTTCTTTTAAGTATCACTCTGCCTGCCTATATTTGTATGTGAGCGATTGTTCATACATGTGTGTGTGTGTTAGTTGCACAGTCATGTCCAATTCTTTTCAACGCTCTGGACTGTAGCCTGCCAGGCTCCTCTCTCCATGGAATTCTCCAGGCAACAAGGTATGAATAGGTAGCTTTTCCCTTCTCCAGAGGATCTTCCCAACCCAGGGACCTAACCCAGGTCTCCTGCATTAAAGGCAAATCCTTTACCATCTGAGCCACCAGCAAACCCTGTATGTATGGATATACAGGGCAATTTCCCATGAAAGATAAGAAATGTCTATGTGATATGAATCCTCTCCTACCTCCATCACTAAAACATTCCTCTGAAATTTCTATGTCAAAAAAGGGCCTGACAGCTTCCCTCTATGGCTCAGTGGTAAAGAATCCACCTGCAAGTGCAAGGGACACGGATTCAATCCCTGGTCCGGGAAAATCCCACATGCTGCAGAGCAACTAAGCATGTGTGCCACAACCATTGATCCTGTGCTCTTGAGCCTGGGAGCCACAACTCCTGAGCCTTCATGCAGCGACTTCCGAAGCCCAAATGCTCTAGGGCCTGTGTGCGACAAGAAGAGGAGCCAGGGCAATGAGAAGTCTGAGCACTTACAACAAAGGGTGGCCTCTGCCCTCTCCTCTGCCCATGCAGCAACGAAAAACCAGTATGGCCAAAAATAAATAAAATTATATTCTTTAAAAAAGAGCCTGAAACTTCTACATGTTAAAGGCATATACCCCTCAGAGAGGTGAAATAGGAAACTTTGATCAGCTATTAATGACTCAATGGAAACTTACGTATCTTCTCCAATAGCTAAGAATAAAGCATTGAGGCCCTGGGAGTTTTGATGGAGGATATGTTGAAATCATAAATTGGGACCTGGCACTTTTAGACACCATGATAGAAGTATCTTGGATACTAGACCTTGTTATTCTATTTCTCGAGAACAGCAACCAAAGTCCAGATTTTCAGTTTTATAACTTGGCAGAGGCCAGCCCTCACTCCTAACCAAATCATATATTAAACTTGGGCTTTATTTCTGCCCACTTGTATAGGCTTCTCCAAGGCTTGTCTTGGCCCATCCCACTGCTGCAGAAGTTGATTTTCTTTATGTTATGAGAATGAAGTTTCTAATTATGTGGAACATTCACNCCAAACCATATATTAAACTTGGGCTTTATTTCTGCCCACTTGTATAGGCTTCTCCAAGGCTTGTCTTGGCCCATCCCACTGCTGCAGAAGTTGACTTTCTTTATGTTATGAGAATGAGGTTTCTAATTATGTGGAACATTCACCCAGCCTTGTGGGTTAGTTTTTGAATAACAAGAATGGGTGTATATAAACCTAGCCACACTCTATTTTTGTAACACCTCAACATCAAAGTCCATATAAAGAGGCTGGAATAGGGACTGAAGTGTAGGCCATCTGTGCCCACATAATAAGAAGAATGATCTAAATTGTGCATCCTTCTGTGCAACCATTTTTTTCATCAGTTCATTCATTTATTCAACTATTCAGCAGTTATTTCCTCAATAGCCACCTATTCTGGACCCTGTGCAAGAGACTAGAGATAAAGGAGCAAGAAAGACAGTCCAGCTCCTGGGCTCATGAAGATAAGACCTGGTAGCAGGCCAAGACTGAACTTCATTGGAAAATGTAATTTATCCTAGAAGGACAGTGGATAAAGTCACCAACTCTGTCTGTTTTTCCACATGACCTTCAGAAATTCTCTTGCCCTCTGAGACTCAGGTTCCTTATCTAGGCTTTAGACCAGGTGGTCTCCAGGATCTAAACCATTGTTTCTTGTGGCCTCCAAATAAACATGACCTGCTGATTGGCAGCCATGCTTATCAGCAACATATATATATATATATATATATATACTGGATTTCTAGGAAACGCCTATGGGGAGTTTGGAAGTGGACAGACTGTGTCATTGTGGGTGGTTTCACTAAGCATCCATTCTCCCTTCACTTTTCTAAATCTCTGCTATATGCTGGTTAGAGAAAGGAAGGCACATGCCTGGCACTCTCAGTGTGTTTTTTCTGAAAGTGAGAGTGATGAGGAGGGTGCATCTAAGGAATTCTTTATCCAACCTCTTCACTTTTCAGGGAAATAACCTGAAATACAGGGAGCAAAGTAACTTGATTAAGACCCCACAGCAAAAAGGAGTCAGTCTAGGGCCAGGACATACACCACTAGCCTTGCAGTGCCACGCACCTTCTGACACCAGCACGCTGCCACAGTGTTCCCCCATCCAGGTCACTTGGTCCTCATGGGCCAGTGGGGAGTCCGTGCTCTCTCCTCAGTCCACTGTGCAGCCAAATCACTTAACCCCTGTGGCCTCAGCGCCCACAGCCGCAAGAGGCCAGATGTCTAATGTATAATGCTGTCGTGCAAACAGGATGCAGGTCGCTGGTCAGACAAAGGAGATTTTCAACTCAACAGTGCTACATCCTTGCAAACCACTGGAATCACTGTAGAAATAATAGCCATAGTAAATCATGAAAGATACACTTCACCCAAGTCCATCAGGCTCTTTGTCCATTAAATGTGTGGCAGCCAAATCACCTTTGTGGTATCCTTTAAAAAAAAATGTTTTATAAAACTAGATTATACCTTAGAAGATTTGTGAATAATTCTAGAAGCAATTGATATAAAGATTTGTGTACAAAACACAAGTGGATGCTGTCAGATAAGCAGCTCACCCCCGGAAGGCATCAGTCACCACTGCCATCACTAACGTGACCCACCAAGGGCTCCTTTTTGAGTGTGTCATAAGTGTGTCATTAGGGCTCCCACCTGGGACCCTGACTTTGGAGCAAACTGACTTTTTATGTTCAGATGCTTTTGTCATTCAGTCTCCAAGTCGTGTCCAACTCTTTGCAACCCCATGGGCTACAGCACACCAGGCTTCTCTAATGCATTGGATTTATTATTATTATTTTGTTAGAATCATTATTAGCATAGGATTAGCATTTGCATATTTGACAGAGAGGTTTGTGCCTCCAAATGGTTGATTTCCTGGACATGCTGTTTCCTTAGTTGAGGAAAATGCTATTCTCAGAAAAATAAGAAAATTAATCATTGAACCCATCCAGCCCCCTATCCTTCCAGCTCTTGGGAGAGGATTTACTTATGGAAAGTGCCAGCTTCAAAATCAGAAATTCAGTTTCTGCTTTATGTTCCAAATTCCCCAAATACCTTTCTGGATTTGTTTTCTCCTTAAATACATGGAGCCAATTTTTTTTTTCCTCCTTATAAAGGGTTTTGAGAAGAAAATAAAAAACAGAATAACAGTTATAATCAACATGGAATGTTTAAAAAGAATAAAATACATCCTAAGGAATTGTATAATATAGAGAGAAACTGGCCAATATTTAAAAGTATTTTGTTCCAGACACCATTCTAAACATTTTACATAAAATAAACACTATTGACTAGTAATAGCAATTAACAGTACATTTAATAGAAATTTATCCGTATGGATATTCATATGGATAAAGCAGAGTATCAGCACTTTTCAGCTCTATCCACATACACAGCTGTGTCTCAGTTATAGGACCAGAAGCAGAAGAGTCAAAGAACCTTCTGCAATCTGTAGGAAAATCTGTGCAAACCATTCCACCCCTACAGAGCCTTGAGTGAGTGGCGCCTGACCTGAAGTCCTCAGTTTAGTGGATGGAAAAATAGCCTTTCCCAGAGGGAAAGGGGAAGAGAGTGAAACTGTTTGCTCTCCTTCTGATACAGTGCCCATGCCAGGATTATAGTGTGAACCTCAGTTGTAAACCCCATGGATAAAAAGATAACTTAAAATGCACATTTCGTCCCATTTTGGGTTATTTCAAAGGACTTCAGAGTTATCAGGAGACAGGAGTGTAATAACATGGTAGTTATTTAAAGACCCAGAGGACTGAATGACTTTGTTCAACTACTGCTGAACTGTTGTTCAGTTGCTCAATCGTGATCCACTTTTTTGAGACCCCATACACTGTTGCCCAGGCTGCTCTGTGACTGCTGAACTGATGTGTCCACAAGGAAAAGATTTAAAATGCTGACTTCCAGCCGCAGGAGCTAAATAAACCCTCTTTGTTGCTGCTATCACTGTTGTCATTGTTTTCTTTTTCCAGAAGGTAATATTTGCTGTGTAATAATTGGAAGTTTCTCCAAGACAAACACCCATTTAACCACTTCTAAAAGGGATGGAGCATGGCTGGGGTCAATAGAATGTGCAGTCTTGTTGATCATTGGTGGGAACAACTTCAGAACTAAGAGAAAAAGGAGACTGCCTAGCAGATGAAGTCCTGTGAGAAGCAGCAGGGCACCTGGCATGAGGAGCTGAAGGAACTGTGGCTTTGTATATATGTAGTAAAATATTACCTAGCCTGAAAAAGGAATGAAATGTTTTCATTTGCACCAACATGCTTGGACCTAGAGATTATCACCCTAAGTGAAATAAGTCAGATGAAGATGCATCACTTGTATGTGGGATCTGAAAAATAATACAAATGATTTATTTAAAAACAGAAACATATTCACAGTCATAGAAACCAAATTTATGGTTACCAAAGTGTAAAGGGAGGTGGTGACAGATAAATTAGAAGTATGGGATTAGCAGATACAATTTACCATACCTAAAATAGATATTCGACAAGGGTTTACTGTAAAGCACGGGAAACTGTATATGTTGAATACTGTATATTCAACATCTTGTAGTAACCTATAATGGAAAAAAATCTGAAAAAAATATATACATAACTGAACCACTTTGTTGTACACCTGAAACTAACGCTTTTTTTTTTTTTACTTTATTTTACTTTACAATACTGTATTGGTTTTGCCACACATCAACATGAATCCANTACAGCATCAGACTTCTCTTCTATCACCAGTCACATCCACAACTGGGTGTTGTTTTTGCTTTGGCTCCATCTCTTCATTCTTTTTGGAATTATTTCTCCACTGATCTCCAGTAGCACATTGGGCACCTACCAACCTGGGGAGTTCATCTTTCAGTGTCCTATCTTTTTTCCTTTTCGTACTGTTCATAGGGTTCTCAGGCAAGAGTACTGAAGTGGTTTGCCATTCCCTTCTCCAATGGACCACATTTTGTCAGAACACAGTTGAGGGTTAGGAGGAAGAAACTTGACACTACAGACACTGAGACAGCACAACAGCCTTCGCTTAGAAAATTCTCCAGAGTGGGGGAGAGGGGAAATCTCTTGAACCACTGTGGGTCACAGCTCCAGCCCTTAAATCAGCATATACCAGAGCTAACCCTCAGGCAAGCTTGGCAACAAAGCACATCCTCCAGCAGAAGGCAGCACATAAAAAGACACGCATCAGTGTTAGAAAACTTAAGAGTTAGAAATATGGATTCATGGGCATGTGAATTAGTACAACCACTTTGAATCATTATCCAACAGTCTGAGTAAAGTTGAGGACATGCACTTCTTGTGACCCAGCAATCCTTCTCCTCAGAATGGGCCTGATAGAATCCAGCCCACAGGTGCCCATGGAGACACGGGCAAGACTGTGCTAGCAGCATTGTTTGTCATTCCATCATCACAAGATGGATGCATAAATTGTAATACATTCGCACAAAGGAGGAGATGCTGGACAAAAAAAGATGTGTATCAATATGCATTTGTCTCACAGATCTACTTTTTTTAATAAACGCAAGTTTCAGAAGAATACAGTATGGCTGCTGCTGCTGCTGCTAAGTCGCTTCAGTCGTGTCTGACTCTATGCGACCCCATAGACGGCAGCCCACCAGGCTCCCCCATCCCTGGGATTCTCCAGGCAAGAACACTGGAGTAGGTTGCCATTTCCTTCTCCAATGCATGAAAGTAAAAAGTGAAAGTGAAGTCGCTCAGTCGTGTCTGACTCTTCGTGACCCCATGGACTGCAGCCTACCAGGCTCCTCCGTCCATGGGATTTTCCAGGCAAGAGTACTGGAGTGGGTTGCCATTGCCGTCTCTGGTACAGTATGGTAATATCTTGTAAATTTTTAAAACAGGTCAAAAAATACCATAATTTTTGTTAGAGATCCATACATATGTAGTAAAGATAAAAATGATGAACCCTAAGTTCAATAGCTTCCCTGAGAAGGATGGGGGCAGATTTGTACAGGGAATCACATGAGACATTTGTGGTATGAGTCACTATAATCTAATTCATCCTATTAGTCTTTATATCTTTTTGCATATTCAGATTTTATGCAGGTTTTTTTTATTTAATCTAAAAAATAAGAGTAAGATTTGCTTGTTCATTCATCCATCTGTATGTTCATTTATTCAGTATGTATTTATGAACATCTACTCTGTGCCAGGCACCTCCCTAGAGCCAAAGAGGAAAATGAGGAAAATAAAAAAGGATAAGTCACTGACCTCAAAGTTCTCTTCAGGATAAAGAGACACAAGGAAATTAGACAACAGTGTAACCATTCACAGTGGAGGAATCTGTGTGGGAAAAGACACAGCTTGGGGCAAAATAGGCACAGAACCTGGCTTCCAGGCGTGTGGCTAAAGATAAGGGAGGGNTCCTCTGTCCATGGGATTCTCCAGGCAAGAATACTGGAGTGGGTTTCCATTTCCTCCTCCAGGGGATCTTCCCAACCCAGGGATCAAACCCAGGTCTCCTGCATTGCAACTGGGTTCCTAAGGGACTGAGCCACAAGGGAAGCCCTGGCTATCAGTTATAAAATGTATCAATTTACAGAGTCAGAGTTAAAGGCAGTACCCGTAGCTTGTAAAAACTTGGTCACTAACCACTCACCCTGTTTGCCTCTCAATATGCCAGCTTGCCTCCCTGTGACACCTCTGATCTAGAGAGACTGGTCTCCTAATTACGCAGTCTGTCACCTCCACAGCTTTCCACATGTCGTCACCTAGTCGTGGGAAACCTGCTTCTTTTCTCCCAGCGGATAAGCATACTCAAAAACATTTGCAAAGTACAATGTGCATATCCTTTATCATCAGTATTAGCATCTGGGCCACCTCTACTAAATTTGGTAAAGGATTTTTTTTTTTGAAGTTCAGAAATGTATTTATAATGCATTTTACTTGCAAGCCATAAAATGGATTTATATTGATACTTGGGTTCTTTGGCTACCTGCGCTGAATGTGCTGTTGTACACTTTATTTTTATGTTTGTTGTTGTTAGTTGCTAAGTCGTGTCTGACTCTTTTGTGACCCCATGGACTATTAGCCCACCAGGCTCCTCTGTCCATGGGATTTCCCAAGCAAGAATACTAGAGTGGGTTGCCATTCTCTTCTCCACGGGCTCTTCCTGACCCAGAGATTGAACCTGAGTCTCCTGTTTGGCAGGTGGATTTTTTACCACTGAGCCACCATAGAAGCTATTTTTGTGTTCAGTCATAGTAAAATACACCTAACATAAAATTCACCTTCTTAACTGTAAAGAATTCTTCTGTAACCCCACCATACCCCTAAAACTCACACCCAAGCTCTCCCCTCCCACCCACGTAGGGTCAGCCCC
The DNA here is from genome assembly GCA_006410875.1 of Neotragus pygmaeus. Lineage (NCBI taxonomy): Eukaryota > Metazoa > Chordata > Mammalia > Artiodactyla > Bovidae > Neotragus > Neotragus pygmaeus. The sequence continues at coordinate 1,738,543 of SJYV01010136.1, read as the reverse complement.
TTGTGAAGGACTCTGGGACACTAGCCCTCTGTAGCATGAATGCCCCAGGCCCTCCACCCTTGTTCTTTCTCAGCCCTGGTCTCTGCTTAGTCCCTACGATGGGGTGACCTTGACACAGCCAAGTCTGTCATCTGGTATAGGTTTTTTATTGGATCTGACACTAAGCCCTCCTGAGGCTCTTCACTTCCAATTGGTCTGAGGACTCCATCTGGTCTGACCCAGATGCCTGGTATCATAACTCCATCCCCTGACTGGTTAAATGATGCCTTTGACTGCTGTGCCCTCAGCCTTCCAGCTTCTACAGCAAAAGACCACATACCCTTCTGATGGTTCAGAGTTCCAGAGCAGGATGCTACACAGAAGCTGTGAACCACATCTGAGCCTTGGGCACAGGCATCCATTTGGCTTGGCTCACTCCATCTCTGTCCCAAGCCCCTAAGAGCCATCATTAGCTAAAAGCTATCATTAGGTAAAAGCCCTCATTACTAAGGACTTCCTCTGAGCCATCACTGTGCTTAGAGCTTCACACACATGCTCTCATTTAATAGCCTCAGGAACCCAGTGTGATGCATGCTCAGCTGCTTAGTTGTGTCCAACTCTTTGCCAACCTGTGGATTATATAGCCCACCAGGCTCCTCTGTCCATGGGATTTCCAGATCCTCTACCCCTGAGCCCCCTGGGAAGCCCTAATAACCCTTCAGGCTGGTATTATTATCCCATGATACAATCCCAGAAACAGAGGCCCAGAGAAGTGAAAGGATACATCCAAAACCACAGAGCTGGTCGTCACAGGAGCCAGCATCAAGCCCAGATTTTTCTGACTCCAGAGCTATTGCTCCAAAGCAGGATGGAGCTGTCCCTGCTCTGACCTCTTCAGGGTTCCCACCCTTTCAACAGATTTCTCGGGAAATCTATTGAAGTCTATGACCTCAGAGCCTGGGGTCTGCATCCCCAGCTTCTACTTGAGTCAGCTCAGTGGCCCCAGATACTGGAGTTGCCATGGTTTCCCACCACTCCATCTCCAGGACACGGGAAACCAGTGCGGGGCACCCTCTTCAGTGAAACTGGACGAGGTCAGACTCCAGTTGAAACAACGTTTGCTCTGCCAGCAGAAATGTGGGGTCCCAGGCCGAAGACAGAACACTGGGAAGGCCAGTTTTCCTGAGAATTCACGGACTTGCCAGGCATTCATCGACTGAGGACTGCGTCGTGTTTGGGAATTGGGAGTCTGGGCCTCTCCATGCTCAATCCTTGAAGGGTCTGTGTGAGTCCTTGTTGTAGCCACGCATTCTGGAAACAAACTCACTCAGAAGGATAATGCAGATAGTGGGGTGCAGTTTATTACACCGGCGGGCCCAAGGCAGAGTCTCCTCTTAGCCAAGGACCCCGACCACTTTTTGTGAAAACCTTATATACCCTAAGTGTACTTGCTCAAACCCACCTCCCCAAATTCCTTGAAACTAGTCTAAACAAAGGAAGAGAAAGATACAATCAAAGTTAACCGGTGATTCATATGCCTTAAGCCTAGGGAGTTAACAGTGGACAATTATCAATAGGCCTATGGTCATACCACACTAAGCATAATAGAATTTATGATTCTATTTGGTTACACAGATAATTAGGGTGTTCTTTTAGGCAATGGAGAATCTGGGTATGGGCCCTGGGGCTCTTCCATCTGGGGGCCCTGGTTGGTATGTTGTTTCCAAAGATACTGGGCATATAGCTCAAAGTCCAGTCAGGCCCAAGATACAGTCCTGCTTTCAAAATGGAGCCTGTTATGTCTGTTTCCTCCTTCATCCTGACTACTCAGTTAACCAGAGCATCCTCTCTTTACCCCCAAATGAGAAAGAGAACCCACTCTAATTCCACTCTCCTAACTCAGCTACCCATTCCAGGTTTGCATATTCCCTTCCAGTTCATTCAAATTTGTATGTTATTTAGTTGCAATCATAATGAATACATCAACTTTTTGTTTGACTTTCATCATTTACAGTAGGCCTGGGGGCCACATCCAGCCCCCTATTTGTTTTTGTAAATAAAGTTTTATTGGAACACAATCACTCCCACTCATTTACACATTTTCGGTGGGTGCTTTCACATGAGATGGCAGAACCGGGTAAGTTGCAGCAAAATCTATATATACTACAAAGCAAATATATTTACTTCCTGGCTCCTTACAGACAAAATTTGCCAATCTTTGACTTAGAATATTACATTAATAAAAAGGTTATTATATTATTGGACAGTCTTGCTGGTTATAAAATTAATGGCTGTCCACAACTGTCTACTGGGTGGCCCATAATTTTTAACTTTACACCTCCCTAATGGGTCAGATAAATTTGATAGTCTGAGTAATCTGCCATGAAGATCTTTGCTTCTGTTGGCTGACTGCCTTAGGGAAAAATCCCACCTGGCTTCTTTGGTCATATCATCTGACATTATCACCAGAGGTGATTGAAATTCTGTCCCTATTGTATTCATTTGTTTTAACCCTGGCTTAGGAATTGACTTTCCTGACCCTTGATCAATTTGTTAATTCCAGGTGGATCCAGAACCTCTTTTTAAAATTTCTGCTCAATTGAACCCTCCTGTTTAGTTCACCAGCGGCTGTTCCACACTTAAACTGTGAGCAAACTTGCATCCCCTCCCAAGCTTCTCCCTTCACGTCCATTGCTCCAGCCCGCCTCTGCCAGCCCCTCTCCCCACCATAGTTCTCCTTCCTCTCCTCCAGTGCCCCCACCTCTCATTTGCAATTTCCACACCTGCAAAGGCATCAAGCATCCAGAATAGCATAGATCACACGTGAATTACAAAGAAGGGCTCAGGCTGGAACACCCACCTAGATCTCAGGGAAGGGCAATCCATCACTGGACTCCCCACCTCCGGTCTAACACAGTGCTCGGCACCCTGGCCCAAGGGCTCCTTGTCAAGAGGATTTATGAGTCTCTGCCATCAGGCTTGCTGATGTGTCTGCCTGCAATTCATCTCCATGTTTTCTACATCCTCCGGCTCCTCGGAAACTTTCCACATATTGGCTTCTGATTTACTGCATGCACAGACTATTTCGATGGGAGAGCGGATAATAAAAAAGGAAAAACTCTAAAAATGGATTTTTGCCTAACGCTGCTTGCCAATGAGTTTCTTTAATTGTGGCATTAGGAATGTATGCAATTACTTGCATTGAGCCAACCTGACACAGTGATTTGGATCCTGCTGCTGCTGCTGCTTCTAAGTTGCTTCAGTCGTGTCCAACTCTATGCAACCCCACAGACGGCAGCCCATCAGGCTCCCCCGTCCCTGAGATTATCCAAGCAAGAACACTAGAGTGGGTTGCCATTTCCTTCTCCAGTGCATGAAAGTGGAAAGTGAAAGTGAAGTCGCTCAGTCGTGTCNCCAGCCCACAGGTGCCCATGGAGACACGGGCAAGACTGTGCTAGCAGCATTGTTTGTCATTCCATCATCACAAGATGGATGCATAAATTGTAATACATTCGCACAAAGGAGGAGATGCTGGACAAAAAAAGATGTGTATCAATATGCATTTGTCTCACAGATCTACTTTTTTTAATAAACGCAAGTTTCAGAAGAATACAGTATGGCTGCTGCTGCTGCTGCTAAGTCGCTTCAGTCGTGTCTGACTCTATGCGACCCCATAGACGGCAGCCCACCAGGCTCCCCCATCCCTGGGATTCTCCAGGCAAGAACACTGGAGTAGGTTGCCATTTCCTTCTCCAATGCATGAAAGTAAAAAGTGAAAGTGAAGTCGCTCAGTCGTGTCTGACTCTTCGTGACCCCATGGACTGCAGCCTACCAGGCTCCTCCGTCCATGGGATTTTCCAGGCAAGAGTACTGGAGTGGGTTGCCATTGCCGTCTCTGGTACAGTATGGTAATATCTTGTAAATTTTTAAAACAGGTCAAAAAATACCATAATTTTTGTTAGAGATCCATACATATGTAGTAAAGATAAAAATGATGAACCCTAAGTTCAATAGCTTCCCTGAGAAGGATGGGGGCAGATTTGTACAGGGAATCACATGAGACATTTGTGGTATGAGTCACTATAATCTAATTCATCCTATTAGTCTTTATATCTTTTTGCATATTCAGATTTTATGCAGGTTTTTTTTATTTAATCTAAAAAATAAGAGTAAGATTTGCTTGTTCATTCATCCATCTGTATGTTCATTTATTCAGTATGTATTTATGAACATCTACTCTGTGCCAGGCACCTCCCTAGAGCCAAAGAGGAAAATGAGGAAAATAAAAAAGGATAAGTCACTGACCTCAAAGTTCTCTTCAGGATAAAGAGACACAAGGAAATTAGACAACAGTGTAACCATTCACAGTGGAGGAATCTGTGTGGGAAAAGACACAGCTTGGGGCAAAATAGGCACAGAACCTGGCTTCCAGGCGTGTGGCTAAAGATAAGGGAGGGAAGCCACCCCAGCTGCAGGTCACGGGACACAGGGCTCCCACAGCATCCCCTCCTCTTCCTCCCAGGATGCATCGCTTCTCATCATCCTGGCAGGTGCACCAATTCAGGCCTAGGCTGTTTCAGACAATTTGCACGACCGCTGAAATCCTGCACAGAGGTGATTTCATGCTGTGTTGTGCTTCTTTTTCAGTATAAGTATCGCGATCCTTGGCAGAGAGGTGTAACAATGATAGCGGTACATTCATCCGTCATTCTAATGCCTTGTGTTGGAAGAGCACTTTGAAGCTATTTTTCCCCCCAAGAGTACTTTATATCAGAACATACTGGTTCAGACTACAGCCCTCTTTTCTGCTGTCCCTCACAAACGAACCAAGGAATGCACTGAAGGAAGGCTCTGTCGTCTTTGTTACAACTATTTGTGGAGAGCTGGAGGGGATGTTACTGGTCATTACATGTTGTCAGAAACTGAGCAAGTCAGGAGGATGGGGCAGTGTTCTATCACATCCAAAATAAAAATAACTTCCAATCCTTTTTTACAACCTGTATGATGCTGATGATGGCAATAAACTAAATAGGAAATTATATACATACATACTATTTGAGTCATAATTCCAAGGATATCCATTATCATTAAATGACATACAGAAAGTCCAGAAGTAGTTTGTGGTAGAAATAATATTACTCTTGCATTCAGAGCCTATTAAACATCTGGAATGAAAAAATGGTGGCTAAATATTACTAACATTTTCAACATCCGCAGTTCTAAATGCTTTTAAAATATGCCTGTGTGTTAATTTGTACTTTATAGCTTTACAGCCTTTTGCAGAAGGATTAACTCTCTCACATACACACTTGTGCAGATGGGTTAAACAGCAAAATCTATTGATTTGTGAGAGCTGGGACAAGAAACGGATAATTCTGAAATAACTTAGCCTTTTATTCCTGGGCAGCCAGGGGCTGTAAACAATGAAGATTGTTTTCCCTTCTGAGTAGGGGGAGAGGGGGAGTAGCTGCCTGCTGTATGCAGGATTCATTAGCCTTGAGGCTCCCTTGTTTAGAAATACTTAATAAAGATGACGTCTCTTCTCTGTCAAGGGTGGCATCTATGTTGCAAAGAAATCAGAGTATTGAGTGCAAGAAGCATTAAGTGTATCAAGCCCAAAATAAAAAGCAAGGGCTTTAACTTTCCTTGACATACAAGGTGGAGCGAACCACTGGGTGCAGCTTGGTTGGTTTGTTCATGTTTACCTGTAGCTCTAGGAGGAAAGGAGATGTAAGATTTTCCCTGGGCCTGGACCACGTGTCTGCGGGCAAACTTTGGTGTCACCACAGAAGCCCTGGCATCTTACCACTCACATTGGAAGCAAGTCATTCATTTTATTAATACTTTCTATTAGCTCCTTAAGGTCTGAGCACTGATGTCAGAATTGCTCTGGGATATAAAACTCTCTAGAGTCTAAGAGAGGTTCATGCAGTCATAGAAATGCCTGCCACTTGCATATCTAACCTGAGTTCTCCATGTGAGGGCTTCTTGGGGGTCCCGCTTTTTCCTAATCAGAGATAGGGGGTCACCTAGATGCCCCGACTGCCTCATTTTACCCAGCGAGCAGGAATCATAGGGCTCATTTGGCAGCCTCTCAAGATGGCTCTGGATTTAGTGCAAGGGCCCTCTGTTGACCACGCAGTACTTATTTTCCCAACGCACTAATCTCCAGATTTCCGATTCTCCTGTGTTTGTCTTGTTACTCTGGATCTAATCACCTTACCATCCGTGGTTTACAGTCTTTGGGAATTGGCTGAAAGATGGTACCAATCTTGAACTTACTGTTTTCCCAGGGTTCGGTGCATCTCAAGCCATACATCTTTCAGAGAACTCGCAGCAGGGGGTCAAACCCTGCCCTGATCTGACACACCATGAGCTGTACCAACAGGGCCTCTGAACTGGTACCCATAGCACTTCATGCTGTAAAGGACCAAATGGTTCAATGTGGAAATGACCCCTTGTCACATTAGCCACAAAGCCACCAGAACAGGAAGGCAGCCAAGATGTCACAGAGGCAGGTGTGGATCCCTTGTGACTTTGGCTCTTTTTGTCCCTTATTAGCTGGATGGTGTGGGGCAGTTACATCCTCAGCCTTAATTTCATCATTTGTAAAATGGGAATAACAAGTCCAATTCAATTCAGTGGGGATTATACCTAATGTTTCCTGCCGGGGGGAGTGGCTGGTACTTCAAGAACTTTTAATAAATGGTGGCTCTTATCTTTATTACTCTGATTAGTGGAACATGTGAAAATGCCTGGAATATAGTAGTTGACAAACAGGTATTTGCAGAAGGATGTTGGGTTATTTCCAGGCATTTTTTTAAAAAATCTCCTTACAGATATGGAAAAGCAGGTGCCCATCAGTCCTTTCACTGGCTCGTACCTTTACTTGTCTTTGCTTTCCTGCACCATGTAATTATCCCTGTGGTTTTGTAGAGCCCCAGAAAGCACAGCATCATGTCAATAGTGATGCTTTGGCATTTGCATAGCACTGAACCGTGTTTTCATCCACATCTCTTGCATCCTTACAACAGCCAGGTGGTGCATTTGAACAGGTGTTGTCCCCTTTCAGTAGACGAGGTCATCAAACAGCATCTAGTCAGTTAAGTATCAGAAAAGAAACCAGAGCCCAGGTTTTAAGATTTCTCACAACAAACTGTGGTTCCATATTACAGGCTGAGTCTATTATATGTTCCACATCTCTCCAAAACCTTAATCAGAGAGTTAAAAGTAACTATGTCACCTGTAACCCCTTTCCTCTGTCTTAAGTCTGTATTGAACAAAGCCATTCTGCAGGGCATCAAACATTAACTCTGTGTAGGGGACAGGGTGACCCTGAACCACCTCCATTCATACTGTGTCTGTCGTCTCTTTGGAGGGGACAGAATGACTGTGATGACAGCAGCCTAGGATAGATATAATTTTGTAGCCACTATGTTAAGAAGCATTAGAAGACTTGTGTTAGAATCTAATGCATGTAGATCAGGTGCTTGATTTGGTATAATTCATTTGTATTCTCTGATAGCAAAAGGATTTTTCTCTGATCACAAAAGGATTTTGGCTATTCCTCTCCTAGAAGAGACCTAGAAACAAGATGAGCAAAAGGAACTCTTAGGCAAACAGAGACAAATAGGATTGCCAATTGAAAATCTGCCCTAGGTTGGAGAAAAAGTTCCTCTCTCTCTCTCTCTCTCTCTCTCTCTCTCTCTCTCTCACACACACACACACACACATACACACACACACACCAAGAGTATTGGCATCATAGAACTGGAAGCACAGGGTATTCCATTATTTTTAAACCTGTCTAGGCCTGGGAGGCATCACTTCACTTCTGATGACAATGTTCTAGGAGCTGCCATTGGGTTTGTCAAAGTGCCTTAGCTTCCTGGTGAACATGTTCACATCAGAAAGAAATAAAGCTCTGGGTAAATAGAGTGAAGACATTCCAGGATGGTGACCCATTAAGAAAGCCACATTAGGGGGAATGAAATTTGGAAGGAATTGTTGAAGCCACCCATGTCATTAGAGTCCTTCGCAAAACATGCTGCTGTGCACAGAAAAGAGATATTTGTAACACAAGACTTCCTGGAAAGTGGGCAGTTCTAAATATATTCACAGCTGTCTCCCCTCAGGGTTTAAGTTTTGCTCCAGAGCCAGTTTCAGAGACTTATTTCAATTGAAAACTCTTACCCAATCTGACATGTATTAAGATTCCATCAGGTAGAATCCATTGAGGGAAGTTGCTTCCTGCGATGATATACAATTCATTCATTCATTCACATCTCTGAGCTATTTTAGAGGAAATTATCCATGGATTGTATCATTAGTTTAAAAACCACTGCAGTTGTTTTTCTGTCAGTATAATTTAAGCCACGTAAGATTATTAGTTGGGAAAACATATATGAAAAGAGTATATAACTTGTTCTCTCCCTGGAACAATATGATTTATGTCAGAGAAACCTAGCATTGGAAATTAAACTTGTAAGCATAAATCATCCTAGGGAATGACATCCGAGCCCCTCTTCTCCCTTGAAGTGCTCCATTCCAAAGGTATCCCAAAAGTACAAGGACATTTCCAGGGGTCCAGAACACTATTGTGAAGATATCCACATTGCAGCTGCAAAATTACTGTGATGACAAAATCCATCTCCACTGGCTCACTCAGCAAAAAGCCAAGAAGTTTATTTGCCATTATTCTGTTGTACCATTCATCAGCCCGAGCTTCCTTTCTCACTTGGTGGCCTCCTTGAGGGTTATCAGTGTCTGGCTGCCAACAGCTTCCTTAGGTATGAATTAGGAGGCAAAAGTGTCAATAACCTCTCTGCCCATATTGCTGACACTGCCATCTTATTTAGAGACCTGTTCTTGACTTTTAGATCACCTCTTCCTCTCTCTTCTATATGAGAGTAAAATTCAGTGTGAGATGAAATTTAGTATGAGATTCATAAATGTCATGTTGTGGTTTTACCATCCAGAAACATCAGGACAGAAATGTGCTCAGAATCTTCCCTTTTGTTCTCACTGTACTTAACTATCGAGCACCAGCTGAGTCATTCGAATCTTTCTTAGGAATGAAATATAGTCTGAAACATTTCCATAAGCCACATAAGGAGAGAGACAATAGAAAGGGCAAGGGTGAGTGCAGCCAAACAAGTTTAATAGAAGAAAAAAATGACGGTTTGCTTGCCCGTTCTCTGGGCTACCGTCAGAACTTGATTTTGATGGTATGTGCTACATAGTAGGCGGAGAAGGCAATGGCACCCCACTCCAGTACTCTTGCCTGGAAAATCCCATGGACGGAGGAGCCTGGTAGGCTGTAGTCCATGGGGTCACTAAGAGTCGGACTCGACTGGGCGACTTCACTTTCACTTTTCAGTTTCATACATTGGAGAAGGAAATGGCAACCCACTCCAGTGTTCTTGCCTGGAGAATCCCAGGGACAGGGGAGCCTGGTGGGCTGCCGTCTATGGGGTCGCACAGAGTCAGACACAACTGAAGCGACTTAGCAGCAGCAGCAGCAGCTACATACTAGGAGCTACAGAGGGGTATTCAGTGACACTGATTCTCAGGGAACAGAGTCTGGTGTCAGTTCCATGGCATTCCCCTGATTCCTCTATGACGAAAGGGCTGAAGTTCAGTCTCAGCTTTGTCACCTTAATAGTTTTGTGATGTTAAGAATTATTCAACCACGCCAAGTTTATAATCTTCATATGTAAATATAGGGCCATAATAACAAGCATAATTTTGAAAACTACGTAACAGAATATATGCAAAGCACTTAGTACAGTACCTGGTTTATATCAAGCAAGTAAAGAATAGTCATCACTGTTAAATAATAATGCTACTATTATATTTCTTCCTAATGAACTTTTTACAGTCATTTAAAAAATCAGTTTATCATCCCAGTGTGAAAATAAAGGGGAAAAAATATTCCCCAAATCTCAATTCACATGGTTATATAATAGTCAAAGCCTTTTAAACAGCCCACTCTTTCCAAAGAACATGTTTATGGAAGGTAAACCAGTATAAACCAGCATAGCACTGGCGGAATCTGTAGGATCTGTCTTTCAAGGAAGGATAGGCAAAATTTCAAAATGAAAAGCAATATGAGTATTTGCTGCTAAGAGCTTATTTTCTCTTTATATCAGAAAATAATTATGTGTACCTATTCAAGATTTATAAATATTTGTCATTACAATAATATCATTCATTTATACATGATGTACAAATCAGAATCATGTATTGCATTTTAATGTCACATCATGTTTGTTTGGCTTTCCTTGTGGCACAGTGGTAAAGAATCTGCCTGCCAATGTAGAAGATGCAGGTTTGACCCCGGTCAGGAAGATTCCCTGGAGAAGGAAATGGCAACCCATTCCAGTATTTTTGTCTGGGAAATCCCATGGACAGAGGAGTCTGGTGGGGCTACAGTCCATGGGGTCACAAAAGAGTCAGATTTGACTTAGCAACTAAATAACAACATATCTCTTTGGTCTCTGTGTAAAACAGTTCCTCAGTTTTTCCTTGCTGCTCATGACCTCACTGTTTAGAAAGTCCTGTAAGTTTTGCTACTGTTCCCTCATGATCTTTGCGTTTTAAACAGGAATCTCATAGCAATTATGCTTTGCTGGTCTCAGTGCATCACATCAAGAGGCACACAGCAGCGGCACCATATCCATGAGCCTTGTAATGAGAGCTGTGAATTTTCGTCCCTTGTTCTGGTGCCAGCCAGGTTTCTCCTTTGTAGAGTTAATTGATAAATACGTTGTACTTACCTTAAGTCATGTCTCAGGAGTCTTCCATTCTGAAATCATGAAATGTCTTCCTATCTGGAGGAAAAAAGTGTTGCCTAATTCTCAGGAGATAGCTGACTGTCATGGTTTTAAACAAAGAGTGAGGATTATTTAAATAATTTAAATAGATTAATAGAAGAGTCTGACTTACCTCATTACCTTGTCGTTAAAATAAATGGATAGGTCTTTATCTTCATCTTATTTGACATTTTAGTAGCATTTGACATTTTGACCCTTCCTTATGTGAGACTCACTTCTGTGTTTTCTGTGATGTCAGTTTCTAGTGCTTCTCTTCCTAAACAGGTGGCCAGACTTGCTCTTCTGACTACTTCTATAAACTTTCGGTTCCCTATTTTTGTAATGATATATAACAATAATAATATTTTAATAGCAAGGAGAAATAAGAAAGCCTTCCTCAGTGATCAATGCAAAGAAATAGAGGAAAAGCATAGAGTGGGAAATACTAGAGATTTCTTCCAGAAAATAAGATACCAAAGGAATATTTCATCCAAAGATGGGTACAATAAGGGACAGAAATGGTATGGACATAACAGAAGCAGAAGATATTAAGGAGAGGTGGCAAAAAAACACGGAAGAACTATACAAAAAATATCTTAATGACCCAGATAACCACAATAGTGTGATCACTCACCTAGAACCAGACACCCTGGAATGCAAAGTTAAGGGGGCCTTAGGAAGCATCACTGCGAACAAAGCTAGTGGAGGTAGTGCAATTCCAGCTGAGCTATTTCAAATCCTAAAAGATGATGCTGTGAAACTGCAGCACTCAATATGCCAGCAAATTTGGAAAACTGAGCAGTGGCCACAGGACTGGAAAAGGTCAGTTTTCATTCCAATCCCAAAGAAAGGCAATACCAAAGAATACTCAACCTACCGCACAATTGCACTCATCTCACACTCTAACCAAATAAGGCTCAAAATTCTTCAAGCCAGGCTTCAACTGTACGTGAACCATGAACTTCCAGATGTTCAAGCTGGATTTAGAAAAGGCGGAGGAACCAGAGATCAAATTGCCAACATCCGTTGGATCATTGAAAAACCGAGAGAGTTCCAGAAAAACATCTACTTCTGCTTTATTGACTATGCCAAAGCCTTTGTGTGGATCACAATAAACTGTGGAAAATTCTGAAAGAGATGGGAATACCAGACCACCTGACCTTCCTCCTGAGAAATCTGTATGCAGGTCAAGAAGCAACAGTTAGAACTGGACATGGAACAGCAGACTGGTTCCAAATAGGGAAAGGAGTACGTCAAGGCTGTATATTGTCACCCTGCCTTTTTACTTCTATGCAGACAGAGTACATCATGCAAAATACCAGATGAAGCACAGGCTGGAATCAAGATTNTGGGGACAGGAGGAGAAGGGGACGACAGAGGATGAGATGGCTGGATGGCATCACTGACTTGATGGGCTTGAGTCTGGGTGAACTCCGGGAGCTGGTGATGGACAGGGAGGCCTGGCGTGCTGCGATTCATGGGGTTGCAAAGAGTCAGACACGACTAAGCGACTGAACTAAACTGAACTGATCAACTCTTTTGGGAATACTCCAACAAGCAGAATTGCTATATTGCATAGTAATTCTGTTTTTAACCTTTTGAGTGAATGAATAGTTGAATACATTTTAATTTTTCAATTTATATATCTTTAGTGAGGAGTGACATTTACAATAATTTTATAGGTCTTGGCATTTCTTTGGTTGTGATTTATGAGTCCATATTTTTGAACATTTATAATTTTTATGAACATTAATAACAGTAGCTAATTCTCTTAATAGAAGTTGCAAATATTTTTCCATTTATTACTTACTTTTTATTTCATTAAAGGTGATGTGTGTATTTGTGCATGTATTAATTTTAAAAGTGGGATGAGAGGAATGGAAACATTCTAAAATAAATATGTACACTGTGAAAATTCAGAGTTCATATGCTGACATGAAGCATAGTCTGACCAAAGTGGTTTCCAGAGAACAACACATCTGGCATTTGGTTATGCCTTTGCCACAATCGTTGACAAGCAGGCACAGCTGTTCACAGAATAAGTTCCCTCTGCCCAGCATTTAAGGAGGAAGATGTTCTCGTAGGAAAGCAGTAAATCTACAGGAAAGATGCCCATAAAGTCTCATTCAAGATGCTTAGTGTGAGAGACTCTGGTGGAAAAAGAAAATCCCGACTATATTGTCACTGAACTATTTGAAAAATAGGCAATCAGGTCTTGATTAATGAGCATTTCCTACATCATCTGTGCTCAACTTCCATAAACTCTAAGAGCTCACTTTGTAAGCTCTAACACATGGTCCTGGAGGAAGTACTATTTTCTCCAGCTCTGAGGCTCTTTGCTTCCTATTTCCACTCCTGCTTTCTTGATTACACTGATGGCAATCAGGTGACAAAAAGAGCAGAAGAATGATCCGGCTTAAAAAACAAACAAGACAAAGAAAAACCAAACAATTCTCAAATATGAAGAGTCTAGTTTAAACCTTTACCCACAGATATATTTAGATTTCTTAAGGTTCTTCTTTTTCTTGATCTCTAGACTATCAGTTAGTTCTATTTTTCTTTCTCACAACTCAATGTGGCATCTGTATGAATTAGTCAAACTGAAAGGCAAGTGGGAAATCTATATCTTTGTTCTAATCCTAAGCTCAAACCTACTTCCTTTACAACAGTGTTTTCAAACATTTTTTCCATTATTATCCCCCCCAAAGAGCCCTTTCAGGCAATTTTTACTAATTACCCTCCTCTAATGAAATTCACNAGTGGGAAATCTATATCTTTGTTCTAATCCTAAGCTCAAACCTACTTCCTTTACAACAGTGTTTTCAAACATTTTTTCCATTATTATCCCCCCCAAAGAGCCCTTTCAGGCAATTTTTACTAATTACCCTCCTCTAATGAAATTCACTGGAAGGACTGATGCTGAAGCTGAAGCTCCAATACTCTGGCCACCTGATGCGAAGAGCTGACTCATTGGAAAAGACCATGATGCTGGGAAAGATTGAAGGCAAAAGGAGAAGAGGGCGGCAGAGGATGAGATGTCTAGATAGTGCCATCCACTCAATGGACATGAGTTTGAGCAAACTCCAGGAGACAGTGGAGGACAGGAAAGCCTGGCATGCTGAAGTCCATGGGGTTGCAAAGAGTCAGACAAGACTAAGTGACTGAACAACAGCAAATGAAATTTTAATATCATGGATATGTTTATGAGCTGATGGGATTTACTTGTTCTGTGCAATAAATTCCAGAAACATTTCCTTCAAAGTTCTGGTTGATCTCTTTTCCTAGGACAGAGTCATACTCCTAGAGCCTTTGGTGATAAATTAATTCTTTGACCCTAGGACTATTTCCTTGTAAAGCTTCTGATTTCATTGAGCGGTATCTCCATATCTCCTCTGTAGTAAAACCTCATTGAATTGTATAAGAAGACTAATAGAGAATAGGAAGATATGAAAAGAGAGGAAAAATAGGATCACAGAGAATATATTCACTTGATAAATTCATGTAGCTGGATAAAGTCAATGAGGAGTGAGTCAGGTATGGAATGCAGAGAAAGTCAGTGGTTGAGAAAAGGGAAGGTGACCTCTGAGGAGGATAAGGATGGAATACTGAGAGAGGAGGTGACGGGCTTCAAGGAGTGTGACCTGGAGAGAGTGTGCACCAGTGTGAGATCTGCTCAACCATTCACAGGAGATTTTAAGTCAAATGATTGGGTGTCTGCACGTCTTTGGTATGAAATCTGGACTGGCCTGGGAGTGATGTTGACTTGGTAAGAGAAATGAATGAGGCTGGACCTATGAAGCTTTGCAGGGGAGCAGGCAGATTGCTCCGATGGATGAAACAGAGAACTTCCTGGCCGTTTTCTTCCACGGTCCCTTCTCTGGGTGGGGCGGGCGGCATTCCATTCCTTCTAATACATTCTCTTTCTCTTCCTGTATCAGCCCACAAATAGATATTCTTTTGCCTCCAGATAACAACAACAAACCCAAAGCCATGCATTTTTTTTTAAGAACTTTTATTTGTTTATTTTTGGCTGCACCGAGTCTCCGTTGCTCTGCAGGGGCTTTTCTCTGGTCATGGTGAGGAGGGACCGCTCTCTAGCTGTAGCGTGTGGGCTTATTGCGGTGGCTTCTCTTGCTGTGGAACACGGGCTCTAAGGCCCACAGGCTTCAATAGCTGCGCCACAGCAACTTAGTTGCTCCACAGCATGTGGGATCTTCCCGGACCAGGGATCAAACCCAAGGCATGTGTTTTGATTCCTATCAATCTGTGCCCTGCTTCCAGCCAGGCCTCCTTGCTAAGTGAGAATGGAGGCAAACAAGGCTCTCCAGACTCAGGTTGCGCATCTTCCCCCAAAACTTTCCGGGCTAAGGCTTTAACAAGTGAAAATTTGCTTTTTAAAAAAATGCCCTGCAAAGGGCAGCCTTGTATTTCTCTGTGACTTGAGCAGTGTCATTACTGCCCAGAGGATGGAGGGAGATAGGATTTACTGCTTAAAGGGCCCCTCCATAAGTCACTAGCCTCGGCAGAGATGCGTATCCATAATTTATGGAGGAAGTGATCAATCACTAGAAAATACATCCTGCCCATTAAAGTGAGCTGCTGGCCTCAGGACTCCTGTCAGCCCATCACGCTGAACTGAAGGGTCTGGGCCAAGGACCTGGTACTGCCTTTCTCTGCCACTGGTGTTCAGGGCACAGACAGGAATTTTGTCATTGTCTCAGAGGCTTCAGGGGCTTCCCTGGTGGCTCAGACGGTAAACCTGCAATGTGGGAGATCCGAGATTCTATCCCTAGGTTGGGAAGATCCCCCTGGAGAAGGGAATGGCTACCCACTCCAGTATTCTTGCCTGGAGAATTCTGTAGATAGAGGAGCCTGAAAGGCTACAGTCCATGGGATCACAAAGACTCAGAGACAACTGAACAACTAACATTTTCACTTTTCAGAGGCTTAACGACCTCTAATAGAGTTCAGGTTTGGAAAATAGGTTCATATAAGGGAAACTAGGAGAGGCAGAGGGATCTATACTTCATCAGGTCTACCTTAAAGGGAGAGAGAAAGTGAAAGTGAAGCCGCTTAGTCATGTCTGACTCTTTGTGACCCTATAGACTGTAGCCTCAGAGAAGGCAATGGCAACCCACTCCAGTACTCTTGCCTGGAAAATCCCATGGATGGAGGAGCCTGGTGGGCTGTAGTCCATGGAGTCATGAAGAGTTGGACCCGACTGAGCAACTTCACTTTCACTTTTCACTTTCATGCACTGGAGAAGGAAATGGCAACCCACTCCAGTGTTCTTGCCTGGAGAATCCCAGGGACGAGGAAGCCTCGTGGGCTGCCGTCTATGGGGTCACGTAGAGTCGGACACGACTGAAACGACTTAGCAGCAGCAGACTGTAGCCTCTCAGGCTCCTCCATCCATGGGATTTTCCAGGCAAGAGTACTAGAGTAGGTTGCCATTTCCTTCTCCAGGGTATCTTCCCCACCCAGGGATCAAACCTGGGTTTCCCGCATTGTAGGCAGACGCTTTACTGTCTGAGCCACAAGGTTCAGCTATTCCTGCAGGTGATGGGGAAGCAGGCAGGAATCAAATCTTCTATATGAGGCCTGAAATGAGATTTAGAGATTGAAGGCTGGTGGTCAAGCTGAGGATACAGAGACACACAATGAACATTGGCTTATCTAATCCACTTGCAAAATAAGAGGAAGGGGCAAGAGGGACACTGAAGGGAAAGCAAGGGAACAAGTGAAAGACAGAAATAACCACAGAAGAAAAATGAAAATGAACTCTTTACTCATTAAAGAACCAAAGGGAGCAAGAAGTTGAAACCTAGAACCATAATATGTCTAGAATTGCTCAACATTGTGGCAAACTTGGCCAAAATCTAATATTATTCTCATTTTCAAAAGCTCAGGAACTTTAAGAGGTACCTGTTTTGGGTCCCTACAATTTACTGAAATGGAAAAACCCAGACACCAAAGCAATTCAGCAGACTTTCACAACCCACTGGCCTGAGCTCCTGCTGTTTCTACAGACCACACACAGCTTCCTGCCCCATGGGCCCCATCAGGCCCTTTGGAGAGGAGGAGGCTTTAACCAATAGGAGCAGCCGGAAGATATTTTCCTCCTGGTTCCATTGAGGCAGTGCTATAAGGGCCTCTATGGACAGAAGTGAGAAGCAACGGCCCCCCGCCCCATGGTTCTTTGTTCTTCCATTCAGGACTCCCACTCTTGCCCTAACACAGCCTGCTCACAGAGACATCATTTATATCAAGATATCAGTGGGATTTCCTCTTTTCTGTGTTTTCACATTTTAATGGAGACCAAGTCCTAAATCTAAAAGAATGAATTGCTAAGAATCGGACTTTAGCAATAGCCAGCCTTATGAGTAGACTGTACATGAGTGCACGCTCTTGCTCAGTCATGTACAACTCTTTACAACCTCATGGGCTACAGCCTGCCAGGTTCCTCTGTCCATGGGATTTCCCAGGCAAGAATACTGAAGTGGATTGCCAGTTCCTCTTCCAGGGGATCTTCCCAACCTGGGGATCGAACATAACCTCCTGAATCTCTTGCATTGGCAGGTGGATTCTTTACCATTGCATCACCTGGGAAGCCCCCATGAGTAGGCTGGTCCCAGGCAAATCGCTCTTGATGTGGCCTGTTAGACACAAGGATCCAGCCTCTGCCCAGGTTGACTTATGTCCACCTGTGATACTTGTCTCTCTTCTCAAACACACCACCCTGTCATCAGCCCTAGGGCCTTTGCACTTGCTCTTGTATCTGTCTGTAGCTCTCTTCCTCAACCCTTCACATAGTTAATAGTCCATGACTATTTCAGTTCAGTTCAGTCGCTCAGTCGTGTCCGACTCTTTGTGACCCCATGAATCGCAGCATGCCAGGCCTCCCTGTCCATCACCAACTCCCAGAGTTCACTCAGACTCACGTCCATCAAGTCCATGATGCCATCTAGCCATCTCATCCTCTGTCATCCCCTTCTCCTCCTGCCCCCAATCCCTCCCAGCATCAAAGTCTTTTCCAATGAGTCAACTCTTCACACGAGGTGGCCAAAGTACTGGAGTTTCAGCTTTAGCATCATTCCTTCCAAAGAAATCCCAGGGCTGATCTCCTTCAGAATGGACTGGTTGGATCTCCTTGCAGTCCAAGGGACTCTCAAGAGTCTTCTCCAACACCACAGTTCAAAAGCATCAATTCTTCAGTGCTCAGCCTTCACATCCATACATGACCATAGGAAAAACCATAACCTTGACTAGACGGACCTTAGTCAGCAAAGTAACGTCTCTGCTTTTGAGTTGGCCATAACTTTTCTTCCAAAGAGTAAGCGCCTTTTAATCTCATGGCTACAATCACCATCTTTAGTGATTTTGGAGCCCAAAAAATTAAAGTCTGACACTGTTTCCACTGTTTCCCCATCTATTTCCCACGAAGTGATGGGACCGGATGCCATGATCTTCGTTTTCTGAATGTTGAGCTTTAAGCCAACTTTTTCACTCTCCACTTTCACTTTCATCAAGAAGCTTTTTAGCTCCTCTTCACTTTCTGCCATAAGGATGGTGTCATCTGCATATCTGAGGTTATTGATATTTCTCCTAGCATTCTTGATTCCAGCTTGTGTTTCTTCCAGTCTGGCATTTCTCCTAATGTACTCTGCATATAAGCTAAATAAGAAGGGTGACAATATACAGCCTTGATGTATTTGAAACAGCCTTTTTCCTATTTGGAACCAGTCAGTTGTTCCATGTCCAGTTCTAACTGTTGCTTCCTGACCTGCATACAGATTTCTCAAGAGGCAGGTCAGGTGGTCTGGTATTCCCATCTCTTTCACGACTATTTATCCCAGGACAAATGTCACTCCTTCAGGGAAATCCTCCCTGCCTCCCAAGACAAGATTCTGCTCCCTAGTGGAGGCTTCCCAGGACCATGCACCAAACCTCCATTCCTTCTTTGTCCTAAAGGTCTCGGATCACAACAAGCTTGACAGTTTCTGGATACCTTTAAAATATCAGTGTGACTGGGATATAGTGGGCAGGAGGGCTCAGTAGTTCAGAGAGGCAAATTAGCCAGGCCCGGGAAAGCTTAATTCAGGATTTTATTCTAAGGACAATCAGAAAACACCAGGGTTTTAGGGCAGTGGAGTGGATTTATATTGTAAATAATTGCTCCAGCTACTGTGTGGAAGTGGATGAAGGTAGGAGGCAAACTTAGAAGCAGGGAGGTTGTTGGAACACTGTTGTGCTATGCGCTAAGTCACTTCAGTTGTGTCTGACTCTTTGTGACCCCATGGACTGTAGCCCGCCAGGCTCGCTTCCATGGGATTCTCTAGGAAAGAATACTGAAGTGGGTTGCCATTTCCTTCTCCAGGGGATCTTCCTGGCCCAGGAATCGAACCCACATCTCCTGCATCTCCTGAATTTCAGGCAGATTCTTTACCACTGAGCCACCAGGGAAGCCCAGTGAATTGTGCCAGAGGGATTTAGTGGAGGTGTAGAGGAGCAAATGGATTCAGCGCAGGTTTGGGAAGAAGATACCAAAGATGTATTCACAGATTGAATGTGGTGTTTGAGGGAAAGAGAACAACTAGTTTTTTACTTGAATATCTAGTAAATGCAGCATTGTTTATTGACATGAGGAAGATTGATAGAAGTAGGAAAGTGAGGGAAATCAATGATTTTTCGGGAAGTTAAATTTCAAGTCTCTTAGACGTCCAAGTGGAAATGTCAAGAAAGCAGATGGAATTGCTAGGAAAGGTCAGAGCGGGAAAAAGATATTGCACAATTATTGACTTATAGATTGGTTTACCAGGGCCAAGGTTCCTGCTTAAGTACAGTGGAGAACGGGACTGACATCAGCGTTTGCAAGTTAAAACTTTGGAGCCTGACTGAGTAAGAAGGGAAGAAAGGACACAAGAGCAGTGAGAACAGGGGAAACGTTAATAGCATAAGAGAATTGAAAGCATCAGTGAGGGACTTCTCTGGTGGTCCAGTGGTTAAGAATCCATCTGCCAATGCAGGGGTCACGGGTTCGATTCTTGGGCCAGGAAGATACCACAACTATTGAGCCCACATTCTAGGGCCCTTGAGCAACTGCTGAGCCTGCGTGCCCCAACTACTGAAACCCACGCACCTATAGCCCATGCTCCGAAATAAGAAAAGCCACTTTGACAAGAAGCTTGTGCACCATAGCTAGAGAGTAGCCCCCACTCTCTGCAACTAGAGAAAGCCTACCCTACATGCAGCAACAAAGACCCCAGGGCAAAAAAAGAAAGAAATCAAAAAGCAACAATGAGGTTATGTGATTGCTCATGTAGCAGATCCAGAGTAGGCAAGATGGAAGCACAGAAGATGGTTGTCAGAAAGTGGATTTAAGAGACAGAGACCTTCCACATTCCAGATCCCAAGCCTTTGCTATGGTGCTGGTGATGTTGCCCTGCTCCAAAACATCCCCTCCTCCTTTTCCAGCACCAGCCTCTCCATGGATGTTGCTACCCACTCAGCAGCTTTAAGCCAGCTTGATGCCCATTAAGCCGCCTACACAGTGACGATGAAGTAGGCCCCGAACAGGCTCCATCAGTGACCACCTTCCCACATCACTCCTGCTGCTGTGCCTCTGCCTGACTCCTCACCCTGCGGAACTCTGCGGGGCTCTTACCATCTTTGCTCTGGTCTAGAGTGTCGGTTCCTTTATCCATGCGACATCATGCCTCCAGCTCTGGATCCTCTCGGAACTACTGCTGCGGTTTGCTTTTTGGAACTCCGTCTCTGGCTTACAAGGCGCCCCCGCAGGCTCTGCCTGGTTCTCCACGAGGGAGAGGATGAGAAAACACTCACGACTTCCTTCACCCTCCCTTCCCCAGCCTTCCTTCGCAGATGCCACACTGATGAGCTCCCCTTCCCCTTCCTGTTTTCTCTCTACGCCTAAGAATATGTTCCCATCAGCTGTGTAAACTTATTCCCCTGGCCTGCTTTGACTGTAGGAATCTTATGCTGCTCCTTATTCCCCCTTTTTTTTAACACCTTTATATGAAATTTGATCTTGATCTTTTTGTCATTCATTTTTACATGGAATTGGTTGTTTTCCTTCCTCGCTTCATGGCTCTCGAGCTCCCTCTTCTGCTGGTTTTGTGAAATGTTCACAACATGTTCTTTCTGAAAATTTCACCCTGGTCTCTCCTCCTTCGGTGGGAACTTCCTTCCTTGCCTCTGTTGACCCCTGCTGCTCACTTTGAATCTTATTCCCGGCAATTTCAATTCAGTGAGGGGTGTCATCTTAGAAAGAACTTCATCTGGTTAGCATTGAAAGTTCACTGGGTCCTGAATGCCAGGACCCTTGGGAACTCAGCAGGGGCACACAGGCTGGCAGAGTCTGAAAACCTCCTGGTTTCAGCAGCTGTTCTCAGGTTGGCCCTCCAACCTCCAGTGCATACCTGTCTGCTTGTGGTACCCATCAGATGCCCGCTGCTTTTCTTCGCTTTCCCAACACACGTGTGGCTATAAACCCAGTCTTGGAATTTTGATGGTTTGACTCTACCTACTCATATTTACTGTTCATGCAGATACTTTGTCAACTAGCTTTTTTGCATGTTGACTATAAATTTGGAGGAGTTGGGGTTTTTCCTACAACTTTATAGGTATACTTGTGTTCAGTCACTCAGTCATGTCCAACTCTTTGCAACCCCATGGATTGTAGCCCACCAGACTCCTCTGTCCATGGGATTTTCCAGACAAGAATACTGGAGTGGGTTGCCATTTCCTTCCAGAGAAATGACAAAATTATGCCACCACTGCCATTTCCCAGACTCCCTTGGGTTACCTGTTTAAGCCTTTTAACAATCCTCTTAAGGACTTACCATCATTATTCTCATTATATAGAGGAGGAGACCACAGCCTAGAGAGGTTAAGCAGATTCCCCGAGGTCAAATACTATAAGCAACAGAAATCAGATAGGAAAGTGCCATTACACCACCAGAGGAATAAGTAGAAATTGGACAAACGATCAATAGGGAGAAACCTGTTCTGGGCTGAAAGAATAGGATAGATGAAAGCCCTGAGGCTTTCCTGCTTCTGAAGAATTAGAAGCTAGTGTGGCTACAGGCGTCTGAGACACGAGGTGGTGCATGAACAGGAATCAATGTAGATTATTCAGGACACTGCAAGACAGGAAGAGATTTTGGATTTTATTCTATATGCAGTGCAAAGTCATTAACAAGGCTGCCTGCAGCATTCCAAGAGTGCTTGGAGGAAGTATCACTCTGCTCCACTTAAAGAATGGAGTTAGGTATCTTTGCTGTTTTATCCTTCCAGTTTTATTGATGTATAATTGACATACAGCACTGTGTAAGTTTAAGGTGTACAACATAATGATTTGACTTACATACACCAAGAAATGGTTACCACAGTAAGCCTAGTGAACATTCATTACCTCTATAGATAAAAAAGAAAAGAAAAAGGAAAAATATTTTTCCTTGTGATGAGAGCTTAAGGACTTATTCTCTTAACAACTTTCATATATAACAGCAGCATTAATTTTATTAACCATGTTGTACGTTATATCCCTCGTACTTATAACTGGAAGTTTGTATCCGCCGGCTGCCTTCATCACCAAAGAGATTGCATAATTATGGACTATATTCCTCACACTGTACCTTTCATCCCCATTCATTACTCACTTATTTTGTTACTGGAAGTGTGTGCTTCTTAATTCCCTCATCTATTCACTCATCCCCTCACCCCCACACCTCTAAATTAGGTATCTTTGAACCTAAAAAATGATTAGGCCACAGACAAGATGAATTTTGTTGTTGTTCAGTCACTAAGTTGTGTCCAGCAGCACTGCAGGCTTCCCTGTCTCCTGGAGTTTGCTCAAACTCATGTCCATTGAGTTGGCAATGCCGTCCAACCATCTCACCCTCTGTCATCCCCTTCTCCTCCTGCCTTCAATCTTTCCCAGTATCAGGTCTTTTCCAGTGAGTCGGCTCTTCAAATCGGGTGGCCAAAGTACTGGAGCTTCAGCTTCAGTATCAGTCCTTCCAATGAATATTCAAGGTTAATTTCCTTTGAGATTGGCTGGTTGGATCTCCTTGCTGTCCAAGGGACTCTCAAGAGTCTTCTCCAGCACCACAGTTCGAAAGCATCAATTCTTCGGGGCTCAGCCTTCTTTATGGTCCAACTCTCACATCCATACGGGACCACTCCATCATGAGAGAGGAGGCTAGAGAGCTTGGCTAGGGGCCAGATTGAGAAGGCCCTGGACAAGCCCTTACTCAGCGGGTTCCTGGGAGCAATGGCCTTTCTTCACACCCATTGCTTTTGGGAGAAGAGCGATGACAGAGCCACAGAACCTGTGACACAGTCAGAACTAAAGAGCACCGCCGCTTTACACTGAACAGAGCTGCGCGTTTTTTCAGGAGGCTGCTTCCACTTTTACAGCCTTCTAGGCTCAGCCTCGGAAGGTCAGCCACACTCCCCTGTTGAGATATTTTGGGTAGTAATGACTCCCTTTCTTGCTGTTCACATCAGTTGCCTTTTGTTACAGTCATTGAGCCTTTGTGAGCTGCCTTTGTGAGAAGTGTTCTCTATAGATGCAGCATTTTCCTATTCTTCTTTAAACCTCACAAAAGTATCAGGGAAAATGGAAAAAAAAAAAAAGGATGATGCCTATGACACAGGTATTATTTTTATCTCCATCTCATGGAGGAAAGATGCTTAAATGCGGTGGGATTATTTTTTTTTGGATGTCACTATGCAGTAAACAGATAAAGCAGACTCCCTTTTCTACACCCTTGCTGATGAGTCTACTTCTAGAGCTGCTCTGGGTTTCTACTTGAAACGCTGCCTTCTTGTTTTAAGTCTGCAGTCATTGGGAATTCTCTGTGGAAAGGCCACTGAATGAAGAGACAAAGGCCATAAGCTGAAGGAAGATTGAGGCAGGTCTAGTCAGCCAGAGGTTATCATGTGGAAGAGAGTGCAGGTATGAGTCACTAGCAGCAGCAGGGGAAGGTGGGCACCAATCTGACCAAGGGAATCTGGATGAGACACCAGGAGCACCCGCCACCTGGGCTTAGGTGGCACTACTGCCTTAATATTTCCAAGAACACTTTGGTCTGGTTGTAAAAGGATCTACTCAGTAATCAGTCAGTTCAGTCACTCAATTGTGTCTGACTCTTTGTGACCCCATGGACTGCAGCACCCCAGGCTTCCCTAACCATCACCAACTCCTAGAGTTTGCTCACACTCATGTCCATTGAGTCAGTGCTGGCATCCAACCATCTCATCCTCTGTTGTCCCTTTCTCTTTCTGCCTTCAATCTTTCCCAGCATCGGGATTTTTCTAGAGTCAGTTCTTCTCATCAGGTGGCCAAAAGATTGGAGTTTCAGCTTCAGCATCAGTCCTTCCAATGAATATTCAGGACTGATTTCCTTTAGGAGGGACTGGTTGGATCTCCTTGTAGTCCAAGAGACTCTCAAGAGTCTTCTCCAGCACCACAGTTGGAAAGCATCAATTCTTTTTTGCTCAGCTTTCTTTATAGTCCAACTCTCACATCCATACCTGACCACTGGAAAAACCATAGCCTTACTAGACAGACCTTTGTTGGCAAAGTAATGTCTCTGCTTTTTAATATGCTGTCTGGGTTGCTCATAGCTTTTCTTCCAAGGAGCAAGGGTCTTTTGATTTCATGGCTACAGTCACCATCTGCGTGATTTTGGAGCCTACTCAGTAACATCTTAGTCTTTTCAGAAATGTTAACAAAGACCGTGACATTTGTCTGCTCTGCAATTTTGTCTTGGGGTCATGCTCCAGCTTTGCTCTTGGTGCTAAGCGTGGTTGTGGGGGTGGAGGAGGGGGACTGCTCTCCTACACCCCACTTCATATGAGATGATGGTGATTCTGTTCTTACTGCTGCTGTTTATGATGGTGATGGTGATGATGATGGTGACAGATTTGTCCTTCTAAAATAATGAGATGGATATGCTGTGGAGGCTTGCAGAGGGCTCAAAAGACCGTCTCCTCCAAGAATCTTCCCCACTACAAAAAGGAGGCAACATTTTTCTCCTCTTGCCCATCACACAAAATTCCTTGCATAAATGTTTGAAATAAATCTAAGCTGGAGGCACGGATTTTGTTGTATAGTATTCTATTTTGAAGTAGAAACTTTGGAATCAGAAAACTTTGAGCTTGAATCTGAGGTAAATTACTTAGTGTATATCTTGTTGTCTTAAGCAATTGACTTAGCTTTACTTAACCCTTCTAAGTCTTAGTTTTCTCATCTGTTTAGTGGAGATAATAATATCTGCCTTATAGAGTTATTGTGAAAATTATAATGCAATTATTCATGCTTACTAATAGAGAAGTACTTTTTTGTCTCTTCTTCTTTTATCTCTTTTGGGGCTTCACTGATAGCTCAGTTGGTAAAGAATCTGCCTACATTGGGGGAGACCTGCATTCGATCTCTGGATTGGGAAGACCCCCTGGAGAAGAGAGAGGCTACCCACTCCAGTATTCTGGCCTGGAGAATTCCACAGACTGTATAGTCTATGGGATCGCAAAGAGTTGGACACAACTGAGCGACTTTCAGTTTCTATTATCTCTTTTACTTGCCTTGTATAATATCACTGCACGCAGGAACCCCAAGGTTGGGATTCATTTTCATAGGGGAAAATGAAAGGCATAACCTTGTGACTTTCCAGTTTCCAGTAATCCTTTTATTAGTAATGATCAAATTCCCCACTGAACAGATACATTCCTTAAGCCCTCGAGGTTTGTGTACCATCTCTCTAGAATGTTACAACTAGAATGGGTCTTCAAATTGGTCTACTTAATAAGAGCTCTTTATTTTTTAGATGAAAAAAATAGTGTCCACAAAAGTTGAACTAACTAATTCAAAGTCATTTGGCCAGGTGGGAGCAAAGCACAGATTACAATTTATTCTAGTTCATCTTCCTCTCTATTATCCTAGTAGCTAAAAATGAAGACACCAGAATTTTCTCCTGCTAAACTTTAACTTTAGTTTTAGCTTGAAAAGGGGAAAAGAATCTGATTTCTCTTCCCACTTCATCTTGGCTCCAGATCATGCACCTAAGTTTTTAAATCAGAGGACAATGGAATAGACGTGATTATGGATGTATTTAGAGAGCAGCAAGAGCAGAACAACTCCATGGAACTCAAAACACTTTTAAAAAAAAGATAATCTTTGCAGAATCCAGTAAGGAAACACAGAGCCCTTCCAGACCACCCACATGGTTGTGTGTCCAGAAGCATCCAGACGGAGGCCAACAATGTGACCCAGAGAGGAGGCAAATTAAAGTGCGCAGCAGGGAGTGAAGCTGGCACACCTGCATCATCAATAACTAGGGTTTGTTTGAACAACTGTAGCCCTGAGAGAAGAAAAAGAAAGAAAATCCCACTATTGTAGTTGACTCAGAGAGAGGCATGCTACAGTTTCTTTGATATTCTACTGGAGTGGATCTGCAACAAGCAGCCAGGCTTGAGAATACAGAGCTCTTCTGTGGGAAGGTTTAGCATTAAGACCAAACGATGTCAGGAAAGCTCAATGGGAAGGACTCAGTGATTTCTACATGTGTGACTTGGATGCAGGGCAAGACTGTTTACCCCTGATAGACTTGTGTGGCATCCATCTCTGTACCATGCCCTAAGGTGGCAAAGACAGTGGCAGGAGGTAGACCATCGTCTCTTTGATCTAACTGGAGAGAGACAAGGCTGCCCCACACTAATGATGCTAACTGGCAGGAACATCAAACCCCAGTGCCCAGGAGTGAAACAGCAGTAACAGCAGGAAGAGTCCAGCAAAGCAAAGATCCCCTGGGGGTGGTGCTGAAGGAGAACTTCAATTAGACAGGAGGTCCTGACTCTCTCGCCTTCCTGACCACCTGCTCCTGGGCCTGGAACTTCACCTCGATAGTTCATTTAGGGCCATTGTAGTATCCTCCATTACTGCCCTCTTTGTGTTCCTACTCAGGACTGATAGAAAAGTTGGGAACACAAGCTCCTGATCCTTTGCCACCTCCTCGTATTCCCAAGACTGGCCAAGACTGCCTGGGAGGCTCTTCATCAGTTCAACCTTAACACCATATTGTGATGAAGGTATCATGGTCCTGCTAACACACTCTTCAAGCCACATGTCTTCCTCGCAAGGCCCCTAACATTTTTCATCCCCATTTCTCCAAATCTTCATGACCCCTTTCCCCAAAACATCTCTAAAACAATCTCCTTCCTCCCCCCCGACTCCTGCAACCACTGGGGGTTTCTACTCACTAGTTCCCTTTATTCATATCTTTTAATGATGCAGCTTCTGGGTAATTGATGATTTGTGCTTATCTGTATACATCAGTGAATCTCTTCACTCTTCTAATACAGACTTAGCTTGGACTTAAATATCCCAGTGAGCTACCCACAATATAAGAAAAATTAAAAGTTATCTAAAAGCCTCTTAGTTTCCCTAAGACATACGCCAAGGTTGTTATTCTTAAGTATTATTGTATTATTTAACAGTGCACTGGCTTCTGGGAAGAAACAAAGGTGTGTTTCAATGAGTTAACAATTTAAATCAAAGAAAGAAAATACACGTGCATAAATGTATATACATATATGTATTTCTAGGAAGTCAGGGAAAGCATAACAGGAAAGGAAATAAAATGCTAAGACATTGTTAATTACTTTGTAAGAACGATTGAGATGCATGGAGGGGTATGTGTTTCTGGGCATGTGTTTAATAAACCTGGGAACCCACCAGAAGGTACTTTTGAAACTCTTGGAGTGTTGCTTTGATGACTCAAACCAGCAGCAAACTAGTTTCCAAATGGAAAAGGTTTCCTTTACTCAGTTTAAACAATTGGTGTTAATTGTTCTAATCACTTTGACCAGTCCACCCACAGGTCTCTGGATCCTGGTGGTTAATCTCTGGCCATTTCCGGAAGGGTCATACCTTTCTACAAGTGGGCTTGTCACTGAGCATGGGCTGAAACCTACACATTCTTCCTACAGAAAGGAGTAAGATTCCAGAAAGGACAGAAATTCAAAGGTCCAGGGGATACAGTGGTGAGCAAAGCAGACTTTTGAGTTTACAGTGCAGTGCAGTGGACACGTTCCCTTGTGAACCTGTGTGATTGTGTGTCAAGTTATACCTGCTCTGGAGATAGAGTCCTGGGAGAGCTCAGGCGAGGGACAGGGATACAAACTAGTCCAGGAATGGAAGTGGTCAGAGTTTTCTTTGAAAATGGGTGATTAAGCAATGGTGTGAGAGGTGGAGATGGGGAGACAACATCTGGACATCCATTAGCACAGGAAAGGTGACACATTTGAGAAAACTGGACAATGCTGATCAATGTAACTAGAACGCACACAAGACTGGTGAGATACGGGTCCCAAGAGCCAAACCGGGACTGGGTCAGGCAGGTCTTGTGGCTCACATGGACAATCTTGAATTTTATTTCAGGAACAATGGTGAGTCACTGGGGTGTGTTAAATGATTGGATTTGTGGTGCAGTATCAATGAAGAGTAGAGCAAGGCATGAGTGTTCAAAGTAGGCTTGCATCTGACCGATACAAAATAGTTCTTTGAATATTTCTCAACGGTGTGTGTCTTTCTACAGGGGAGAAAACTGTCAGGGGAGGCTTTTATACTCAACATCTTCATGGAATCTCTGCTCTTGACTGCCCAGACGGGGTGAACCCGGCTCTGGTTTGGTTCTGGAGCGAGTAGGCTCTCTTGTGTGCTGTACGTCTGGCTTCCTGTGCTTCCTTCAGAAATCTACCCCTTAAGCTGGAGCTTGATCATGGAGTAACCGGGGAGGTGACCAAGGGAGCTGAGCATGGGTCAGGTCAGGTTCCCCTGTGGAGGGGGGCAACTGGAACTTCCTTACCCTCACTCCCAGCCCTTTGGGGAAAGGTGTTCAAACCTTGGGTTATGCCAACTAACATGGACAGCTATGGAGTCTGGGCAATAATTCAGTATCCATTTAAAGTTAGCAACCTAAAAATTGAGCAAATCCAAAAAGATGAGTGAAATCAGTGTCTTGAGGCACACCTCAGCTTAGAGAGAGCTCAAAATTAAGAAGGAAACTTGGCTGCTGCTTCTGAACCCCTGATGCCTTTTTTGGTCCATCCCCGAAGACCGTCTCCCTCCTCTCGCCCTTTCCTCAGGCGCCTCCTGACACAGCCCACTTCCTCTCCTCCTCTTACCAGCCAGCAACTCTTGCTCTCCCACCCAGTCTGTCTCCTAACTACTTTCTTTTCTCTTTTTTTTTAACTCTCAATGATTTCCTTACAGAATGGAAACGCAAAGGGGAAAATGTATGAAGAAACTGTACACAACAGCATTATGTCAAGAAGAAATTCCTCAGCATCAGGTCCAGTACATGGCAGATTGAGTTCCCAAGAAAAATAATGAGACCACTCACCCAGTTATTTAAAAATCAACTGGACAAAGACACAGAGGATGTACTGGCAGGAAGGCCCTAGTCTCAGCTGCACTGGAATGAAGAAAATTATCCTAATCGGATTCTTGTCTTCTCTTCATCTTATTTTTTCTCTAGGGTGAATTCTTTAACTCGTGCTGAAATCAGTTCTATCCAAAGACAGCAAGATACACTACTTTTCTGTGGCCAAATTCATCAGAAACTAGAACAAAAGCAAGGAGGGGGGATGTTAAAGAATCCCTTTTTCTTTTATTTTCTTTTACCTTGGCCACACAGCACAGCATCAAATATTCTAGTTCCCCAACTAGGGATCAAATCCATGGAATTCCCTTGCATTAAAAGCATGGAGTCTTAACCATTGGACCTCCAGGGAAGTCCCAAGATTCCCTTTTTCAACTAT
Source organism: Neotragus pygmaeus (assembly GCA_006410875.1). NCBI lineage: Eukaryota > Metazoa > Chordata > Mammalia > Artiodactyla > Bovidae > Neotragus > Neotragus pygmaeus. The sequence goes on along the minus strand of SJYV01010136.1, from coordinate 1,708,904 downwards.
CAAGAAACACCGTGGTCCCATGGGAGAAAATCAGTAGAGCTCTCATTCTTGGCTTGTCTTGCTTCTGTGATCAAAGGAAAAACTTTCTGGAATCAGGAGGGTAAATTCTGCTAACATTTCACGGTTAAAAACTTCTATGTTATACGTAGCTTCCTGCAGTGTCTGCATATAATTTTTGTCCATCAACAAATAAAATTTTATCCCCCAAACAGCATGTGTTCTCTCATTACATGTTTGTGGCAATTTCTCTGAAATCCATTTATTTTTTATACAGCTTTGTACAGCATTGCAGAAAACTTTCAGACTTAAAATGTATGAAATATGAGCATTTCTATATTGGGGTAGATCAATGTCCTACCACCTAGCACTCTATGGTCCAAGCAAAGATGTTATGGTTTTCTATCTTAGCATCAACAGATAAACATAGCCCTTTACTTGATCCAAGACATCAATGAAAAATTTACCATAATTGGATAATCAGATAGTACCTCATACTTGAAGCACTTGTACTTTATAAACTCTTTCACTAGTATCCACTCTTTTGATCTTCAATTTGAATGTTATTAAGTCCAGCTTACAAATGAAGGATCTGAAGCTCAAAAACAGGGAAATAATTTGCTCAGTGAATGATACAGAGATAGCAAGGGCAGACTGGAACAAAATCCTGAATCTGTCTCCAAAACCCTGGGCTCTTCCCATTCTACCATCTGCCCTTCTTGGGGAGTTAAGGGAGCCTCAGCCTAGAAACATGCAGATGATGAGTTTTAGATGCTGATTGCATCCTTTCTATACGTCAAACCAAAAACCTACACCCTCCAATAGACAGATTGTATCAATAAAAACAGTGTTCTAATCACTGACCCAGATGAAATAGCTGCTTATCTACTTTCTAGTATTTTTCATTCATGGGGAATCAAGTGTGAAAATTAATTTGAACTTTGTGTCTCTGGGTTGAAGGAACTCACCTGGTCCCTGAAAACAAGATCCATTCTGCCTTTTCCTTTTTCAGGACCCTCTCCTCCTGGCCTCTTTACACCCCCAGGGCACCTAAAAGTGTTCCCCTAGTACTGAGAACACTGTGTGTTGGAGTAACACTAGCTTACTGCTGATTGGATTTAAAGGGGAGATCAAGAAATGTAAACCCACACAATGCCTTGAGCAGGAACTTCCTGTCTCCTGCAGCTGACTGGTTCTCTGCCATTTCCAGGGACCATCAAAAACTACCAAAACTTGACCTTAAGTGTTGCAAAGAGTAAAGGAAGCAACCTTATGAATGTAGAATTAATGCCTTACTGAAGGGAGTGTTAGTCACTCAGTCATGTCCGACTCTGTGCAACCCCGTGGACTATATAGCCTTTCAGGCTCCTCTGTCCATGGGATTCTCCAGGCAAGAATACTGGAGTGGGTTGCCATTCCCTTCTCCAGNTTACTGAAGGGAGTGTTAGTCACTCAGTCATGTCCGACTCTGTGCAACCCCGTGGACTATATAGCCTTTCAGGCTCCTCTGTCCATGGGATTCTCCAGGCAAGAATACTGGAGTGGGTTGCCATTCCCTTCTCCAGGGGATTTTCCCAACCCAGGGATTGAACCTGAGTCTCCTGCATTGCAGGCAGATTCTTTACTGCCTGAGCTACCAGGGAAGCCCTACTGAAGGGAACCTCAGTAAAAATTTTAACAAGGTTCATCACTATCCCTGAGTGTAGGCAGGACCTGACACCTGCTTCTAACTAATAGAATGTTGCAAAGGTGGTGGGCTGCTATTCCCAGCTGGACTTGGTGAAGTTAAACATCCATGTTCACAGAACTCATCTCTTAAGATTAAGATGATGGTGTGGGGCATTGTTTTTCAGTTTTCTGTTGCTCGTAACAGGAGTTATTCTCACTAATATTATATCATTGGCAAATTCAGAAGTCTGGTTTTCCTGGTTGATCTCCACAGCAACATAGATCAATCAGAATTATAGATTTTTAAGGGCTGAAAAGAACCCATTGAGTTTCTAGTCCAGCATACTTTCTTTATGAATTAATAAAGTCTACAGTGTTTGGAAAAGAACCCTCAAGTAGGTGACAAACTGTATATCAAGACCAAATTTCTTGACTTGAAGTCAAATGAATTTTTTCGACTATTCCACACTACTTAACTAATACATTAAGAATCTTTTAGATAGTGATATTTGATAATCAACTATGTGCTCAGATTTCTGCTCTCACTTTAAAAAGACAATATTGAGAAATACTGCCCTTTGGAAAAATCAAAGAAAGGCATAAGAACATCTGTGCAACCAAGAAAATAACAATAAAAATTCTGTGCCCTCTCCAAACACTCTAAGATGATATAAGATTTTGTAGGACCTATATTTATCCACATCTCATTTTCTCAATCTTCAAAATAGCCTATTTTTTCCATTTTTTTACTGTGGTAAAATACACATAGCATAGTATTCATAATAAAAGTAGGGAGAAGAAATCTATTTGAACTATACTTGTTAAGGATCTCTTAACTATGTATTTAACTCCAATACTTTGGCTACTTGATGCAAAGAACTGACTCATTGGAAAAGACCCTGATGCTAGAAAAGATTGAAGGTAGAAGGAGAAGGGGATGACAGAGGATGAGATGGTTTGATGGCATCACCAACTTGATGGACATGAGTTTGAGTAAGCTCCAGGAGTTGGTGATGGACAGGGAAGCTTGGCATGCTGCAGTCCATGGGGTCACATGACTGAGCGACTAAACTATGTATTTGCAATTACTCCCTCATTTCCTTCGTGCTATCATTATCATGTATTTTAATTTTATGTGTGCTATAAACACACAAAATATTGTTACTATATTTGCTTTAAACAAGCATGTATCATTTAGAGCAGTTAAACTTAAGTAACTTTTTATTGAAAAAGACTGAATAGGTTATTATCCTCTCTCCTGTCTCTTCTTCCTTTTTCTCAGCCACCATATCATTTATTGCAAAATATATTTTAGTCAACGAACTTGATCACAGTCTAATTTAATTGACAGGTTCTTAAAATTTATTTTAATAGAGCTATTTTTAATGAGATTCTGGATATAGGATGGAGGTAAGAAACTCTTTATTTGATCATAATTTTCAATTCCTTTGTCATGTAATAGGTAATTTCTGAATTATAGCTATTAATAAAATAAAATTATCTATCCACAAAATGTAATATTATCTAGAAATTGCAAACTTTTCTTTGGTAATTTGTTTTTTAAATACACAGTTCTACATGGTGCTAGAGCCAGAAGTGATAATTTGGACATACTATTTTACTTGTTTTCAGTGGGGAAAAAATTATGTTGATACCAAGAAGCTATTCTTTTTAGAAAGGACCCAGCTAAAAGCACTGGATCAGGAATGATCTCTAAATATGGATTAGTGTTACATCTGCTTCAAAAGGGCTTTGGGGACCTGTTTCAATCTGGTTTAATTATGGGATGTACACTCAAATGTAAAAGAAAGAGATTTTGCTCCTGGCTGTAACAGAATAGCTATAGCATCCTATCTTTTATTCTGTTCTGTAGCCAGCTTGTCCTAATGGATATCTACAGAACACCCCAAACTGCAGAATGTACGTTGTTTTCAATTTCACATCTGATACTCACTATAATAGATCAGATCCTAGGCCATAGAATAAGAATCAACACATTTGAAAAATTGAAATCCAGGAAAATATGTTCTCTGACCAAAATACAATTAAATTAGATGTTAATAGCAAAAAGATATCTTTAAAAATCTCCACATGATGCTCAACATCACTCATCATCAGAGAAATGCAAATCAAGACCACAATGAGGTACCATTTCACACCAGTCAGAATGGCTGCGATCCAAAAGTCTACAAGCAATAAATGCTGGAGAGGATGTGGAGAAAAGGGAACCCTCTTACACTGTTGGTGGGAATGCAAACTAGTACAGCCACTATGGAAAACAGTGTGGAGATTCCTTAAAAAAGTGCAAATAGAACTGCCTTATGACCCAGCAATCCCACTGCTGGGCATACACAACGAGGAAACCAGAATTGAAAGAGACACATGTACCCCAATGTTCATTGCAGCACTGTTTATAATAGCCAGGACATGGAAACAACTTAGATGTCCATCAGCAGATGAATGGATAAGAAAGCAGTGGTACATATACACAATGGAGTATTAGTCAGCCATTAAAAAGATACATTTGAATCAGTTCTAATGAGATGGATGAAACTGGAGCCTATTATACAGAGTGAAGTAAGCCAGAAAGAAATGCACCAATACAGGATACTGACACATATATATGGAATTTAGAAAGATAGTAATGATGACCCTGTATGTGAGACAACAAAAGAGACACAGACATATAGAACGGACTTTTGGTCTCTGAGAGAGAAGGAGAAGGTGGGATGATTTGGGAGAATGGCATTGAAGCATGTATACTATCATGTAAGAAACGAGGCGCCGGTCTATGTTCGATGCAGGATGCAGGATGCTTGGGGCTGGTGCACAGGGATGATCCAGAGAGACGTTGTGGGGTGGGAGGTGCGAGGGGGATTCAGGATTGGGAGCTCGTGTACACCTGTGGTGGATTCATGTCGATGTATGGCAAAGCCAATAGAGTATTGTAAAGTAAAATAAAGTAAAAATAATTAATTAATTAATTAATTAAAGAATATAAAAATTAAATAACATACATCTAAATAGCCTATGTGTCAAAGTAATCACTGAAAAAATGAGAAACATGTTGCATTCATGAAAATTAAAATAGCATATCAAAATATGTATGATGTAATTAAACAAATGTCTGCAATGTATCCATGTACAACACAAGGAATATAACCAATATTTTGTAATAACTATAAATGGAGTGTGTATGTGTTAGTTGCTCAGTCATGTCCAACTCTTTGCAACCCCATAGACTGTAGCCCACTAGGCTCCTCAGTCCAAGGAATTAATACTGGAGTAGGTAGCTATTCCCTCCTCCAGAGGATCTTCCTAACCTAGGGATAGAACCTGGGTCTCCTGCATTGCAGGCAGATTCTTTACCATCTTAGCCACCAGGGAAGCCTATAAATGGAATACAGCCTTTAAAAATTGTGAATCACTATGTTGTACACCTGAAACATGTAATGCTGGAGCTCAGCTATAGTTCAATTTAAATAAGTAATAAAATAAAAGGAAGTTTCTGCAGGAAAACATAACCTTGATTGTATTTTAAAATGATAAACATAAAAATCAGTGTATGACAAAGATGTTATAAGAAAAGACAACTACAGGCGGACGTCCCTTCTGAACATGGATTTTTTTTATTTTTTTTTTTTTTAGAAGGTAAATCCAGCAATATATTAAGAAGCCAAGAAATTATGATCAAGTGGAAGCAGACATTTCACAAAAGTTACATGAAGGGGCAATAAGCATTTGAAAAGATGCTCAATATTATTAGTCACTAGGAAAATAGAAACACAATCACCACTTCACATACACTAAAGTGACTGAAGTTAAAAAGGCTAATGATACCATGTGTTGGTGAGGATACAGAGCAACTGGAACTATTGTGTGTTGCTAATGGAAACAGAACAATTGCTTTAGAGATCATTTGGCAATTTTTTAAAATTTTTAAATCTACACTTACCATATGATCTTGTAGTTCTTCTCCTAGATACTCACCTAGGAGAAATGAAAATGTATGTCTACAAAAAAGACATTTGTTCACAGAAACTTCATCCATAGTAGCCCAAAACTGAAAACAACGCAAATGTCCCTCAGCAGGTAAATGGATACATATTGTTATGTTTATACAATGGAATACCACTCAAAAACAAAAGGAAAAGCCTACTGAAATGCACAACATGGAAGAATCTCAGAAACCACAGGCTGAATAAAAGAAGCCAGAAACAAGAGTGTATGCCATATTGTTCCATTCGTTTACAAATTTTGAGTAGGTATACCTAATCCATAGTAACAAAACCCAGAGTTTTCTGGAGCTAGGAGTGAGGGGGCATTGAGTGAAAAGGGACACGAAACCATTTGGGAGGGTGATAAAAAATGTTTTGTGTCTTGATCATGGTGATGGTTACATGGATGCATATATTTGCCAAAATATTAAACCGTACACTTTAAACACGTGCATTTGATTGTAGATAAATCACAATAAAGTTGGTTTTTAAAAAGAAAAACAAAAAAAAAAGAAGAATCAGCTGCAGGGGCAAAAATACTCTTCCTGGTTCAGATTACTCCTCCGATTACTCAGATTTTTCACATGGTATTGGTCCTTCCAAAGGACAGAATGTTGAATGTGCTGATGAGCCCATGTGCCGAACTGACAGCTTCCTTTTAGTGACACCCAACTGTCACAAGCAGTGCCCGAGAGATGTCTTTGAGATGTCCTTTAAATGGGTCTTATGTCTATGAACAGTGGAAGGACGGCAGTTCTGCTTTCCTGTCCTGGGGGATGGAGATGGCGTTCTGATTTAAGGACTGAGTAACTTCCTTGTCAGCATAACCAACGTGTTCCCCCAGTGGCTGTAAGCAGGGGAGACTTGCTCTCTGGCCCCTAGCAGTGAGCGGACCTTCTCCCAGTTTGTTAGGATGGAGCAGGAAGAGCTGGCCGATTATGCAGAGGGAAACCAGAGGTGTTATATATCACCGTTGCCACATAATTCTCGCACTTGTCAACATCTAGTCATCTCTATAACTCAGCCATGCTTTAAAACGGCAAGCAGTTTTTTACTGGAGCCAACAGAGGTCTAGCAATTATAAAACTAATTACTAAGATGTCCCTGCAAAAACAAAAAAAAAAGCAGTAGTGAATAAGTATTCTCCTTACAGTCTTTTTTTTACTAAGTTGTTATAAAGAAGCAAGTAACTTAGCTGGCATCCCCAGAGAGGGTCATGGTATGATTTTAGAGAAGATACATAGCTGAAAGGACTTTTTCATGAATATTTTCCACTTAAATGTACCAGGGATGTTGAGAAGCATAGTGACAGGAAGAAATAAACCAGACAATGAAGGATACTTTACTGAACTCAAGAATTTACTAAATAAAGTTGCTCAGCCAGTAAAGAATCTGCCTGCAATGCAGGAGACCCAGGTTTGATCCTGGGGTCAGGAAGATCCCCTGGAGAAGGGAACGGTTAGCCACTCCAGTATTCTTGCCTGGAGAATTCCATGGACAGAGGAACCTGGTGGGTCACAATCCATGGGGTCGAAAAGAGTCAGACATGACTGAGTGACTAATACTTTCACTACTTGCACTTAACTTCCTCATCAAAAACTGACATTCAGTTCAGAATACAGTGAAACAAGGAAAGGGAATGTGGGTTTGTGGGGGGGCGGGGGAGAGGGCAGTCTCAAAGGAGCCATCTGCTTCAATTCTGTTTTTTAAATTGTGAAGTTTGGTAGCTAGAGGGACCTAGAGCCTTCTAGTTCTGAGGTTCTAACCCTAGAGGAATGAGGTGGTAATGCCTGTGGGGACTAGGAGTCCAAGGCAAATATGTCTCTGCTTCCAAGATATTTCTGTGCATTGAGGTTTTCTGCAAACACATTCTGTATTAAATAGTACACACACAGTTGTAGTAAGTCAAGTGAGCGATTTGCCTGACATTTTTTAAGCGACATTGTCAAAGTCATCCAAGCAGAAGTCCACGATTGCCTCTTCTGTCCCTTGCTAAGCCAGGCCCCTCCTCTCGCTGCCTGCCCACCTCCACATGCCACGACTTGGCGTCCCTGTCTAGACCCACTGGTCCAGCCCCACCTCGGGCCAGCCTGCCTCTCAGCTCCTCCATACACATCATGCACTTTCTGCCCCTAGCTCACCCCTAGTACCTTTGCTGAGAATGTCCCCTCTCCCTTCTGCTCCCCCTCTTTAAGTCACCCTGGCCTTCCCTGATCACTGTCTTCGCTGAAAACCTCCTCTAGCTACTGCACTCCACAAGACCCCGACATCAACACATTCCATTTCTCCAGTCCTCAGCACCATAGTGGTCGACTTAATTGTTTTCCCTCTTGACTTGCTATGTCTGTGCTGCTCTCGTCTTTCCAGTTGATACATCCTCTGAGGGTGAGGGTTGTGTCATGTGCGGCTCCCCTGCTCCCCTGGGTGTCTTTCCCTGTCCTTCCTGATGCCCTGTGTTTCCCTCCATTCTGTTGAAGGATCGAGTGCCAGGGAGGAACTGTGCTCATCCCCTGGACCTTCCAAGAAGGAGGAGACCCTAGATTTCAGAGGCCAACCAGACAAATCACATCTAATAGTGTGGCAGAACCAATGCCAACAAGCAATTTTTGATGGGCAGGTTTTGTCTCAAAGCATCACTCTATCTTGCCATTCACCACATCTCTCCATGCTTTGCTTTTTTTTTTTTTAATGGCAACACCTTTCCCTTTCTGACTCACAAGATGGGATTGTCTTTTTCTGCTAATCCAGTGAAGTACGAGCTCTGGATTCTCAAAGACTAGGATTGACAGACACCAGCTGGGTTTGTCAGCAGTGTCGTGATTTCTCATCCAGATTCTTCTTATCAAGTTAGGAGATTACAGAAATGTTTTCTTTGTGTATACTTCATTACCAGAACTTTAATACTTAAAATTTTGCTTGATCCTTGCCACAAAGTTATGAGGATTTTTATTATACCAAGGAAGAAATTTATTCAACCAGTATTTACCAAGTGTCCTCATGGGCCAAAACTATGTGGTGGATATGAAGTGGAACCACACAAACCTCTTGTTTTTTAAATTAATGTATTTATTCATTTATTTGGCTGCTCCGAGAGTTGCAGCACACAGACTCTCTAGTTGTGACATGTGGACTCAGTAGTTGTGGCCCGGGCTTAGTGGCTCCTCAGCATGTTGGATCTAAATTTCTTGCCCAGGGATTGCATTTGTGTCCCCTGCATTGTAAGATGGATTCTTAACCATGGGACCACCAGGGAAGTCCAGTTTTGTTTTGTTTTGATTCGAATAATTGTTATTTATTAGTCAGACACAAATTTAATCAACAATGGACTTCAACTGTGTCTCTCCCTGAACAGAAAGATGAGCACATGTGTTTCTACTCTGCCATTTTAGAAAATCACCAGTTTTCTGTTCACTGTCTTGTGTTGTATCCAAAGAAAAGGCGTCTGAGAGTTCAGTTAAGCTGGACTCAGATTCCTCTGATGGAAGGGCCTGGGCTTCCAGGGAGCCACCAAACTTTCCCTTTGGCCTCCTTCCTCCTGAGAAATCTGTATGCAGGTCAAGAAGCAACAGTTAGAACTGGACATGGAACAACAGATTAGTTCCAAATCAGGAAAGGAGTACTTCAAGGTTGTATATTATCACCCTGCTTATTTAACTTATATGCAAAATACATCATGAGAAATGCTGGAGTGGATGAAGCAGGAGCTGGAATCAAGATTGCTGGGTGAAATATCAATAACCTCAGATACACAGATGACAATACCCTTATGGCAGAAAGAGAAGAAAACTAAAGAGCTTTTGATGAAAGTGAAAGAAGAGAGTTAAAAACGTTCAGAAAACTAAGATCATGGCATTAGGTCCCATCACGTCATGGCAAATAGAAGGGGAAACAATGGGAACAGTGACAGACTTTATTTTGAGGGGCTCCAAAATCACTGCAGATGGTGACTGCAGCCATGAAATTAAAAGACGTTTGCTCCTTAGAAGAAAAGCTATAACCAACCTAAACAGCAAATTAAAAAGCAGAGACATTACTTTACCAACAAAGGTCTGTCTAGTCAAAGCTTTGATTTTTCCAATAATCATGTATGGATGTGAGAGTTGGACTGTAAAGAAAGCTAAGTGCCAAAGAATTGATGCTTTTGAAATGTGGTGTTGGGAAAGACTCTTCAGAGTCCCTTGGACTACAAGGGGATCCAACCAGTCAATCCTAAAAGAAATCAACCCTGAATATTCATTGGAAGGACTGATGCTGAAACTGAAACTTCAATACTTTGGCCACCTGATGCGAAGAACTGACTCCTTGGAAAAGACCCTGATGCTGGGAAAAATTGAAGCCCAGAGGAGAAGGGGAAGACAGAGGATGAGATGGTAGAATGTCATCACTGACTCAATGGACATGAGTTTGAGTTGGTGATGGACAGGGAAGCCTGGTGTGCTGAAGTCCATGGGTTCACAGAGTTGGACACGACTGAGCGACTGGACTGAACTGAACTGAACAGAAAGTTTGGTGGGAAAGCATGCTGGGAAAAAAAAAGTCAGTAAGAAATATCTGGTAACAACAAAGGAAGCAACCACTCTCATCTCAGAAAGGCTGTTACGGCTTTCCCCTGAAACAGTAGCAACAAAAATGATTCCAGGCAGCTTGAAGAGGTGATTATTTTCCAACCAACCTGAAACACTGCACCTGACCCAAGGGATAATGATGTACCAGTGGGTTGTACAGCTGCCATGGTGCAGACTCAGTCACAGAGCAGAGGGAATGTGACAACTTGTTCTGGACCCACTGGAAAACCTATGTCCAGCTCTAGGTCTAAATGGAGAACTGTTGCCATGTCTTCCATCTCCTGTCTCCTGGGGTCCTAGGGAAGAACCCTCATCATCACCACAAGTTTCTGCTATCTCATACTTGGAACCAAACTTCTCTTTCTCTTTTTTTAATGTGGTTTTTTTTTTTTTTTGCTCACACCTCCTGACGGTGTGAGAAAAAAATAATAAAAGAAGAAGTTTGGTCAGCAAATAGACAAATAGAGCCTCCCTGGTGGCTCAGATGTAAAGAATCCGCCTGCAATGCAGGAGACTCAGGTTTGATCCCTGGGTCAGGAAGATCCCCTGGAGAAGAGAACGGCAACCCACTCCAGTATTCTTGCCTGGATAATTCGATGGACAGAGGAGTCTGGCAACAAATTACAGTCCATGTGGTTGCAAAGGGTTAGACATGACTGAGCTACTAACACACACAAATAGGTAAATAATTCTGTGNCCCTGAATATTCATTGGAAGGACTGATGCTGAAACTGAAACTTCAATACTTTGGCCACCTGATGCGAAGAACTGACTCCTTGGAAAAGACCCTGATGCTGGGAAAAATTGAAGCCCAGAGGAGAAGGGGAAGACAGAGGATGAGATGGTAGAATGTCATCACTGACTCAATGGACATGAGTTTGAGTTGGTGATGGACAGGGAAGCCTGGTGTGCTGAAGTCCATGGGTTCACAGAGTTGGACACGACTGAGCGACTGGACTGAACTGAACTGAACAGAAAGTTTGGTGGGAAAGCATGCTGGGAAAAAAAAAGTCAGTAAGAAATATCTGGTAACAACAAAGGAAGCAACCACTCTCATCTCAGAAAGGCTGTTACGGCTTTCCCCTGAAACAGTAGCAACAAAAATGATTCCAGGCAGCTTGAAGAGGTGATTATTTTCCAACCAACCTGAAACACTGCACCTGACCCAAGGGATAATGATGTACCAGTGGGTTGTACAGCTGCCATGGTGCAGACTCAGTCACAGAGCAGAGGGAATGTGACAACTTGTTCTGGACCCACTGGAAAACCTATGTCCAGCTCTAGGTCTAAATGGAGAACTGTTGCCATGTCTTCCATCTCCTGTCTCCTGGGGTCCTAGGGAAGAACCCTCATCATCACCACAAGTTTCTGCTATCTCATACTTGGAACCAAACTTCTCTTTCTCTTTTTTTAATGTGGTTTTTTTTTTTTTTTTTTTTTTTTTTTNTGGAGGGCACCATATTTTGTGCCTGGTTTCTTCCATTTAGCATCTTCCATGGTGCTGTGTGTAATAAGGATGTTTGCAACAAAACAATCCCCCAAAACGGAAAAAAAAAAAAAGTGAAGCCAATATCGTAAGTTTTACCATGAGTTAAAATGTGTTTAAGTTAACTGTCCTCTATTCTGAGATGATGTTTGTGTATCTATTTGGTAATAGTGTCCTGGAAGTTTGGTTGGTTTTTGTTTTGTTTGATGGTTGGTATATTTGGGTTTGTCTCTGTTTAGCAAACTCTCTTTAAATTATGTTAGCCCCCCAGGATGGTGGGCCTGCTGGTCTGAGCTCCCTGTTCTGGGCCCTCTACTGGGCAGAGTTTCAAGTCTCAGCTTTCTGATTGGAACCCCCTCTGATGGCTAACTCTGAAAGGAGAGAAGTCCACAGATTTTCAGCTGTGCCTGGGAAGCTACAGAACTAAAACGTTTGACTTTTCTTTAAAGGAGAGAGAAATGGGAGGAGGGATTTGTAGCCTCCGTGTACCGGGTCCACACAGTGACCCATAAACAAAAGCTTTAAATTCTCTTTTTAAAAAAGACTGCTGTTCAGTTGATAAGTCGTGTCCAATTCTTTGCAACCCCATGGACTGCAGCAACCCCAGGCCTCCCTGTCCTTCACTATCTCCTGGAGTTCACTCAAATTCATGTCAGTCCTTATAAGAACTTTGAAACAGTATGCCTCCATTTCTTCCTTAGTCCTTCATGCTGTTGTTTTTATATTTCAACAACTTCAGNATGGACTGCAGCAACCCCAGGCCTCCCTGTCCTTCACTATCTCCTGGAGTTCACTCAAATTCATGTCAGTCCTTATAAGAACTTTGAAACAGTATGCCTCCATTTCTTCCTTAGTCCTTCATGCTGTTGTTTTTATATTTCAACAACTTCAGTCAGTTCAGTTCAGTTGCTCAGTCATGTCCAACTCTTTGCGACCCCATAGACTGCAGCACACCAGGCTTCCCTGTCCATCACCAACTCCCAAAGTTGATCAAACTCATGACCATTGAATCAGTGATGCCATCCAACCATCTCATCCTGTCGTCCCCTTCTCCTCCTAACCTCAGTCTTTCCCAGCATCGGGGTCTTTTCCAAAGAGCCCATTCTTAGCATCAGGTGGCCAAAGTATTGGAGTTTCAGCTTCATCATCAGTCCTTCCAATGAATATTCAGGACTGATTTCCTTTAGGATTCACTATATAAACCATACTCTCCTCAGCTTTTATACCAAGTCCATCTCCTCTAAGCAGTACATAAAGGTACCAGTTTTCAACATCTTACCAATATGTTGGAACTATCATATCTAAAATTTTATGTCAATGTAAGTGAAGTGAAGTTGTTCAGTCGTGTCCGACTCTTTGCGACCCCATAGACTGTAGCCTACCAGGCTCCTCAGTCCATAGAATTTTCCAGGCAAGTGTACTGGAGTGGGTTGCCATTTCCTTCGCCAGAGGATCTTCCCAACCCAGGGATTGAACCCAGGTCTCCCGCATTACAGGCAGACGCTTTACCATCTGAGCCACCAGGGAAGCCTCAGTTATATCAGTGTGGTATTTATGAAATGATATATCAAGATCATTCTTCTTTTCATTTCCCAGACAAAATGTTTGAGATAGAGCATGTTTTTATTGCTGTTCAGTCGTTAAGTCGTGTCCAACTCTTTGTGACTGCATGAAGTGCAGCACTCCAGACTTCCCTGTCCTTCACTATCTCCTGGAGTTTGCTCAGATTCATGTTCACTGAGTCAGTGATGCTATCTAGCCATCTCATCCTCTGCCATCCCCTTCTTCTCCTGTCTTCAATCCTTCCCAGCATCAGGGTCTTTTCCAATGAGTTGGCTCTTCCTTCAGGTGGCCTAACTATTGGAGCTTCAGCTTCAGCATCAGTCCTTCCAATGAATATTCAGGATTGATTTCCTTTAGGATTAACTGGTTTGATTTCCTTGTAGTCCAAGGGATTCTGAAGAAAGACCAGATGAGGTTTCTACAGGCAAGGGAGAAGTCTGTAACACACTCACAGGACAGGACCAGAAAATAGAGCAAGAAAGGATCAATTCAAGCCTGATAGTCCTCAACCCAGGGTTTCAGGGATGAGGAGGATGGGCCATGGGCTGTGTCCCCAGGCCTTCAGAGCCAAAGCAGGACTTTGAAGACATGGCAGTGCCTTGTGACAGGCACTCAGGTTTTAAAAAAAAGAGAGAGAGAGAGAGAAAGACATGTTGCACTGACTTCTGGGGCAGAAGGTAAGAAAATGGCCCGGGCTGCTATAAATATACCATTTGTGGTGGAGTTTGAGCCTGTCTATACCAGCATACGGAGAAGGCAATTGCACCTCACTCCAGTACTCTTGCCTGTAAAATCCCATGGACAGAGGAGCCTGGTAGACTGCAGTCCATGGGGTCGCTAACAGTCAGATATGACTGAGCGACTTCATTTTCACTTTTTACTTTCATGCATTGGAGAAGGAAATGACAACCCACTCCAGTGTTCTTGCCTGGAGAGTCCCAGGGACGGGGGAGCCTGGTGGGCTGCCATCTATGGGGTCGCACAGAGTCAGACACGACTGAAGTGACTTAGCAGCAGCAGCAGCATATCAGCATCCATTCAACATGCACCCTATGGAGAGACCTCAAAAGGGAAACTAGTCTCCTCCCTGCCCTGAAGGAGCCATGGAGGCAAACGGACAAACATGAAGCTAAAAAAAGTAAGAAAATGCCAGTGTTCCAACCAGTTTTCAAAAAATAACTGTCTGGTGAGATGATGATGTCTGTGATGGAATCTTCCATCATGGTCCAACCCATTAGCTCTAATTTTGCCCACCTGGACACTGTTAGTTTTTTAACATAATTATTGTTAACTCCAGCACGGATACAAAACACGTGAAAGAAATTTGAGGCCTAATAAACAATAAGAAACGCCTTGTAACCACAGCCCTATGTTACTCCATTTCTTCTTCTTCAAAATATTGCTGCAAAAGCTAATGGCAGTCTCATATATTTTCTACTCTGTGACTGGATCATACATTTGACTACTAAAGAATTCATTTTCCTTTAAGGTAGAATAATTTTTCTGACGGTTATTTTGGGGTTCTCGAGTCCATCAAGCACCCCTTCATAATTTCCTTCAGTGCCCTTCTGCACAGCTGCTGACAACACCCTGGTTACCCTGCACTGACTCAGCTTAAGAAGGTGAAAAATTCAGGATATGGATGACTGTTGACAGTTGCACAACAATGTGAATATACTTAGTCACTGAAATGTACAGTTAAATATGGTTAAAATTATTTTATGACTTTTACTACAATTTAAAAAAATTTTTTCAAGTTTGTGCGGATACATGTCCCATATACTTGGTATAAATCTCATCCATGAGTTTTAGTGTGCTATCCCGGCTTCTCTGTGTTTTTAGGGAATGATTTGGAGAGATTCAAAACCTATGACACAACAGCCATCACGTTGCCAGAATCTGCATTTTTGTTTTCAAATTCTGATCCTATGAGTTTCTCATTCTTTGTACTCCATCTGCTTTCAGGAACCAGCCACCAGAGTACTGGCATTAAAACTGCCAGGCACCCGTCCTGTCTTCTCCCAGCCCTCTGACTACCCGCTTCTGTCTCTCCCTAGGAGCCAGCAGGGCCCAAGCTGAAAGGTGTCACCCAAGGCAGCCAGTGAGTCTTTATGTCATTGTTGGCATAAATCCCCAGCTGCCAGGAAAAACCAAGGGCAAGCCCTCCCTCACAGCTTGTGAGTACGTGAATACCTGCTCCAACCTGACTATAAATGGTTGTTACTGCAGGGTGGCTAAATGCTGGCACTGGCCTTTAGGCTGGATAGGTACTGAAAGCGAGGATGGTGGGGCGGGCCCCTCTCACAGCATAAGCGACACAGATTTTTTTTTTTTTTTTTTGGCTGACCCGGGTCTTCATCATGATGCTCAGGCTTCTCACCACGGTGGCTTCTTTGGTTGCAGGGCACAGACTCTAGGGCACACGAGATCAATAGTTGTGCAGGAGCTTAGTTCCTCCACAGCGTGTGGGATCTTTCTGGACCAGGGATCAAACCCATGTCCCTGGCATTGGCAGGCAGATGCCTAACCACTGGGCCGCCAGGGAAGCCCCCCACAGATGGATTTTTAACCAGTGGGTGAGCAATCTTCCAGAAGGCAGCCTCTGGGTTATTCATAGCCATTTTTGAATCCCATCTTGTACCTAAAACTTCATGAGACAGTAAAGGAACCAAGACAAAGACACAGAAGAGCAGCTTCCCTGAAATTCTTCCACAAATTTAGCACAATGCCTGCTTTTGCACCCAAACTTTTATCATTTAAAGTGAAGAAGAGTGATTCATTTGATCCTCATTTTTAACTCCCCATCGTCTCCTCTGAGCTCTTGCACATCACAGTTTTATTTTGGTCCTCAGTCTTTGGGGGGCCATCTCGCCTAGTTTATGGCTCTTGAACTTCATGCCAAGACACACAGGTCGGGCAGGAAGCTCTTGGCACCAGGAAATTTTTGTTTCTTGGGCTTGAGCCAATTAAATCAAACTCTGCTCTGAGGCTGCCTTGGGAAGTGACAGGCTTAACAGCCTGGTGAACGAACAGTGGAGTTGCCGTCACACTTGAGTTACAGTCTGTTTAAACGCCAAAACAGCTGCAATTCACAGCTCCCATTTCCTGAGAAAGGGGAAGTTTCAGGATGTCACAGAGGAGAAGATGGTCTGGATCCTCAAGGGGGTAGGGGTGGGGCTCCAACTTTCAGGTGGATGAGAGGCTGATTAGTAAGTTCTATCATCAGAGGGAAAACGTCTGTTTTAAGTCTAATCTTATGGAACATATTAGAAATATGAGCAAGGGTGAACCAAAGGCATTTAAGAATTGATCTCTGGCTGATCAAAATATATCCTATTACTGTGTGGCACTGCTTCTGTTTCCCTAGCTTTGTTACAAATATAGCCTGAGAACTGGCTGTCTACCTTGCTTCCTCCCACACAGCAAGTTGGAATCAATGACCCTTGGGAGGAAAGAAGGCAGGAGGGGTGCTGTAAATGTTGACAAGTCCATTCACAAGTATTCTGGCAATCTAGGGTCACCCTATCAGTCGAGTTTTCTCTGCTGCCACCCTGGTTCAATACAGATTGAAACTGAACATGTTAGTTGCTCAGTCGTGTCCAACTCTTTGTGACCCCACAAACTGTAGCCCACCAGGCTCCGCTGTCCATGGACTTCTTCAGGCAAGAGTACGGGAGCGGGTAGCCATTCTTCTCCAGGGGATCCTCCCAACCCAGGGATAGAACCTGGGTCTCCTGCATTACAGGCAGATTCCTTACCATGTGAGCCATCACAGAAGCCCTAGTAAATACAGACTAGCTCATTTGATGCTCCCCAGCTGGAGAAAGTGATGGGCCCTGGCCCGTGCCAGCCATGCTTTGGTGAAAAGCCAATGTATGCTTCTACTTACTTTTCACAAATCAAAGACGATTTGATTTACCGCCCAAATCAAAGATGTGACTTAAGATTCAATGAGACTGGTTTTAAAAAGATACAGCCATGCAACAGAGTAGTCTACGGTCATTAAGAACAATTGGATCTATGTGTACCAGTATGGAAAAATAACTTGGTATATATATTGCCAAGTTAAAAAAGGAAATTGCATGTGTATAGAATGGCCCAATGTCTGTGCATATGATGTGCATGTGTGCAGAAAGATTCTTTTAACCCAATCCTCACAGTCTGAGGCCTCAGAATTATAAGCTCTGCCAACTCTTCAGGCTGCTCCACGGGTGCAAGTGCAGGGAAGGCCCAAGGACAGGAAGTCACAGGAACCAGCCAAAGACCGCTTCCTACAAGCAATGAGACAATGGGACATCCCCACTGTCCACTGTAGACTGGATCACGGAAGGCTGTCATTGTCGACATGATTTTTTGTTGGTTTATTTTTTTTGGTATATCAATGACACTTTAAAACCAGAGGCAGGGAAGGAAAATAAAAATACTCAGAAAAACATTGGGCTTTTAGAGAAAAAAAAAAAAAGAGGCTGAAAATTAAGTCAGAAGAGGTACAGGGAGGCCAGGGATGTCTCTCCAAAGGGCATCCCCCCCAGAACATGTGCCCTAAAGAGGAGCCTACCCCACACACAGTAGGGTAGATGGTGCCAGGAGGACAGAAACAGCGGAGACGAAGCTCAGTCTGACATTTTAATCTCAGGTCATAAATACAGTCTCGTGCGCATGAAGGGGATCATGAATGAGGGACTAGCACCGGGAACGTGGCCGTCGCAGAGCATTGCCTGCTTCACCAGCGCCGGCCAGAGGGCTCCCTGTGGCCGCTCGGGGCGCCCACCGGATCGAGCACTCGGCTTATAGGTACCCTCCTTCTGGGGCAGCAATTTATTCTTGGCTCATTCTATTAAAAAAAAAAATCATAAAAGATTGAGTGTCTGCAAGAAAATATCAAAGAGGATACGAACATTCTCAGTTCTTCTCAGAGTCTAAAAGTAAAAAGGGGCTGTAAAGAAGAAAGAGGGGACATTGGGGAAATGTCAGGGGTGTGCCGGGCTTCTTCCTTTCCCCAGAGCATTTTTGTTTGGTTTTTTGTCTTTTTTGTTTTTTATAAAAACCAAGGAGGTATTAAGGCTGTTTGGAGATGGGCTGCGTCTCTCTGATGAGCCACTCGAGGGCTTCCTGGCGGCCCTGCTTTTGCAGCTCCTTCCCGATCACGTCCCTGCAGGTCAGGTGGTAGCTGTTGAGCCAGTCGCACTGCAAGAGGGAGGGAAGACAGGGCGTTTTCACCATCACACCTGCACCAAAGCCTGCCCATCGAGCAGCGGGGCCCCACGTGCAGAGCTCACAGGTTGAGAGTAAAGGAGCACAGGACCCTCTCTCTCTGCCCAGGGACAGCGACTTCCTTGTGTTCTGCCTCCCTGGAAACAGATAGGACGAGCCACAGGGCTGATGGTGCAAACGTTCCCAGAACCGTCTGCTGCACACGGGCTTCAGTGACTCTGGGGGAATGGTGAATGCCTGACGGCAGGCTGTGGCTCTGGGCTCCCCTGAGTGCAGGGAGACTTGCAACCAGAGTTCCCTTTAACAGCCCCCTCTGCCTAGAAGCCACGATGAGAGAGGGGCAGGGGGTCTCGTGGCTCCTGCACCCACCCTACTGCCTCGACCGCTGTGAAGACACACCTGAGGCTGTCCTACCAAGGCACTGAATTTCCTATTCCGTATCCACCTACAAAGCTGAATAAAGTAGGATCAGCTAGGTCCATGACAGTCTTGCCAGTGTGGCTGTCCAGATGCACCCAAAGCCTCTGGTGGTCAAGGGCTGTGCTGCAGAGTCGGGTGGGGAGTAAGCTTGACTTTCAGACACTCAACTGAATGAGGCCACCACACCAGGAGATAAAAAAGGAA
>SJYV01010136.1:1676457-1689684 GCA_006410875.1 Neotragus pygmaeus | reverse complement strand
CCCTGGGTGTTCTTTGGAAGGAATGATGCTAAAGCTGAAACTCCAGTACTTTGGCCACCTCATGCAAAGAGTTGACTCACTGGGAAAGACTCTGATGGTGGGAGGGATTGGGGGCAGGAAGAGAAGGGGATGACCGAGGATGAGATGGCTGGATGGCATCACGGACTCGATGGACGTGAGTCTGAGTGAACTCCAGGAGCTGGTGATGAACAGGGAGGCCTGGTGTGCTGTGATTGATGGGGTCGCAAGGAGTCGGACACGACTGAGCGCCTGAACTGAGCTGAACTAACAGTCATTCATCTCAGAAGATCTCCTGAGTGCCTGCCCTGTGCTGCATCCTGGGCTGGGAGCTTCCAGTTTGCAGATGAATGGCATATTCCCAGTCCTGGAGGAACATTGGGAATCAGCCTGCATAGTTTTGAATCCTGGATCCATCACTCAACTTTGTGACCCTGAGCAGGTAACTTCACTTCTTGGGGCCTTGTATCCTCATCTGTTTGGTGAAGCTAATAGCAGGACTTATTTGACAGGGATGATGCAGAGACCAGATGAGATAAGCTTTGCAGAGCCCACATGCCGAGCACTCAACAAGGGCTCGACAGATGTGAATTGCCTAATTAGCACTTATTCCTAGGGTGCGGTCAGGATACTTTTTAAAGAGAATGAATGTCTTTTCTGAGCTCGTGAAGATGGGGAAATGAACCTCATCCCTGAGCTGGGTGTGAAGTCCTTTGGTGGGGACTGCCCCTCGTGTTCCACACAGTGCTCCTGACCAGGGAGCCACGGCCCACCACCCTCCCCAGTCAGAACCTGCCCCTTCCTCTTGCACTGGTTCTTGGGCTCATCCATTGACATGGGCCATGTGGCATCAGGCTGTCCGTCCCAGCTCCACCCCAGTACTCACTTTGTGACCTTGGACGCATGTCACCTCTTTCTCAGTCTCAGCTTTGTGGTCTCCAAAATGAGTATGATGCCTGTCTGGCAGGATCAGATGTGCACCGGGTGACACCAGAGGCCACCAGGCAGAGGAGCAGAGGAGGGGAGGAGCTCTGCAGGGCCCGGCGGGGCCTGGGAGCCCAGCTGCACGTGTGGGAGGAAGGCACCGTGGGCGCCCAGATGCTCCACGGCGGTGTGGCGGTCACAGCTCTTCCCCGCGCCGGGCTGGTCCCCGGCAGGATGAAAGTGCCGCGCCTCGGCCCTTTTGCAGGCGCCCCCTCTCATCTTGGAAGACAGCTGGAGACAATGTGTTGCTCCCTGAACCCCTGACGAAGGCTTGACTCGCCTCTGTTTATTTGTCTTTATACTTCAACAGTGCAAATGCATTTCTTGCTGGGAAAAAAAAAATCCTGACCATTTTAATGTGAAACTAAACAGTTTCAGTCAAATACTTACTCCATAAACAGCAATATTTTTCAAGGTAAACCGTGGCGGTTTCTTCCTGTCTTAGTTCTGCCCTCCCTCCCCGCTGGTCCCTGTACTTGGCCCACATGCACGTGGTCTGAACACTCTTGGTTGGAGGGAGTCGCTGTCAGAGGACAAGCTGGATTCAGACTCACTTCCCTTCCCAGCTTTTTACCACTGTTAATCTGATGGAAATTCTTTGGCCTAAGAAAAAGAAATACACTGGACTCAGTGTGCATCTTTATAAATGGGCTTCCTTCTTTCCTCCAGTCATTACAGAACCAGGGAGCTCCTGCAGCGGGCAGGGAGGCAGAGTGACGGAGACCCAGGTGTGTTTTGGGGGTGGAGTAGCCTTCTCCAGCCTCAGGCCTGCAGCCAGCTCAGGACTGGGGGCTGGGGGGAAGGCTGGGCAGAGCCTCGGTGCTTCTTATAGAAGGGGGCCAGGCAAATTCTGGGGGCATGGCAGTGGGCCAGGAATGAAGCTCTTTGGGCCATGGTCTTGTAGGGGGACCTCGGGAAACTCCCTCCCTCTCTGTGCCTCAGTTTCCCCATCACATGTGAGGTAAGGAGTGGGATTCAACCAATGGTTTTCAGATTCTGTGGGGTTTTGGGTCCAGCAGCAGAACCCTTTATTTCCAGCAGAATCCTACGGTGGTCACACGGCTTTGGCTGAAATGGGCGGCAAGACTGGCAGGGATGAGAGCCCTGCTCTCTGGGGAGCCCAACCCCCACAGGGCCCTGTTTGGAACCCCTCGGCCTGGCTGCTGTGTCAGAGTCCTTCTCCCTCCGACAGCTCGTGATTGGATGTCTTGGTGGCATAGAGTGTCCCCAGGGATGGCGGCCAAGCTCCTCGTCCCTTCCATATGCAGTCCTTGTCTACCTCTCTCTCCTTGTTTCTCAGAGCTGTAATGTCCAGCATGTCAAATAACTTCCGTTTTCCTAAACGCACCCCCTTTCCTGCTCTGGAGTACCCTATACCTACTGTTCCTTCTGCCCGGGTCACCCTTCCCCGTGCTCTTCATTAATTCTTCATGACCCCTACTTGTCACACGTCAGCTCAGGCATCAGCCCCTCTGGAAAGCTTTCCCTGAGTTGCACACCGTTCCCCTGGATGCCTCTAGCCTCCCAGGCTGCCCTCTGCCTCAGCGCTGAGCTCCTAGGCTTGTCCCTGGACCCCAGGGGTGGGTCTCTCCTACCTCAGGAGGTCCTGGAGGGCCAGGCTCCAAAGTGCCTTAGCTCTGTGTTCCCAGGCCCAGCGCAGACTCATCTGTGTGATGGAGGGATGGGTGGGTGGCCAGGGAAGGAGGCAGAAGGTTTGATGTTGACTGCCCAGGAGAGCATGATCTGACAGTGGTACTTACACAAGCCTGGCCCAGGAGCAGGGCTCAGGGCTCTCAAAACTTCCGAGAACTGTGAGAGGGCAGGGAGTGTCTCCTAGCAGCCCACATGAGTGGGGTCCCTGCAGCCAGCTGAGCGTGGAGCTCCCCTGTTCCGCCCTGTCTCCAGGCCCAGCTCCTTCTGGTCTCTGCTCTAGAGGAGCGGAGAGCAAAGATCTGGCAACAGACGCGTCACCCTTGGCCCCAGCTCCCTTCCCAGCAGGGGTTTGCAGCCAGCTCTTCAGGCTCACTCTTCTTATCCCGAAAAGAGGGGTGACAGTGTTTCTGGGAGGGGGCTGTAAGCACGGAGCGAGGTGGGCGTTGTGGCGTCAGGAACCCCCTCGGCCTCTCCTTGCTCTCCCCTGGGTGTCACCTTCAGGTCAGAGGCCACAGCACCGTACACAGCGGCCCTTCCTGTTGGCAGGACATGGTGGAAGCCTGTTGTCGGCCGCCCTGTGCCAGCTTTGAATAGGGCTCAGTGTGGTGACCTGGGGAAGAGGTCCTGCTCTGTCCCAGGGTGGAGAAGGCCAAGCCCATAAACAGCAAAGAAAAACAGCCAGTTGCCGAGGACGGGACAGGCAAGCAGACACGTCCCTTTGTCTTCCTTGTTTGCAGTCCATGTGCCAAGGTCTTGGTCAGAATTCAGAGAAGTAAACAAAAAATAAGTGTCCTGTGAAAGCTCTTTAAAAATACTTTACCACCAAAACATACACCCCAGACCAGAACTGAACTGTGTGCCTAAAAATGGGAGTTATCAGCAAGTAAGAGAGTCCCAAAGTCTGCGACCCAGCTCTTCCTCTGCCAATAAGCTTGCTTACTCTGGAGCAGTCCATGCCTGGGTGGTGACGGGGACCACCCTGGACGTGGGCCGGACCAGGCTGCGTCTAGACACGTGCTGCAGCAACCATCCTTTCCCAGCACCAACAGACCGTTTATCGTGGCCTTTCGCCAGCTCCATGCCTCGCCTGCCCCTGCNGGGTGGTGGTGACGTGCTGAACCTGATAACGGAGGTTGTACATGTGTAAAAGGTTAGATCTCCTCCTCGTGAGGAGGCAGGGAGGCTGAAGTATGAAAAAGACAAGTTCTACCTAGAGCAGAACCCACTCTCTACTGTCCATGAAGGGGGCCTGCCCACTTCACCTTAGACAGATAGGGTGATGCTGCCAATGGCTTTGACCCAACTAGGACTCCAACTCTCACTGATAAGAGTCACTAGTCTGTCTGGGAGGTGGGGGCATGGGGGTGGGGTGCTGCACTACCAAAAACAAGCAAGCAGCTACATGTCAGCAGCAAGGCCAAGCAGGGCTGTAAGGCAGCTCAACAGTGCAAGAGACAGGAGCAACAAGGGGCCACAGAGAAACTCCCAAGACCCTTCTGGTTGGGGGAAAACGGGGCCCCGTCAGCAGCCAAAAAGCATCGCCACAAAGGCCCTGGCAGCCTGCAGGCCCACACTCGTGTCCAAAGTCCTCTGCTGCCACCTGGTGACAGAGGGATAGGAATGCAGACCAACCCCAAATGCTAAGACTGTGACAGTAAAGGGCAAGGACTGGGGGTTTCAAAGCCGGGTGGGGTGGGGTATCTCTATGCCTTAAGACAGAATGAAGTCCCAGGTTTACTGAGTGGTATATGGGAAATGAACCCTTCTGCTACAAGAGATAATAAATATACTCTGCTTGGTTATATTAAATACTGTTCTCTACTTGTTATTTGTGGAAACTTGCTAATGATTCCAAGGTAAGAAGATATTCCCTGTCCTACAAAAACTGACTGACTAAAAGAATAGTTCAGGGATTTGAGTCCATAAGATATACTCATGAACACTGGACCAGCCAATGTCACGGGGGGTCACAGGTTAACAAAACTCTCCCTCAAGGAAAAACTGGCCTTGCTTAACTTTCCTCATGCGCTGTTTCCCTGGATAAAATGAAAAGTCCCATGAGAGAAATGTCTCCTGACCAGTACAACTCATATGGACAGGAGGCCCCTCTGACCCGGGATTACTTGGCAGACGACACAGCCTTCAGCATCCAAGAGTGCAAAGCAACTTATTAGTAGAGACTCTTTTGCTAAGACCCTGGAAGCTGTGCTTGGGGGCCATGAGAAGAGACTGGTTCCTTGGGGCTGAGGGTTGCAAGCAGGGGGCTCCCAGGCTCACTTCTGTGTTCTCTCCCACTCCCACCTAAGCTTCCCCTGCAGGGACCAGGGAAGAGCCCCGGGACCACAGGAGAGAGTCTTCCTGCTGAAGAGACACACCTGGTGCTGCTTCCTGTTCCATATCCATCTCTGACCTGAATAGAGCAGCTTCAAGGGGCCTGTGTCGGTCCCGTGAGCAGGAACGTTTGGCTGAACCAAGGGCACGGAGGTCAAGAACGAGTGCCCACACACGGAGGGCATCAAAGCGAGAAGTGGGTGACCTTCCTGTCAGCCCAGTGTGAACTGGATGAGGCAGAAGGGGCCTCTGGTGGAGAGAGCCCCGTCCCACAGGCCTGTAGCAGGGGCTCCTCAGCCCGCAGAGGCACCTTCCTCTGGGGCCAAGCACAAGACCCATGCCGGGCTCCACTGAGGACACAGTCCCACCTCACAGCCCCTGGGATGAGGCCAGCGGCTGCCCCTGGTAACAGCCACCTCTTCTTCCCACCACGCTGTCCTGCCTTTGGCTCCTGCTAGTCTGCCTGTTGCTGGACGTCCAGCCACCTGCCTTGCTCTGGAATTGGTATCCTTCTGGCTTCTGTCTTCCTGGCTCAAGCCTGACCACCTCACAGCAGATAGCTGGAGTGGTGTTGTTTCTACTATTTTTGACCCTCGTCTCTGCTCTGACCTTGATCGCCTGCCTGACCCTTCCAGTCTGCCTCCAGAATTCTGGACCTGAGCCTGGGGACCCACCTGAGGGTCTCAAGGGGTTTCAAGACCTGTCACCTTCTGAGCTTGACAGGTGCGCACAGCCATGCTCCTGCTCTGTGAAGGGTTTCAGAGCCCAGAGCAACCACCCGCATCCCTGTCTGTGAAAACCACGCATATGATCATAGACTGTGCTTCTCAGTTCCTTAGTGTTCCAAACAACACGAGAAAACAATCTGGTGTGTGCAACAGCCAACAGCCCCTCTGCCCACCTGGCATTTTGTGGGAAGACACAACACACAGTCCATGTTTGCTAAACATGCCTCCCAGCAGTTATGGCCCCTGCCCTCCTTAGAGGCAAGAGCACACTGTTCATTCCCATCTGTCAACACTACAGCCTCCGAGGGTGGGGCAAACAGGGCTGATATCTACCTCGAAACCCAACAACTACAGGAAAAGCACCTACAGTCCTTGGGAAACCTAGGATGTTCCAATGCAACCGGCCTAGACTCTGACTTCAGAGTGAGGATGGAGGGGAAGACACAGGGCAGAAAAGGGCTTAAAAGTGAGGATGAACGGGAGGACTCAGGGCGGCTCTCCAACCCCGACCCCACACACACACTTCTGCCCCCTGCCCCAGGACTCCCTTGTTACCTCTTTGTCTGTTAGAGAATCCACATCTATCATTTTGGTCTGTATTGGAACCAAAGTCAGAGGTTCAAAGGTCAGGCTTCCCCGGTTGTTGAAGTTATACTATGGGAGAGGGAAGACAATAGGAGTGTTTACTCCTCTTCACCACGATGACCCACCCTGAGGTCACTCCCCTGAGACACGAATGCCCCTCGGCCAGGTGTAGCAAGAAATCAAGAGTGGTTAGCCGGTCACCATTTCTAACAGATGAAGGAGACACAAACAGGTCAGGGCCACTTTCCAAGAGCTGCTCCGCTGTGCAGACCATAGCCTGCGCCTTCAGGAAAGGCCAGACTGAGTGCTGAGGCCCTGGTCAGCAGGTGCACAAGGCTTCTGTCTGCTGTGATGGGGAGAAGGCATGGCAGGGGGCAGGGCATCTAGAAGCAGGGGCATCTCTGGTTTGCTTCTCAAGCCTCTGCTAAGCTGTGAGCCCCCAGCAGATCTTTTTGTTTTTTTTTAACATCAAGTACGTGGCCTGCCCTGCCCCAGCCAGGCCCCTCAGGTGACGTTAAGAGGTCTGTCCAGCGCACGAGGCATGGAACGGCAGGGCACACGGGCCATTCTGGGTCTCTCTTCCTGGCGGGGCCTGCGGGATGGGAAGAGGCAAGACTGCTCCATTGACACCAGTGTGCAAGCAGAGAGCAGACCCCGGCGGCCAGCCGCCCCGCAGGCCTAGGAAGTCACTTCCCTCCAGCTGTGGAGGAGGAGCAAACAGGTCTTGGAGGTAAAGCGCAGCACCTAAAACCTGCCTCTTCTTGGTAATGTCATGGGGAGAGGGCACCGCACCCGACTTCTCGCCCATCTGTGGTACCTGACCCAGCGGCTAGCTCAGGCTTCCTCAGTTTTACCAGATAACAATCATCTGGGGCATTTGTTGAAAATAGTTCCCAGGTCCCAGCCCTGGAGATTCGGTTTCAACATCTCCAGGAGGGAGATTTTAAACAAGCACCCCCGACCCACCCCTCTCCATGCCCACACACACACAGTAAAGGTTTCATGATGAGACCCTGCCTCCAGTAAACTCAGAGCCCCACGTTACATGAAGCAGGGCCTGCCTGAGGCTCCCTGAGGTCCCGTTCAGGGTCCACGTTCACTCAGGATTTTCTTTCTAGCTTTGCAGAAGAGAACGAATTCCAGGAAAAGACCCCAATACCAAGGGAAGGAGACTCCATTTTGGCCCCAGAATGGCATGCTCTTGGTTTGAAGGACAAAAGCCCTCATCTTCCCCCATGAAGGAATAAGGGAATTTTTAAAACAAAATAAATATACCATTACTTACCTTGGTCTTAACAGGCACCACCAGGACAACATTCTCAATGCGAATTCCAAAAGCCCCATCTTCATAATACCCGGGCTCTAAAACAAACCAAACCCCTGAATGAGGAGCAGCCCGCGATGAAGACACACACAGAACAGCTCTCACTGCTGGGATGACCACACTTCGAAGGAGAAACAGAGGAAGGGCCACTCAGTCCACTGCAAGAGCCCAGATACACCTCTTCCCGTGAGGCACTTTTATCTAGAGGTCCAGAGACAGAAAGGCTTGGAATTCCTGAGAACTGGCTGCAGGGTAGGGAGTAAAATAACAGAAAATCCGCCAAACGAAGTATGGGGCAGAGCCGTAAGACACAATGATGCAGGTGTTAAAATACGTTCACCAAGATTTGGTAACGACAGAGGGACATATTAGGTAAGAAAGCAGGATACAGGCCATATGTCCAGTGCAATTTCAATGATACTAAAAAAGGTATGCACATATATAAAGAAACAAGAAGTTAACATATCCGAATGTTAAGTCATGTTTCCCCTGGGTGGCTGGATTACAAATGATTTTCATTTTCTTCTTTATATCATTCCACAGTCTCACATTTTCTATAATGAATATTTATTACTTTTATAATCAAAAAATGTGGTTGTTGTCTAATTCAAAGTGATGGGAAGTCAAAGTGTTAGTCGCTCAGTTTAGTCTGACTCTTTGTGATCCCATGGACTGTTCATGGAATTCTCCAAGCAAGAATCCTGGAGAGAGTTGCTATTCCCTTCTCCGGGGCATCTTTCCGACCCAGGGATAGAACCCAGGTCTCCTGATTTCCAGGCAGATTCTTTACCATCTCAACCACGAGAGAACCCCAAAGAGATGGAAGGGACAATTTTTTTCCAGTTTACTTTATAATAATTAAAATATAAGAAACAACACAGAGCTTTCAAAAAGGCAAAGGATTCATGCGCAGCCTCTAGGTGAGGGATACCTACCATCAGTGACGATCATGCCGGCCTCCAAAGGCTCATCAGAGAATGTTTTATAACTGATGCCACATGGACCCTCATGAACATTCAGAAAAGACCCAACACCATGCCCCGTTCCATGCAGGTAATCCAGGCCAGAATCCCATAACGCTGAGCGGGCAAAGGAGTCAAGGAGGTGGCCTGAAAGACACATAAAGGACCACTTGGTGATATCTGTACAGCACTTTCCAATTTGCAAAGCACTTCAGAGATTTGATTTGTTAGGTTTGGCTCCACAATATGAAACAGAAACCAGCGGGTAAAAGTTACAGGAGGATTCAGGTTTCAGTCCAGCACAAAGAACTTTCTGACAACCAGAGTTCCTGAGCAGGACGGCTCCCCCACCAGTTGGAGCTCACTCTACAGCTGGAGGATGCTGGTCAGGGATGTCGCCCGCAGCAGGTAAAGGCTGCGGTAGATGGCACAAACATTCCCTTCCCAATGCTGGAACCCTACAGTTTTGGAACTACAAAATGAGATCCTAACCAGACTGCAAGCATGAGGAAAGTGGTACCTGGGGAGATGAGTGCCAGGGCAGTCTAAGCAGATTCGAGAACCGGGTCTTATCAACTTCCCATGCAATGGCCCACCCACCAGTCCTCAGGCAACAAGGTCTAGCTCTCAAGTCAGGCTCCCAGTAAAATA
Source organism: Neotragus pygmaeus (assembly GCA_006410875.1). Lineage (NCBI taxonomy): Eukaryota > Metazoa > Chordata > Mammalia > Artiodactyla > Bovidae > Neotragus > Neotragus pygmaeus. The sequence continues at coordinate 1,680,448 of SJYV01010136.1, read as the reverse complement.
AATCCCAACACGAGTCCTAAAAGGAGCGCTGGCCCAATACCCGGGGCAGACAGGAGGCTGCACCAGCTTCCCCCAGGGCCTTCATGCCTTGCTGCCCTCTCCTGAGAGCCACCCACCCGAGGTCACCTAACCTAAGTGGTCACGAGGGAGGTACAGCTGAGCCTGTGCCCGATCCTAAGTCTGGCTCCCTGGAGGTCCTCTCCACTCAGTCCAGCAGCACCCTCACTTGCCCGGGCTGGGCGTGGAGTAGTCTGGGGGCTGTTATGGCAAGGGGAGGACATGTGTTTTCACCCAGATTTAGACATGCTTGATGCCTGAACAAGAAAAAGCCTGCCATGTGACACAAGGCACCACCTACCTTTGGTTCCAGTAGGGAAAACCGCTGCGCTCACAGCTATGTGGCCCTTGAGGACATATGTGAAGCATTCCTGCCAAAGAAAACCCAGGAGGCATGGTCAAGTTGGGCATAGATGCTTTCATCCTGCAGTTTTCAGGTCGTTCTGAAAAGCTTGCCTCTTAAGGTTTCACAGCAATTTGTTTAGTTCAGTCGCACAGTTGTGTCTGACTCTTTGCGATCCCATGAACTGCAGCACGCCAGGCCTCCCTGTCTATCACCAACTCCCGGAGTCCACCCAAACCCATGTCCATTGAGTCGGTGATGCCATCCAACCATTGCATCCTCTGTCACATCCTCTGTCGTCCCCTTCTCCTCCTGCCCTCAATCTTTCCCAGCACCAGGGTCTTTTCAAATGAGTCAGCTCTTCACATCAGGTGGCCAAAGTCCTGGAGTTTCAGTTTCAAAATCAGTCCTACCAATGAACTCCCAGGACTGATCTCCTTTAGGATGGACTCGTTGGATCTCCTTGCAGTCCAAGGGACTCTCAAGAGTCTTCTCCACCACCACAGTTCAAAAGCATCAATTCTTCAGCGCTCAGCTTTCTTTATGGTCCAACTCTCACATCCATACATAACCACTGGAAAGACCATAGCCTTGACTAGACGGACCTTGGTTGGCAAAGTAATGTCTCTTTCACTCTGCTCACTTCACTCTCTGTTTTCTACGCATTCTCACTGTTTACTTATTCTGACTCAAGTTAGTGGCTTTCTTCTAATACGTGAGGACTCTTGGCTGTGTGTTGTGAGGCACTGCAGAGGTTNATGCTATCTAGGTTGGTTATAACTTTCCTTCCAAGGAGTAAGCATCTTTTAATTTCATGGCTGCAATCACCATCTGCAGTGATTTTCGAACCCCAAAAAATAAAGTCAGCCACTGTTTCCACTGTTTATAGCAATACCACAGAGAATATCAGGGAAACAGGAAAAAAAATGGTGGGAAAAAAATTTGGCCTTGGGACCAATTTTCTAGAAAATCTTGAAATTCAATGTAGTAAAAGAGAACTGTCCAAGAGATGACCCCACTTAGTCTTTCCTTTGAAATGAACTCTCTGCCATCAGAGCCTCAGAAAGACTGAGAAAAAGTAGTAAGAAGTACTGATGACACTACCAAGCTACTCCTCAGTGCCAGGCACAATACTAAGCACTGTATGTCTAACCCCACACTTCAGGATGGAGGCACTCCTGCCACCCTCACTTTACAAGGGAATGAAGTAATTAACATGCCAGGTCATGCAGTTCATAAGTGGCAGCATCTGGCCTTGGAGCCAGGTGGTCTTGCTACTCCTCTGTGTACCTCGCCACCATCTATACTCAGCATTTAGTCCTGACCGCCCAGACAAGAAAAGTGCTGTTTGGATGGGTAGTGGCTTGCCAGTAAGGTGCAAAATCAGCACTAGACCACACACTGTCCAATCTGGTCCAGACTGAACACAGCACAGGAACCCCTGGTAATACACACACCAAAGGGGTGTGTGTATTAGTCACTCAGTCGTGTCTGACTCTTCGACTCCATGGCTCCTCTGTCCATGGAATTTTCCAAGCAAGAATGCTGGAGTGGGTAGCCATTCCCTTCTCCAAAGGATGTTCCTGACCCAGGGATCGAACCCAGGTCTCCTGCACTGCAGGCAGATTCTTTACTGTCTAAGCCACCAAGGAAGCCCCAGACTAAAGGTATCTGGACCCAAGGTCAAACTCGTCCAAGGTGCTGGTGCCAACTAATGAAGGACACGAGGGACCAGTGCTAGGAAATCTGCCCTGTGGCATCCCACAAAGCCCTCCTCCCTGGACACGCTTCCTGAAGGAGCTGCCAGGGGAAACAGAGAGACTCAGAGATTCAGCCAGTATTTGCCAAGCAGTGGCTATGATCCAGGAACCAGCTGGGCTCACAGAACCTTCCCAGCCAGCCTTGGAAGTGAGTACTCTGCCCCATTTTTATGATGGTCTAAGTGTCAAGGATCAAGGTCATGGAGCCTGTGAACAGCAGAGATCTNTGAAAAGACCTTGATGCTGGGAAAGATTGAAGGCAGGAGGAGAAGGGGATGACAGAGGATGAGATGGTTGGATGGCATCACCGACTCAATGGATGTGGGTTTGGGTGAACTGCAGTTGGTGATGGACAGGGAGACCTGGCATGCTGTAGTTCATGGGGTCGCAGAGTCGGACATGCCTGAGCAACTGAACTGAAGTGAAGTGATCTTCCCTGGTGGCTCAGACAGTAAAGAATCCACATGCAATGTTGGAGACCTGGTTTGGGAAGATCCCCTGGAGAAGCAAATGGCTACCCACTCCAATATTCTGGCCTGGAGAATTCCATGGACAGAGGAGCCTNAGTGAAGTGATCTTCCCTGGTGGCTCAGACAGTAAAGAATCCACATGCAATGTTGGAGACCTGGTTTGGGAAGATCCCCTGGAGAAGCAAATGGCTACCCACTCCAATATTCTGGCCTGGAGAATTCCATGGACAGAGGAGCCTGGCAAGCTACAGTCCATGGGCTTGCAAAGAGTCGCACATGACTGAGCATCTTTCATTTCACTTCACTTCCTATACATTAAAATGACTTTGGTCATTAGTCATCCTTTCAATGACCAAGTTACTGCCAATACATTTATTGATATATTGATGTAAGTTACTGTCACTGACTCCCAACTAGTGGATGATCAAGAATGCAGCACTACTGCACACCATATAGAAAAATGAGGTCCAGATGAATTTACAGTTGAGGAAATTACGGACTGACAGGCTATACTACCAAACAGATAGCAGCAAGATTTGGGGTGAAAATGGAGACCATATCCAGGCACAAAACTCTTCAAAGAATGAGAAAAAAATTGATAGCAATAAATTAGAAAGTTGAAAGGCATGAGCTTCAAAGGAAAAGAAGAATCACTGTGTTGTCTGGTTTGTTGTTAAATGAAACAGCGGAAGAATAATAGTCCCGATGTACCACTGAGAATGGAACGTGGATCAAGTCAGTCTAATCTCCTACCCATGAGGAAGATGAGAAAAAAAGCAGCAGCAACTGAAAGATGGGAGCTGAATCAAGTTAAAGCTAGGGGAATAGAAGAAACATTCAACTGAAGTTGTGGAGCAAACATACTTGGAGGCTATTATACCAGAAGACAATTTGTTTCCCATAAACAAGTGTTCTAAGAAAACAGAGAGATGTGTTCAGTTCAGTTCAGTCGCTTAGTCGTGTCCAACTCTGCGACCCCATGAATCGCAGCACGCCAGGCCTCCCTGTCCATCACCAACTCCCAGAGTTCCCTCACACTCACGTCCATCGAGTCAGTGATGCTATCCAGCCATCTCATCCTCTGTCGTCCCCTTCTCCTCCTGCCCCTAATCCCTCCCAGCATCAGAGTCTTTTCCAATGAGTCAACTCTTCGCATGAGGTGGCCAAAACATTGGAGTTTCAGTTTTAGCATCAGTCCTTCCAAAGAACACAGGACTGATCTCCTTTAGAATGGACTGGTTGGATCTCCTTGCAGTCCAAGGGACTCTCAAGAGTCTTCCCCAACACCATAGTTCAAAAGCATCAATTCTTCGGCGCTCAGCTTTCTTCACAGTCCAACTCTTAACATCCATACATGACTA
>SJYV01010136.1:1606593-1671688 GCA_006410875.1 Neotragus pygmaeus | reverse complement strand
GTTTTCTGAATGTTGAGCTTTAAGCCAACTTTTTCACTCTCCTCTTTCTTTCATCAAGAGGCTTTTTTTTAGTTCAGGAAAGGAGAAAGGGAGGGCTGATTTAGGGAAGATGAGTGCGTGACAACAGGCTGAAGAGCAGCAAAACAGACCAAAGGGGCAGACATTTGGGGACTGGACCTGAAGCATGCTGTTACTAGTGTTTTCAAAATAATTAGTCCCAGCAGGCCCCTGGGGAGGAGGTGGAAGACTCCTGCCCTTGCTACATATTAAAAGAGCAGCAGCCCTAGGAGATAAGGAGACTCAGGCTGCACTTGGAAAAAGAAAATCAGCCTCCGTCTAGACTGACAGTGCACCTGAGAGACTCAGACCAACTGGAGGGCCAGCGGACTGGCCAACAACAGCAATACGTAGCTCCCTAAGCCCTCCTGCACGTGCTTTCCAAAAGCTGTAACTCCTGGTAGAATCTAATCTTCCTGAAGAAGTCAACCGTGCCCTGGGTGGTGTTTCAAAGAGAATTTAAATCAACATAAGAACAGGTCAAGTAAAAAGCCTTCTGATACCTGCAAAAATGGTACTGAAGGCACAATCTATCATATTGTTTAAAGACCTAGGCCAGCACTGTGCAAAGTTTATTATTAACTTTTTGTATTTCCATGGCAAAATAATCAGGAACACTTAAGGTTGTAAGAAAACATACAAGGAATTACTCAGTTTTCCAAGTTTATTAAACTTTTCCTTCAGTTTAAAAGAAAGAAAGAAAGAAAAGCCTATTAAGTTAACTTAGCCCCTTATTTCCTAAACTTATTCCTGATATCTGTTAATATCTGCAGAACTACTATTCCATATTCACAATCTGAGAAAAGCTGGCTTACACTATTGAATTTCAGAATTCAGAAAAAAGAAATAGTTTACCTCTTCTGATCATATAATGAAAACAGAAATTATATTTCCCTTTTAGCTGGTTGCCCAGAAGTTCAGAATTAAATATAATGTTAAAAAAGAGTAAGTATTAAATCCTAGGGTGCTGGCACATTTGCTTTTTCTGTCATAATTATTCTCTATTCATTTTTTAACACATTTGAGATAAGTATACACACACATAAATATATATGTATATACATCTTACTATCAGACTTTGCTTTTTACTTCAAAATACTATCTCTATATACTTATGCATAAACAGGTTTAAAAGACCAAGGAAGAAAGAGCTTTAGAAGATGGAATTCACTATAAAAGATTGCTCATGGGAAACTCAGCATGCATCTACAGACATATCGTAGAAATTATTTAGCAGTTGGTATACCAGGATTCTTCTGCACGTATAAATTTTCAGGCTTTAGAACAAAAGTTTCTGGGATGCGATTTCTGGTTTGAATTCCAGTCATTTCAAATCACACGTTTTTTTGTTATGTGACACCCACAAAATGTAAGAAGTTATTTCATGTTAGGGAAGAAATAAGGAACGTGGAAATATTTTCATATCACTCCCAAGTCTCTGAATGAAAAGAGTCTTTAAAAAAATGAAACCATCCCAAGTACCATCAGATGTTGGCTTAGTACATAATGATGGTTCTACCTTCAGTGAAAATGGATCACTAACGCAATATGATTTCTTATTAATCATGACATAACTTCAATTGCAAATCTAATATACGGGATTACTAAATTATTTGCATAATATCCATTCTTATTAAAAGACAAAAATTAGTAAGACGTTTCACTGAACTAGAAAGCACTGATTCATTTTNCGCAATATGATTTCTTATTAATCATGACATAACTTCAATTGCAAATCTAATATACGGGATTACTAAATTATTTGCATAATATCCATTCTTATTAAAAGACAAAAATTAGTAAGACGTTTCACTGAACTAGAAAGCACTGATTCATTTTTTATATTAAAGTATATATACCAAAGCCATACTGAACTGAACTGAACTGAACCAAAGCCATATAAATAACAGCAAAACCAAATGCATTCATTCACTCATTCAGGCCATGCCACAAGGCTTGCATGATCTTAGTTCCATGACCAAGGATTGAACCCATGACCCTTGATGTAGAAGCACAGAGTCTTAATCACTGGACCACCAGGGAAGCCTTGCATAAACTGTTTCATGGTAAATATCCTTCGAGTCACTGAGATGTGAGACAGCTATTCAAGTAAAACCACCAACTGCATATAATACAATTCAGGAAGTACATAATTAAAGAAAAGGAAAACTGATTTTAAAAATTGGTAACTAATAGCATCTTAAGAATTTTAATTCACACTTCTAATACTCTCAGGATAAAACTGTCTTTAAACATCTTAAAATTTAAATTTATCACTAATATCCATTGATACAGAAAGAGATACACAATATACTAAATGTAGAAAGAGCACCTTAAAAATCAGAATGTATGAGTATGAGGGGTAGGGAGTTAAAACTCTGAATAGTAAAACAGACAGGAAAGCCTATACCAAAATGGTAAGAACTGTCATCTCTAGGTAGAATTATTAATGATATTTGCTTTCCTCATTATACTTTTTTGTACTTTTAAGAAATTTAAAAAATAAGCACATATTGCTTTTTCAAGCCAGGGTGGGGGTGAAAATTAAAGCTACTGAAAAAAAACAAAACAAAAAATAGAAATACAGTCTAATTACAGTCTAAACATTTTTCCTTTGGCAATAAAGTAAGATGTGATGTTAAACCTCAGTCTGATTCTTTGTGACCCCCATGGACTATACAGTCCATGGAATTATCTAGGCCAGAATACTGGAGTGGATAGTCTTTTCCCTTCTCCAGGGGATCCTCCCAACCCAGAAATCGAACAGGGGTCTCCTGCACTGAGGCGGATTCTTTACCAACTGAGTTATCAGGGAAGCCCAGTCATACCACAGCAGCTTCAAAATTAGCAGGTATTTCTCCTCTCCTATATATATAGCACTCAGAGTAGGTAATAAAAACAGAAAAGTTGACTCATTTCACCATCTCTATCCACTTTTACCAATTCCCATCGAACTAACTATAGTTTTTTCTTTTAAAAGAAGTAACCAATTAATTTTTTAAAATACTTACTAAAGGGTCAACCAGGTTATCAGGCACAGATGCTAGAAATATAATAATGTAACAGCACAAGTTCTTCATCTAACTTCATAGGCTTTTATACCCTTATCAAGAAAACAAGACATTAAACAAATAATCCCAAACACAGTAAGTACTCATAAGATGAAGCTGTTGCTGTTCAGTTGCTAAGTCATGTCTGACTCTTCTGCAGCTCCATGGACTGCAGCCCACCAGGCTCCTCCGCCCATAAGATTTTCCAGGCAAGAATACTGGAGTATGTTGTTGTTCCCTTCCCCAAGGGATATTCCACCAGACCCAGGGACTGAACCCTCATCTCCTGCGTTAGCAGGCAGATTCTTCACCAGTGAGCCACCAGGGAAGCACCAAAGTAAGCACAAGATGCTATAGGAGCACACAAAAGGTACAACCTGTCAGAATTCAGACATCAGGAAAGGGATCCCAGAAGGATTCTCAAGTAGCTGATAGTAACAGCAGGTTATAATCACTTAGTGAGCAATGACTATGCACAAAGGAAAGTCAAAGTACTTTATGTTAACTCAATTAAGTCTTAAAACAATCTGACCATGTAAAGAAAATTATTCTGCCTGTATTCCTGATGAGGAAACTGAAATCACACTCAGTAACCTGCTCAAAGCCATAAAGCTGGCAAAACAGCAAAGCTGTTATTAAAACCTAGACAAGAGCCTATCTCGACAACCTCTACAGTATCCTGCCTCTGACTTGCATTGTGCAGTTAACTAAACACACATTGTGGCGGGTGAAGGGAAAAGGGAAGGGGATGGGGTGTGTTGTGAGAACCAGTGCTTGGTACACAGTCTGCCAGGTGCAATATCCTTGAGACAAAAATAGAAGGTTCATGCTCTGACAACAGCAACAACAAATTCAGAATGTGGAAGCATAGAGAGAAAGAAAGATAACTTGAGACTACAGTAGTAGTCAAGGACTCAGTGATTAATGAAACTATTTTTAACTTTATTCTAGAAAATGGAAAAATCCCTCTTTTGAGACAAACAGAAACCATAAAGGGTAATTCAAACCGAAGAAGTGTAATTCAGGAAACTGGTTACATAGATATTGGGAAGATGAAAAGGTAAGAAGGGAAAATGAAGGTAATCAAGAGATGAATAACTGTAGGAGGTACTCTACCCAGAGGGCTGCAGGAACAAAATGGAAGAGGCATGTTAGCAGAGGCCAGGAGTTTGGAGGATGGGCACTGTGAAACATGGAAGAGGTGAGGAGGTCAATGGAGCTCAGGGCTCAAATCTAAGGAAATGGCATCAATGGCTAAGACCTGGACCTCTAAGGAGAGGAGTCCAGCATCTCAAGTTTCAGTCTCTACAGAGGAGTACAGAAGGAGGATGCTCAAACTGCTGAGAAGACAGCGTCGTGGGTGAGGAAATGCAGGTGGCACTCCTCTGCCTAGAATGCACCTCCAGCAGCAGGCACGTCTGAGAGGGAGCAGTACCGTTGGTGCTGAGATTGCTAAAAGAAGCTAGGGGCGAAGTCAAAGTTTCTGCCACCTGCTGAAGGGATAAAGAAACTAATACTAGGGAAGTCCCTTCTCTCACCTTCCAAATTCCTGCTAGTGCTCCCCGTGGTAAAACTCAACAGGACGTGAGCTGGCAAGGAAGTCTGAGAAACAGTTTGCACAGTTTAAAAGAGTGGGATGGGAGCTCATAAAGAGCAGACCACTGAAATGCTTTTAGCTAAGTAATAGCACAATCTGATGCATGTTTCAAAGTTCACCCCCACATTATGTGTACTCCTATAGGGTAGGAACCAATCTGTAGACCAGGGAAATTATGAGGTTTTTACAGTACCCCAAGTGGGAATGCAGTGGCATTGATAACTTAGAGGTGTAAGTGGATAAATTCAAGACATGAAAAAGGCAGACTGACAGGATACTATGCTCCTGACAGGCAGTGGGGCTGAAGGGCAGAAGTTGAGGAGGACTTCCAGGCTTCTGGCAGGAGGAATGGGTGCACTCGATTTATTGATCCATGGAGCACTGGAGGAGGAGTCACTGTTCAGTTTAGTTAGGTGGAAGTGATGGCATATGGACTTGGAGCTTTTCATTTTTACACTGGAAACCAAAATGCCCTGATTTTCTCTATCCCTGTGTCTAACAGGTTGGAGGCAGAATCTAAGTCAGATAACCAAATGCTTCCTTCTCAAAACTTTTAACTTGAGTGACAGTGAGGCACAGGAATAGCTTAAAAGTGACTCAGAGTGATGCAGAGGCATCATTAGCAGGCGCCCAAGGTGCCTTCCTCTTCCAAGTGTTTCTGTGCCTGACTCTGGCCCTGCTCCTTGCTGCCTGGCCTCCCTTGATTCTTACCCATTTTCTGAGACTGGTTCTCCTCAGAGTCAGCCTTCCAATATATCCCTTTGCTTACATGAGCCAAAGTTGATTTCTACTGCTTCTAGTTGATCTAATGCTAATGGATATGCTGGATTTGGGGTTGCTTTTTTTTCTTTTTTTTTCCATTTTGCCTATTATATACGGTTGAATTCACATAAGTTAAATGTGTCCATGATGGAACCCCACTGCAATATGTTCCCCAACCTATCCTTAATACAAACAGTTACATGACACTAGCTCTTTACACAATAGCCTCATGCCAAAAGATATGCCATCTATTTCCTGTCCTTGATAACTATACGTTAAGCCCAAAGTTTACCTTCCCTTGTATCTTTTCCTCTCATAAGAATTCATTGCCAAACCTCTACTGTTTCTATACCAGCTACACTGCCTCTCATTTCTATTCCCAAAAGAATTGATATACAGTCCCTGAAACCTAATGCTCAAGATTGCAGAGAAATAAATTCCACTATATTAAAATTTCTTATAAAGAAAATTCACAGGTTAGAGCCACTTCCCCATATATAATTATAGACCTTCCTGACATAAGAGNCTTATGATATATTCATTACTTGTTATTTTGGAATAAAAAATATTGATAAAGTTTATATTGATTTTCATACTTCATATAATTTGATTGGACCATCCAAAGGCATCCCAGGGAGAGAAAATCTTGATGGCACACTATCAGTATTAGTCTGATAAAATCAACCTAAAAGTCAACTAAAACTATATATATACAGCATTGATACTATGTATGAAATAGATAACTAATGAGAACCTTCTGTATAGCACAGGGATCTCTACTCAGTGCTCTTTGGTGAGTTCAATGGGAAGGAAATCCAAAAAAGAGGGATTATATGTACAGCCAATTCACTATACTGTACAGTAGAAACTAACACAACATTGTAAAGCAACTGTACTCCAATGAAAGTGAAGAAAAACAATCAGCAAAAAGATACATATTATCCTCAGTAAACTAATTTACAGTTAGTAACAAACTGCTAGAAGTTTTCAGCCCTTGAATTATATATAGATCATTTCAAAAATATTTTACATGCCATTCTGTGGGTGTTGCATATCATTTTATTCCATAGTTATATAGGTTTCATTCCGTGTTAAGTATAAATAAATATTCTGTTCTTGGCAGAAAGTATGAAATGCAGGATACTTGTGTTTAGTAATCAGTGAGAGTGGATTCCAGTTTCTGTGGCCTAAATTTAATTTAGACTGATTGTAGCAGAATCTTGAAGAGTCTCCTGCTCATATTCTCTTAGTTATTCATTCAGTTATTTGCTTTCTCTAGATGAGTATTTTTTATCCAATTCTAATGAGCATATATGCAATGATTAAAGCCTCTGAGTACAGTTTTTTGTTGCAAAATGGGATATTGAAAAAGAAAGCCAGTAGCCAAAGGCCAAAGAAGACAGAGCCTTAAAGTTAACCACTGACAAAGAGTCTTCCTTACAACCTGTAAGCTGAAGTCGTCCATGATCATCACCACATAAATTCTCATCAAGTTTAGAGGATTGAAATGAGTACTTATAGTTTTTCTGATGTAACAGTTTGGCCAGGATATCTTTTTAAGGCATTCTTTACTTCAAAATGCTTTGGCAGTAGTTGCTTTAGAGTCTGGACCTATAAGAAACAGACCTGAGTTCAAATTTTGTTTTGACAACAAATGACAAGTGTGATCATAAGCAGATTAGTAAATCTTCTCTATTACTAATCTTGGATTAGTAAGACTTCACCTCTGTAAGNTGCCATATATTATTATATAATTCCATTTATATGAAATGTCCAGGACAGGCAAGTGCATACAGACTAAAGTACATAAGTGGTCCCCTGGCTAGGGGAAGATGGAAAGTGACTGCCAATGGGAACAGTGTTTCTTTTGGGGGGGGTGATGAAAATACTCTAAAATTGATGGTGGTGACAGTTGCACAACTCTAGGAACAAACTAAAAATAATCAATTGTACATTTAATAAGTTGAATATTATTTCAATAAAGTTATTATAAAAAATAAAATCAAACACAGTGTGAAAGCAAGGATGGCTCAGTGCAGTCGGCGTGAACTCAGTCAGGCCTTGACACACACACACTCGTAGTCTACAATGTGAGGACTGTTTCATGGAAAACACCATTCCTGGGGTTATGAATGAAAAGGAAATGGACCTTCTGGCAAAAGAAGGTCAAACTCTAATTCCTCCTGTCAGGATGGCAAGCAGTTTACTAGAACCTAAAAATACCCAAACGCATCTTTTAAAACACCCCAATCTACCCCCAACAGAGAAAGGATAACTTCTAGAAAGCTACTAAAATGTAGAAGTGACCCAAAGTTACACCATTACCCAAGTAATCTCAATACTCTTAGCTCTAGGCTGTTATTAACACCAACTCATGCTTCCCAGGCTAGACTGTGGCTTCCACATGCTTGGCTGAGCTCATTTAATAACAAGGTTCTCCCCCAGGCAAAGTCCCAGCCGCAGTGAAAAATGGAGTATTAAAAGGCCTGGCTCATGCTCTCTCGATGCAGACAACACCTACTCCAGCTCCTCCTCGTGGGTTCCACCTCAAGACCCAATCAAATCGTGGGTTCTCTGAGAAACTAGTCTAGATGATGACTGTGAAAGCAGCAAGGCATGAAGAAAGAAATTCAGACACTCAGGGATGACCCTCACTTCTCATTCATCCTTTCAAAATTAAGCCCTCACTCCCCAAGGCCCTGAGGTCACTGCAAGTTGGGGAGCTGGCAGGTGGTTTACAGCTGGGGCAGAAGACTTCCCAATGGTTCTGAAAGCCTACTTTCAGTTATTTATTTAGTATTTAACAGCTTCCAGCCAAGGACTGAACATTTCTAACAGTCTTTTGTAGGAACAGAATTACAACTGGACTATTTCAACAAGGGGTGAGGAAAAGGACAAGACATGGGAACAATTCCATCAGTGGCCAGTGTAGAATGAAATGACCCGCTGAGAGATCTCAGCTGGAGCCTGCCCTGTCCACCTACTCAACTGCCCTGACTTAGCGGAGTCAGGCTCTCCAGTAGCCCCGATTCACTTACTTGTATTGAGCACCCGAGTCAATGAGGTACACCTCATCCAGAGACAAGGTCCTATTCGTCTCAGGGACCGGCCTAAGAAAATTAATTACAAATTAATTATTCCACAAGTGTAAATGCTTCCTGAAGCTGGGAGGAGGGAATACAAGAGTTCTTTGTACTAGTCTAACAACTTATGTAAGCCTGAAATTATATCAAACCCAAGTTACCCAATAGGTTAATTATTGCAAGTAATATTAACCTTCTACTCAAGACTAGTCAACCTATCTCCCCAACTAGATAAGGAGCTCAAGAGAAGGAAGAATAACATATTTCTTTATATCTACCTCCATTTGTGACTAGAACAAAATAAGCATTCATGAGATAACTGTAAAAACTACAAAAATAATCAGCAATAGAAGCAAGAGGACCAAGCTTGAGAAAAGAGCAGTCTGGAGTCACTTGTCTTTATTTGGGGTGTGGGGCAGGGGGGAGCAGAGGATGGTTCAGTCCCCTGCCTCAAGCCTCCACTTCTCTCCCTCAGTCCTAACCCCATCGGGAGCCTCCCCACTTGCTTCCTAGACCACCAGAGGGGCAGAAGGCAAGTGCCTCACTTTGGAAGAAAAACTAAAGGGACTTTCGCTGGGGAAAGGAGATCATGATGCTCTTATACTAGAGCACTATTTTCAGCACTATGGATGTGAGGTATTTTTTAAAGTAGTTTGATTCCTCCATATCTCCTTCCAGACAATACACAGCACTGGAAAAAGCTAGACAGGACATGAGCATTCCAAGTCTCCGCCCTGCAGTGCAGAGAGGGTCTCACAGAGGTTCTTCTTCATTCGCAGGCAGGAAGGGGGTCAGTAGGCACTCGATCCCAATGACTAGAAAAGGCCACCAGATATGGGCCCAGCACCCTGCTTCTCAACAGGCCAACAGCCACAGTGAAGAAATACAAAGGGAAAGTGAGATTCTCCCTACTTGGACTGAAAAAAATTTTTTTTAAGTTCTAGGGTCGTATCCAGCCAGGAAATTCATCACCTGTGCTAAATATAAGACAAGAACTCAAGTCCTTTTGATAGTTTAATGTTGGAACAGAAGCATTAATATGAGAGACCTGTAATAGCCACACCCATGACTGTCTCCCACACAGCAGCTTCAAAATTTGTCCCAAGACTAAAAACTCTAAAAACGACTAGTAAAAAGGGTGGAGGGGGAACTTGTGCCCAAGTACAGCATAGTGAGACAGCCAGAGTGCTCCATCATGATGCACGTCACAGATGGGAAGCAAAGAACTCAAGATACCCCACACAAGGCAAAACCACGTGAGCCAGGCAAAGCTGAAGCTGGAGCCCATGCAAGAAGCCTAGTTCCACTTCCCACCACCTCCACAGGTGGGTCTAGCTCTGCCAAATTCATCTCAAATTCATTGAGACCCTCCTGGTCTCACAGTGGAAGGAAGCTTGGCTCTGTGGGTCCACGGACTCATGTGGTACAAATCCCCATGGGCTGGGGGGGAAAGAGAGGGTACAGATTATCTCATTAAGCATAACAGGGTGCTCCACAACCAGTGGTAAGTTTGTTTGGTATGGAGGTCATGGAGCTCACAAGATGTTTGGACTAGTGCGTCAAGAAGGCTGCCGCCGTCAGAAAAGAAAAACACTACAACTCCTAACTATCAAGATTCAGGGATTATGACAACAGATAGATACTGCAGTCTCAGAAGCAAAGAGGGATGACCCGTTTGACTACATCATGGACAATGTCGATGGGCAACATCGGTGCCAAAGAGTCGCTCCCAAAAGGCAGAGGCTTCGGACTGAGAGACAAGAAGACCTCAAAGATCTTACTTCACACATAAGAACAATCTCAACAGACAAATGGAGGTGGGCGCAGGGGCCTTTGATAAAACAATGTCTCTCCCCTGCTCAGGCTCCTGTGCAGAAGCAGCAGCAAAGCCAGGCAGCGTGCTCCTCCGCATGCCTTACGCGTAGTGAATGATGGCGCCATTGGGTCCCGTACTGGAAATGGTGGGGAAGCTCAGGTCCACAAAGTCAGCCTGCTGCCTGGAACAGAAAGACACACACAGAGCAGAGCGGTCTAAAGGTTCTTACTGTGCCAGGAATCAGGGCCCCACCCAGCTTCACTGAATGGGCCAAGGACAGGAGCTCAAGACTCACAGGCCCCCCACAGTGATCCTTACCTGCGGAATTCTTCAGCTTTGTTGGCAGCTGAGATCTCTGTCACACCACCTTTGGGCACCTATGAGGAAGTTGCTTATAAACCACTGGGGTGTGAAAAATTCACTGGTCTCCCACATACTATGAAAAGCGTTAGTCACTCGGTCGTGTCTGACTATTTGCGACCCCACAGACTGTAGCCTGCTAGGCTCCTCTGTTATAGGGAGTACATTAAAAGCTTCCTTTTCCCTCAATCTCCATGTTCCAACTATCCAACCTACAGGACACAGCTTATGTCTCGTCTTCAACAAGCAGGGAATTCCCAGAGGCTCTTACCAAAGCTATCTAAAAGTAAAAGGACTTCTATCCACTGAATTTTTCACTCAACTATTTCCCTCAGTATTATATCCTAAAACTTCCCCAAATTTAATACACCTACATTTAAAACTTCAAAAGCATTCCCACCTACAATATCCTAAGAAAAAGATCCTAAATAAAGATAAATGCAAAGATATTATTACAAGGTGCTTGGTAATTGCAAAAAAAAAACACTCAACATTTGAAAATAGGAGGAATGGGTAAATAAAGCAGCCTAGCCACTAAACACAGTCTCCATTTGGATCATTTATTTAAAATTTCAAAGAAAATGAGAAATGCTCACACTATGACACTAAGTGAATAAAACAGAATACAAAATGATAGCGGTGCAATGGGAGACATGTAAAAATGACCTACGCTGAAAAAAAACAAAAAATGACACACACAGATGAACAACTGCCAGACAGGAAAAATTTGTGGGAATCAAAGTATTTTCTTCTCCCAATGTAAGCTACTTTCAAAGAGTTGCTCACAAAATATTTAAAGGGAATATGATACTGTTTAATAAGAGCACAAGGAAATCACCTCCCTATCAGCTACAAGGAGTGAAAAGGCAAGAAACTAATGACCAAGAATCAATTTAATATAAAAAGTTTTATGGCTTAAAGTTCAGAATATACACAAAGATCGTTTTTCTCTTAATACAATCAGCTTGCCTATAAGTCATTTTTCCTTATATGAAAGTCTACTTCATTACAAGACAATTCCTTAACCCAGAAAGGATCCATTCTATTAAGGAATTTCTTTCTTCATCTTTGTTACCATTTTCTACAGTTCTTAAAAACACACACAACAAATTTCCACAAAGAACTCTTAAAAGAGAGTACTAAAATTAGATCAAGATCTTAGACCTCATGGTCAACCAGAGTCACAGTTAGAATCACATGTAGATAATTTCTGAATAATCTATGTCCACGTGTTAAACAAAGAACCAACCTCTTTTTCCAGCCAGTTAAAGAGTTCACATAAGGCAACGGCATCTTTAATCTGTGCAAATAATAGAGACATTTTTTTAAGTTATGACTGAAAATCAGATGGGCAGATCCAAAGCCCAGCCCTAATGTAGAGGACCACACACCACCAGCAATCAGGGCTTTCCATGCAGGCAATTCCCATGACCCATCCAGTATTTTATTTTCATTCTCTCGTTAACTCTGGAAGGCTCAGAGACATTCCCACCTGCACCAGGGTCAAAGCCACACAGCAGGAAAGGGAGTTGGGCCTTCTGACCACCACACCCCCTCTTCTGCACAGGCTGCTTTACTCACGTGAGCTCGCCTCATGCCTTCTGATTCAGCAGAATTCTTCACAGCTTTGGCGATGCAGATGGGGGTATAAGGCATACAGCAGCGATGATCCTGGGGTGGGAGACAGCAGTGTGGGAATCACTCACCCCAGACCAAGATCACCCCTCCAGCCAGGACTCCTCACTTTAGACAAATCGCAGAGAGCTTGCACTCAGGCCCTCCCTGCTGTCTCCTGCGGCCCAAAGACCTGCCCTTTTGGGGTGGTGACTCTGAGCTGGAGAAAGGGGCTTAAGTTCATCCAAAAAGATAAAGTAAACCAAACAAGCTATTTCTCGTCTCTCCCCCACCCCCTTAGCTCTCTGAGACAGCTGGCTGCCAGCCAGCAGCAAGATGCTGCTTTTCAAACCTCCATGCTCATGGTCAGGGTTCACAAACGGATCAAAGCTTGACCGAAATAACCCCTTTCTGGCTGCACAAAGGAGGCCTTTTCCCACTGTCTGGGGACGCATGTGACCAATGAGGAGGGAGGGAGCTCCTGTTCCTTCCTACCTCATGCTCAGGGATCAGCTACCATTAACAGTCAGGTCTTAAAGGGCTGGGGAAGAGCCCTCCCACCTGAGAACAAGTCAGAATCCAGCCCTGTGTTACAGGGAGCCGGGAGTAATTCTGTATCACCTTGCGCTTTCATGGAGCTTCTCAAAGGGCTCTCCCTCTCTCCACACTGCTTGTTCTCTCTCTCTCTTTTGCATACCTGCCCCTCATGAAACAAAGGCAGGCATGACCCCAACAGAAGCAAAGCTCTGAGTGACTCCATCACACAGTGTGATAGTGACAGGGGTGCAGTGGGAAAACCAGGCTAGAAGGCCAGCCCTGGACTCCTCCCAGGACGGCCCCTGCTTAGTGGAGGAGACAGGATATTGCTGGCTTTGCCAAAGGCCACTCGGCAGCCAAAGGCCCAGAGTAGGGCAATCAAAAAGTCTCAACTAAGGCGGCATGGACTCCTGCCCCAGGCCTCAGTGAAAATGAGCGGGTACATGTCAGCTGCTTAGCACCACCCAGCAGAGGTTCAGTCAAGGGCATCACTATCACTATCATTTGACCTTTGATAAATCCCCAACTCTCTAACCCTCCCTGGGCCTCAGGTCTCCTTAACTATAAAATATGGTTGGGGAGGCGGATATAGAGTAGTGTTTCCCAAACTTCAGACACTCTCACACCATCTGCACAGGGCTTACCCGGGTTGCCTACTCGCTGGACCCTTATTTATTTAAGACTTTTCTTTAGATGATCTTTGAATTAACAGTCTATTGAAATCAACTCTCTCTTAAGAAATAATTTTTATAATACATGGTCTTATATGCTAATTATATTTTTTTCAACTACACACTAAAATGCTTTTTTTAATTGAAGTATGCTGCTGCTGCTGATGCTAAGTCGCGTCAGCCATGTCTGACTCTGTGTGACCCCACAGACGGCAGCCACCAGGCTCCCCCATCCCTGGGATTCTCCAGGCAAGAACACTGGAGTGGGCTGCCATTTCCTTCTCCAATGCGTGAAAGTAAAGTCGCTCAGTCGTGTCCAACTCTTAGCGACTCCATGGACTGCAGCCTACCAGGCTCCTCCATCCATGGGATTTTCCAGGCAGGAGTACTGGAGTGGGGTGCCATTGCCTTCTCCTATACGATATACTATATGTCTTAGATGTATAATAGAGTGATTCACAATTTTTAAAGGTTAAACTCCATTTTAAAGTTATTATAAAATATTGGCTAAATTCCCAATATATCCTTGTAGCCTTTTTTTATACATAGCAGTCTGTACCTCTGAATCTGGTACCCCACTCTTGCCCTACCTCCTTTCCCTCTCCCCATTGGTAACCACTGGTTCATTCTTTAAATCTGTTAAAATGCTTTAAAAATAGATACATTTAAATAAACCTAAGTATGAATATGCACCACCTAAAATCATCTCTCATGCCACATCTTGGAAAACATGGGACTCACTGGGTTCTAAGAGCCCAAAGGGCTCATTGTGAGGACAACACCTCTGCTATGACACCCAGTCCTGGGAATCTGCCTGAACAACCAACCTCTCTCTGCTTCAAAGAGAAGCCGCCTGATGCCAGGACTGGGAAGGGCATGGTAGCCAGAGTGGCAGGTTTTGATCGGCTCTGGGGCTACCAACCTTGGGGATGGCCTCGCTCACAGCATAGCTGGCCTTGTCGCTGACCCACACCTTCTCCCTCGGGGAAAGGCTGGCACACAGGATCTTGAGCTCGCTCAGGATGGACTTGTATGGAAGCACCTGGATTCTGTACTCGGCTTCCAGGCCCAAGTCAAGCAGCAGGTGCTCCTTCACAGTGGGGGCGTCTACGCGGTCACCGTCAATGAAGAGCCTGCAGAGGGCCCAGAGGAGAGGTGAGAGGAAGGGCGGGCGCAGGAATCAGAGGACAAGAACGCAGACCCACACACAAGACACAGGCTCTACCTTCCAGCATCCCAAACGAGCAGCTGCTCTTCCCTCCATGCCCTTCCCAAACCTGTGCTCCCTGCCCCGTGCGTGCTACCTTCCCCCATGTCCCCCAAGCCAGGACCTGGGCACTGTCCTCCTTGATGCCCCTCTTTCCCTCCTTCTTGGAGGTCTTTGAACTTACGGCCTAAGCACCCCTCAAACCTCTCCCACTTTCACTGTAGCCTTGCCCACTTGCTGCCCAGGTTAGGGTTAGGGTTAACCACTACCATCTCTCATGGATTAGTGCCATGGCCTCCTAACTGGTCTCCCTGCCACTAGTCTTCCCTGCTGCTGCTGCTGCTAAGTTGCTTTAGTCGTGTCCGATTTTGTGCAACCCTATAGACGGCAGCCCACCAGGCTCCCCCGTCCCTGGGATTCTCCAGGCAAGAACACTGGAGTGGGTTGCCATTTCCTTCTCCAATGCATGAAAGCGAAAAGTGAAGTCGCTCAGTCGTGTCCAACTCTTCGTGACCCCATGGACTGTAGCCCACCAGGCTTTTCTGTCCATGGGATTTTCCAGGCAAGAGTACTGGAGTGGGATGCCATTCCTTCTCCAAGTCTTCCCTATCCACCTATTTTTCAATAATCATAATCCACCCCATAATTTCATTCCAATCATAAATTCTCTATGATTTACAAGCCTGACCATGTGGTTCCCTGTGGAAACTCACAGCATCCTCAGGACAAGGGCCCAAGCTCCTGAACCTGACTCACAAGGCCTTGCTTATGTGGCCCTGACTACCTGCTGGTCTCCCACTCCAGGTTTCAACCACACTGGACCACTCTGGGTCCTTCATCTGCACTGCACTCTCTCCTGCCCAGAGTCTCTGAGAATGCTGCTCCCCAGCTTAGATCACCTGTTTCTCTTCCTCCTCATTCCCTACTCACCGAGCTAACTCCCAAGTACCCTGAATCTCTGTCTCAATACTACTGTCTCCTCTGATCAGGTCAGGCCCCTCCAATAACATCCATACCTGCCCCACTGACAAGTGAGTGCCAACTATGCATCAGAATCCCCAGCTCTAACCCAGGACCCTGTCTGCCTCATTCACCCCAACACCTAGTGGAGACTCTAGCGCATAACAGGCACTCAATAAACATGTCTGAATGCAGAAAGCCACTCAAACAAGAAGAGCAATGGCAGGAAGGCCGCAAGCAGCAGTTTAAAAGATAATTCAACAAAGCACAACTCAGGGGTTTTTCCTGCATCACTTCTGACTTTCTGAATGATGAGGTCTATTTGCATTGTGGACCCAGGACTGTGTATAACAAAGCCCAAATCCCTCTCTGCCTTGGCTGCGAGGAGTCCAATGTGCGGCCTGAACAAGCCTTTGCAGCAGGAATTGTGAACTAAGCTTACTCTCTCCGGTTTTGTTCTGATGTCCTCAACACTTATTTTTTTTATCTTCTAGTACTACCAATAATTTTCAGGATTATAAGAGAGGCAGGATATAAATTCATAACTATTGTTAAGGAAGGCAGAAGGGAAAGGGAGGCAGGAAAGGGCAGGAGAAAAGCAGGACCTTGGTGCACATCAGGCCAAGACCAGTGGCCGGGGCCAGGATGGTGGACTGGGGCTCCAAGGAGCTGTGGGGAAGACTTCAGGTGAGGGACCAACACTCACATGATCGTCTGTAGTCCTAAGATTGCATAGGAGAAAAATACAGGATTGTGCTCCACGTCTGATCCTCGGAGATTGAATAGCCCTGGGGGGAAAAAAAAAAATCCTGTCACCAGCCCAACTGCGAGTTAAGGAGGATGGGAGGATGCAGAGAGCGCTTCCACTGGCTGGGAAGGGCCGGCTAGACCTCTCAGAGAGGCCGGGAGCCTCCCTTCCCTGTCTCGCCTCTGAGCTGCAGTTGCACATATCCACCAAATGAGGGCACCAGAACTGTGTCTTTCGCTGCCACATCACCATCCCGGGAAGGGAATGGAAAGAGTTATTAGTTAGAACACCCGAGAATTGCCCTCCAGACAAAGAGTTGAAATGATCCACCCGGCGGTGACCCGCCAGGCCTGGCCTTGCCGCAGAAAAACCTCTGGCACTCCCAAATACAGGGGCGGGAGCCAAGCACTCGCTCCCTTCTGAGGGAGGGTAGAAGAGACTGAGGGTAGAAGAGACTGAGGGTAGAAGAACGGAGACCCACCCACCAGGGACGCCAGATGAGGCCCTCTGTGTAAGGGTCAGGAGCCCCGGGGAGGCGGAGCTTCCCAGCAGAGGAACAAAAGCAGTGAGTCAGTGGGGCTCTGGGCCCATGAATGAAACCCGAGCCGGCGGCCCACCCAGAGCCACGGCTGGGTGGAGGACCTGCATGGCCAGGGTCAGGGCCCTGGCGAGGTCACTGCGTGCTGGAGAAACTAGAGGGACCGGTGCTAAGCACAGCTCTCTTCCCGGGGCCTCCCGCAGCCTAACACTTGCTCTCCTGAGAATCAGAGTGCAAAAAAGACCCTGGTATCAAACGCATTGCCTCTGTTTTAAAACCACGGCTTCTTCAAATACAGCATGGAAACAACATGTTTTACCCATCAAACCCAACTAGCATTCTTTTTAAATGAGAGTACCTGGGGTCGGTGAGAGTGTAGCAAGAGGGCTATATTCATACATGCTGTGCAACCGCTCTGGCAGGTACAAGGCATAAGGTCAGAGGCCCTACCATGCACACACCCTCCAGCCCATAACACCACCTCCAAAGTCAACCAAAAGCTAAAAGAAAATCATCAGAAACTAAGACACAGACTGTGATGCACCAAGACTTTGATGGCGGTCCTGTAATATAATCATGAGAAAATGCAGAAATAACTCAAAGGTCATCCTGAGAGGAATGGTTAAGTAAATTGCACTATAACCATACGATGAGACATTTAATATTCACTTAAAATTATGTTTATATATGCTTAGAGTAAATACAGTAGGAAAAATCAAGTTACAAAGTTATATATGCACAGAAATGTTAACTGATTCTGTGCAAGATTATAGGTGACTTTTTTTTTTTCTACTTGCTCTGCACTTCCCAGATTTTCCACAGTGAAAACAGGGGATATTTAAATAATCAAGGGGAGAGATTAGCTTCATATATTATTTTCTCTGATGTTGATGTTATTAAGTTAATCAGGGATATAAATCACTGATACACGTGACAAAGTTGGGGGCTAGGCATTAGAGATTGTGCAGTAAGCCATCTTTCTCTAGTGAGAAAATAAAAAGATAAAGCAGTGCCTCTTCTCAGGTACCTTGGGTCAAATCCAGTCAGAAAATAGAAAAAAAAGGTTCAACCTTATTCATTCAGGTTCTAGAAGGCACTGAACAATTCCATGAGGATAGTTTAAGATCTAAAGATTTTAAAAACTGCTATTGTACCAAAAGGTTTGGTGAACTTTCAGCTCCTGAGTTTTCTGAAGTAGAAATATTTCTACAACAGCCTCATTGTGAAGAATCTGGGAAATACGGAAGTATAAAGAAAAAATATCTCCTATGAGCTCACTTCCATACCTATAGAGACAAACGAATGTTGACAGACACAAAAAGTGTGGAGAAACTGCCCCTCCTCGGAGCTGTCACAGTGCTGAGCAGACTGGCCAGAGGGGGCACCACCACAGATTTAGCATCAGTGCCTGGCTGTAATACTGCTCCAGACCAACCACAGTCTCCTCCCCAGTGCTCTGTAATTCTCCATTCAAAATAATCCCTTCTCCATCCCACTTGGCATGCCATATAACCACTGGCGGTGGTCCTTTGCTTATTCTCTGACCACGCAGAAAACTGAATTCTGTGAACACACAGGTTCCCAGAGAACCAACCGAGAGACTGGGTAACATGCCCCAACAGTGAAACCAGAGCACTCACACGCAATCTCATCCAGGGCAGTGACCACAAACCACACGACGTTCCTCTCAGCCATTTTCAACCGCAGGTCTGCAACCTTGTCCTTCCAGGAGACGCCTGCAAGAAACAGACAGACTTGCCACTCCAGCCCCTGGTCTGGTCCTGGGGACTGTTGAGAGGCAAGTGAAAGAACCCATTCCAAACATTCACCAGCACCACATCCCAGGGAGCATGTTATCTGAGCGGACAGAATGCCTGGATACCAATCCCATACAAGAAAAGTGACTCCGTCTAAGCCCAGTTGACTGTCCAGAGCCCAGACTGCCTCACAACAAAATTAATCCATTTGTTCATCCAACAAATGTCTATGGAACCCCTCTCCTGCCCAGGCATCAATATCTGCAGATGTTTTGCTGGTCACGGCAGTTACAGTTCTGAGCTACACGCAGTCCCTGCCCTCATGGGGCTTACAATCTGGAAGGGAAGACAGATAATTAAACCAGCAATTAGTTACACTTCTGTATAAAGATTGCTGCCACAGAAGAAGCACAGGGAGCTTTGAGAAGACACTAACCAGCAGAGAGAACTCACCGAATCTTCAGAGCTCAGGCAATCTCCATCTTACATTTCTAGAGCCTCAGGACCTGCCTTTCAGTGCTACAATCTAGGAATTCTCCACAGCTTGTTTCAGTGTGACTACCACTTCCAAACTACATATGTGCTGTCAGACACAGCCGGTGACTCCCTGCTACTCCTGTGGGCCCCAGAGAAGCTCACCCCACTACCACCACCACCGCCTGACATGAGACAGCACCTGGACCTCATGGTACAGCCACCTATGAACACGGCAGGCATCTGTCTCATGCACGCAGCCCCTGGCAGTGCCCTGCAAATGGGAGGCACTCCCGTGTCTGCTGCCCCGAAGTCTCACCAGCCAAACCTGCTCTCCCTGCTCTGTAAAGAACAGGTCAGAGCCTCTCCTTCAGTTCAACAGAGTCCAAAGCATGCTGATGGACAATGTTTAGCTGACCCAGGGCCCCTCACTGGATCCATCCCCCTCCCCAGTCTGCAACACCCTCTGGTGAGAGTGTCACAAGGAAGCAAGCAAGCTGGGGGCGTCCCCACAACCAAACGCTGCTGTGCAGATCAGCTCGGGAATTCTGCTTAAAACTTGGCTGAGAGTCTGCGTTGTAATGCTTTCTTCCCAGGACCCCTCTGGGCAATGTGCCTGCATTCCAGACATCTGCGCTCCACCTCTCCTTTGCTGTTTCTACAGCAAGATTCACTCCCCTCTGCCCTACCCCCAGGCCTTTCCCTCTGCACTCCTCACTCTTCCATAAATCCACACTTTCATCTCCCACAGACTGCTCACAGAACTTGCTCCTCACTCACCACTATCACGCAAGCCAAAGAAACCCACCCACTCCCCAAAGCCTCTAGGGCAGAGGACAGAGAGAGGGCAGGGGGCCTGGGAAGGTAAACCTTCAGGAGCTGGCAGAAGAAAAGGACATGGAATCTAGAAACCTCTAGGCTCTGTGTCCAATATCAGATGCGTGAGAGGGGCAGTGATCAACTGAGTGGTAAAAAAAAAAAGCCATCTCAGCAGCACCCATGGGTCTGCCCAGAGGAGCTCTGCAAGAGTAAACTATGCCCAAGCAGGTGCCAACAGTGGAAACAAACTGAACTCCTGCTGCACCCAATGCGCCACGTGCCAGAGCAGGGCCAAATCCTCCCCTCGGCTCAATGACCTGGCTCCAGGGACTTCCTTTCAAGTGGAGGGGACGATGGCCAGGGCCTGCTGGGTGCAGCCGTGGTTCTGACCTGTGTAATCCAGGCCCAGTGTGATGAGCGGTTTGCAGGGACGCTCGGGGCGATCTGTCCAGATCTTGTCCACAAGGTTATCCTTGACAGGAATGAGGTGGTGGCCAGCACTTCTCAGAACCTTGGCCATCTTCTTCCAGTAATCTGAGGAGAAACACTGGTGATCAAGCTGTGAACTGAACACTCTCTATAGGCAGCAGGGCTGTGAGAGCCTGGCACCTTCTGACAGACAATCCTGCAGCCCTCTGCTAACTCTTCTCCTCACCCTGACCTCTGCTGTGACCTCATGTCACGCAGAGCCCCCAAAGGTTCCACCACCCACAAGCAAACGAGGAGGGTTGGGAGGCATCTAGAACCCCAGGCCTCACCCAAGCTGGCAGGGCCTCAGCTTACTCACCTGTAGGAATGATCAGTGGGTCTACACCAACCCTGGATCCTTCAGGAAGTACACTCACCAGCCAGTCTTCCTGAGTTGGTGTGTCCTTCAGACCTACAGAGGGAAGAACTGATGAGAAACAATTCCCAGGGAGTCTGAGCTCACTCTCCTACCCAGAAGGGTGCAGTTCACCAACAGAATGAGAAAAGGGTCTTTATCAAGCATCTTCTTTAAAAAGGATTGACAGCACTTGGAAAATCTGATCTTCTCTTCATCCTGGAAGGCTAGAAGAGTTAGATGCTATAAAAGGAAAGCATAAAGTAAGATGCTATATAAGGGGAGGATGAGACAGAAGAAAGAAGCAGCAGGATTTTCCCTAGACCCCTGGTAAAAGGCATCCTGGGAATCATTGCAACACAGGTGCGTGATGTCATCCTGAAGATCATCTCATCGGCCTTCTGTGACTCCCCCACTAATGGTGATGAGAGAGTGAGTGGTGAGATGGTGCAGGCAGAAGCTCAGAGTCTCCCTTACATCCCACCCAGGTAAGGCAAACACACACGCAGGGCTCTTGCCTCACCTGGAGGGCATCATTGCAGAGGAAAGGCCCTGAGCCTGACTGGAGGGCTGAGCTCAAGTCTCAGCAGCAGAAATCTATCCACAGACTGTAAGAGGAGCACACAGGAGCCCAACATCGTGTCCTTAACTGGCTCCCTGGGCTTCCCAATTACCAACAGCACACAGCCCTTTCCGTTTCTAAGAGGCTAGTCACAGGACACCAAGTAAGCTTCATGAAAGGACTAAAATTATTTTTGATATCCCAGTTTTTCATTAATCCAACCCAGTATATCTTGTACATTTCAGATGTATACATTTTCATCAGATTTTTGCTAAACAATTAACAAACATTTCAGTAAAATATCAAAGAGTGAAAGTTCTCATATTCCAAAACAGTACTGACTTTTACTACCTTCCCCGAGTACTGATAACCACATAATGGACGTTCAAAGGTTTATAAAGAAATGAGCTCATGAATCTCAGTTCTAAAAGCCTGCCTAGAAACTGTCACTGAGTGATTTTCCTATCTGATTCTTTCCTATTTTTTTCCTCAAACCGCTAAACAAGCCAATTATTAAGGAAGTTTCTTGAATGCCCCTAGTATAAATTTCACAGGGTGAAGTCATATCATCTCTTAGCAGACAGATGTTGGGCAAAACCCCAGGGATCAATCACTCCCCAGCCACACCCACCAGAACCTCCCTATGCAGGAGAGCCAGTGAGGAGGTGGGCTGCGGGCAGAGGCTAGAGACGGCTTGGAGGGAAGAAGGACTCCTCCCCCAGGGCTGGTCTAGGGAAGAGGCAGATAGTATTAACTCCTCTGACACTCTGACCCCCAAAACACTGACATCTCTAACAGCTGGAGTTTACACCCCAAAGAGAGATGCTCATATCCCAGGAGCACACTAAATGAGACCCTGGGGTGCAAGCAGAAAGTATCAGAAGTTCCATTTGTACTTCTTCTTAAAAATTAAGATATTAAACTTTGCTTATATCTGAAATACACATGGACATAGCACATGCATCTAACATATAAAAAAATATACATATATGCTAAGGGCGCATGAACCAGCAACAGAGAGGCATGTAATCAAATAGTACAAAGGCCTAGAGGCCTATCCACTTCTAAAAGCCCCACAGTCCCGAAGGCCTGTGCTTGTGTGTGTGAGAGAACGCAGCTGGGACAACACCAACCTGCAGTGTTGCCGTTTCTATAGTTTAAAAGAATTTTGAGAAACCCACGTGTAAAATAAATCCATTGCCAAGATAAACACATTCTTAATTCCCCTCCCTAAGCCAAAATTTATACGTGTATATGGACAGTGTGTGGAGCATGAAGGCGTGCGCACGCGCACGCACACACACACACACACACACACACATAACCTCAGTAATAGATCCTGGGGTCAACTCAACTCAGTATCAACAGCCCTCTGTTCCCTGAACTGTGAGTCTGGTAACAACCCAATTTCCTCATAACTTCCAACAACAAACAAGAAACATCAGGGATTTGGCCTTTTCTCCTCTTCCTCACTCAGCCCCGGCAGCTGCCTTCTGCTCCTTCTATTGTCCAAGTTCAAAATGCAGCAGGCTGTACCTTTGTACAATCACTGAAACCATATTTCAAAAGACTACTCTGATGACAAGGAAAAATATAGCATGCAATTAAATGAAAAACCCATGTACACACACACATATTATCACTATCCAATAAACACTGAGCTCCATGCTCTCCACATATTATTTCTTTAATCCTCACCATTTTATGGTACTGTTATCATTCCACTTTATAGATGAGGAAACTGAAGATGAAGTAACTTGCCCAAGAAAGCTGCAGACCCATGCTCTTGCCCTGTGGCTAAGCTGCTAGAGGTGAGTCAGGATCCTCAGAGGAAGAGCTTCCTAGCTCGGCTGCCAGGGGCCCCTTGCCTTCACCTCATTTGAAATCATGAGGCAGCAGAGAGCAGCGGGAAGGCCCCAGGGCATGAGTCAAAGGCACAGGGTCCTCTCTGGTCCTCGGCTACTCCTCACTGAAACGAGGGTTCTGAGCCAGGGCCTTCCAAAACTGAATGCATGATGGCTTGTATATAGCAGCCTGTCACTCTCTTGTTCTTCCTTGTACCATGAACCGGACTGTTTGCCCTCAAAATTCATACACTGAAACCCTACCTCACAATGCGACCTATGTTTGGAGACAGGGGCTTAGGAGATACTGAAGGTTAAATGAAGTCATAGGGTAGAATTCTAATCCAGTAGGATTGGTAGCCTTCTAAGAAGAGGAAGAGAGAGAGAGAAACCATGTAAGGATAAGTGAGAAGGTGGCTCTCTGCACGCCAGGAAGACAGCTCTCACCAGAGCCTGACCACACTAGCACCCTCATTTCAGACTTCCAGCCACTAGCCATGAAAAATTAAATTTCTGTTGAAAAAAAAAATTTTTCCCCCAAAACTTGAGACTTTTAGATTTCCAGCCACCAGCCATGAAAAGATAAATTTCCGTTGAAAAAAAATTTCTCCCCCCAAAACTTTAGACTTTTTACTTTGTACTGGGGTACAGCTGCGGTCCATGGGGTCACAAAGAGCTGGGTATGACTGGGCAAGGGAACAACAGCAGCCAATTGACAATGTTTTGGTAGCTTCATGTGAAGAGCAAAGGCACTCAGCCATACATATACACGTATCCCTTCTCTAAATTTCTGTTGTTTGAGCCACCCCATCTACGGCAGTTTGTTACGAAGACACCTTGGATTCTAAAAGGGGTCCCTGACCCCATAAAAGAGTTAAGATTCACAAGCCCTGAGGAGTTGCAGGGTCCCCTCCCGAGTTGGCCAGCTAAACTCAAGATGGCTGTGCCTCTACGCACCCATTTTCATGAGTGTCCAGTTGCTGTCCATTTGCTTGGCAGCCTGCAGAAAGTAGCGCCCGTCAGTCCACATGGCCGCGTGTTCTTCTGTGACGATGGCTGTGCCTGGAGGAGGGGAGCAAAGGAATGAGAGAGGCTCCTGACAATCACCTAGAAGCTACACAAAACGGCAGCAGGCAGGTGAGCATGGTGAGAGGCCTCAGACTCCATGTGGCCCCACCACCCACCCCCACTTTGGGAGGGCAGGTGGGCCTCTGACTCCAAGGAAACCTCCAGGCAAGAGAATACGGTACCACTGACAACCAGTCGTGGGCCAACTGCTGAAAGCAGCAGTCTGGAGGCAGCCTGGGTACTGGTCCCTGCGTAGAAAGAACCCCATGTGCATGACGTAAGTCAAGGCCAGGAGGACAGGGGTCTGTGGACAGAGGGCCACAGGGCCTCTAGTCAACAGGAGTGAGCTGGAAATGGTTCCTTCTCAGCAATCACAGCCACCTGTTCCAACAGACACCCCAAGGGAGGTGTTTTGCCTTTCCCAAGAGAGACCGCCTGGGCGCTGTGAGCATTCAGGGAGACGCAGGGAGTTTATATGTCTCCACCTCTACCTGCCCTCAGCTCCCACAGGCTCAGAAGAACTCAGGGCTTTCAGCAGAGGTGTCAGCCTAAACCAGTTGGAATGTGCCAACCAACACATGCACCTATTATCAACAGAAGCAGTGCGCTAATTGCGAGGAGACAGGCTCCCGTCAAGCCTAGCCACTTAAGAGGATGGGAGTCTGAAGGGGAAACCCACCCTGAAACTCGAGGGTGCAACAGCTCTTGGAAAATTAATGCAGGGCGCCAGTGTAGCTCAACATTAATCTTTATTATTCGAGTTGAAAGGGAAAAGGGGGAAACCAAGAGTTAAGTGCTTAGAGAATTACAGGGGACCAGAAAGCTAAGGAGGGGGTCCTGAGGATGCCATTCGTGTCTCATTTCTTATCTGCAGCGCCAGTTACACAGGGGTACTCATGATATACTTATCTGTGTGTATGTTATATTTAATAAAAAGTTCAACAATATTTTTTTTGGCTGTACTGGGTCTTCACTGTGGCAGGCAGGCTCAAGAGCCTGCAGGCTTCCCTAGTTGTAGCAGGAGGGTTTGACTGCCCCAGGCATGTGGGATCTTAGTTCCCCTACCAGGGATCAAATACGCATCCCCTGCTTTGAAGGTGAATTCTTTTCCACTAGATAACCAGGGAAGTCCCCCAAGACTGTTTTTAAAATAAAATTTTTTGACATGAAAAGCAAAGAGTCATTAAAAAGAAACATCATTAACACATGAGAGAAGAGAGTCACTAAAACGTAAGCTTAAGAGCTGCAGGCACCGGGACCATGCCCCCTCTGCAGAGGGTCAATGGGGACGTCTGGTCTGTATTTTCTTTTTGGTTCTGTATCACAGACTGAAACTGGGTCCAGTTATTTTAGGGAGGCGAACACAAGTACCACAAGAACAAAGAGAATTTAGTGACTCACCTGCAGAGCCATCAAATCCAGAGACAAAGGCGCGCCGACAATCACACGGAGCAATGTACTCACTCTGGAAAACAGAGAGGTCAAGGAAGTGGACCTTGATCAGTCACAGCCCAGCAGGACCACAGAGGCTGGCAAAAGCTGGGTACCTGCCTTCAAGGAGCTGACAATCTAGCCGAAAAGGCAAGCTGAACATTAAAAAAAAAAAAATTAGTGCACGCTATAGGCGACCCTAATTAATNAACAGAGAGGTCAAGGAAGTGGACCTTGATCAGTCACAGCCCAGCAGGACCACAGAGGCTGGCAAAAGCTGGGCACCTGCCTTCAAGGAGCTGACAATCTAGCCGAAAAGGCAAGCTGAACATTAAAAAAAAAAAATTAGTGCACGCTATAGGCGACCCTAATTAATGAAGGGCTAAAAGGGCTGCTCCCTTGAGCCTCAATTTTTTCACCTGGAAAACAAAGCAAGAGAAACAGATCAAAACTGCTCTTTCCTCGCTGAGATCTTACTCAAAAAACAATCTGATAGCCTTCTCCCTTCCTTGCCACTGACATTTAGGCATCTGTTATTTTTCTGAAAAGCCTGAATTTCTGTTTTATGTGCCAATAACTCTCTAACTTAACTCTCTTTAGCTATCAGCTTATTTCTGAACTTCCTGTCTGTATCCCCCATCCAAGGCAGTGTCACCAATCTATCCCACGCAGACCCTGTCCCTTCCTGTTAGGGAACAAATGCTTCCTCCAACCCAGAAGGCTTCAGCAAAATAAAACGTCATGTTCAAATCCAGGTCCTCCCCAGACTCTGAATGGAATGGGATCAGGGAGAAGGAAGTAAGAGGTTCCATTCCTGGGGAGAGGGTACGAGGCCACAGTGTGTACTTTTGTGCCAGTGAGGCCCAGAGACTCAAGGAACTTGTCCAAAACCACACAGCTCAAAAGTAGCAGAGTCAGGATTTGAACCTGGGCAGTCAGCTCCAGAGCTCAACTCAAGCCCTATGCCACACTGCCCCGCTAAACACATCATCTTGCATTCCTCAAAATGGCTCTCCAGGATGAGACCAATAGCAGGTTAGAAAACTGAGGTTCAAACAGAAAATCTTTAAGTAACTAACAGGTCAGCAGCAGGGCCAGGATCTGACCTGCTTGAGCCCAGAGCTGCTGTTCCTTCTCCTGTCAGCGGGCTGTTCCTGAGGTAAAGGACCTGGCAGGGTTCAGAAGGCTTAGGATAGGGTGGTCCAGGGGCTAAGACTCTGTGCTTCCAATGGAGGCAGCTCAGGTTTGATCCCCGGTGGGAGAACTAAGATCCCCAGTGGTGCAGCCAGAGTGCTCAGGATAGAGAAGGCGGGCGGGGGTAGGCACTGGCTGGACCCGAGGGCATTTTGGGACAATCAACACAACAGAGTGGAAAAACTGGCTCCCAGGTTTCACTCCTGCCACGTGGATGAAAGCCTTCCTTCTCACCAAGGCAGTCAGAATTGCAGCCTCAGACCAGTCACAAGACCGCGACCCACAGAGGTGCTGGAAGGGCCACAGAGAATCACAATGGAGGCATGAAGGAGCTCTGTGATCTCTGAGCCACAGCTGCCCTCCAGCAGGCCCAGTTACGTGCTCGGTGATGCATCTCTCCCGTTCTCTCAGCCTCAGTCCTCACTTCTACAACGGGTCATTTCAGATAGTTGACTGCAACGGCAAGCAAATGTTTGATCCCCAAAACACAAAGGAACATTGACCAGAGAGCACTAAGCACACAGAAAGAAACGGCCACCAGCATCACTGATGAACTGTAGAGCCCTTTGTTTTTAACCCAGCAATTACTGAGTGCGAGACTGAAAAAAATTTAAAAAGGCCAAGATGGGGGAGTGGGTTCCCACCCTTCTCCAAGTTGTGTTGTGAGGACTAGCAAGTACATGTTCCACACAACTCACCAGAAACCCGAGAGAGCTGCACATACGCGAGAGAAGAGATGATACTAACGTCTGCTTCCTGAGTGCTGAAAAAGGCATCTGAGAGGCTGGGAAAACTAAACCTTTGTGCTAACAGTCACAGCACACAAGACCTGCAGCGGACACTCGAGTGACAATGAGGTCCCCTTGGCTTGGGGCTCTCCCGCTTGACACACAGCGAGGACTGGAGTGAGGGGCTGGCAGAGAAGGACTGCTGGCCTTGATCCGGCTCGGCTCTGGCACACAGGGACACTCTTCAAGAGTGCCTGCTCCCAACCTGGGGAAGCCTGGAAGGAGGCATGGGGCCCCCGAGGGGTTTACCTAGAGTTTCTCTGAAGAGAGGTGGAATTAACAGCAGGTGGATGTGTTTGGTTTGGGATCAAGATGAGGGCTGGGGTAAGAATGTCTAGACATGACCTAAGTGGTCAACATGCCAGAAAGACATCACTGACCGAAGCTGTCACCTCCAGACCAACAAGGCTAAGCAGACGCCAGACAAGCACTGGCCCAGGCCTCCCCCACTTCCCTCAGCCACGAGGCTGGCAAAGCCTGGGAACATTCTCCCTAGAGAGCAGCAAAAGGCCTAAAATAAGCCAAAGCCTTAGTATACTAGGGAAAAGTCTCAAAGAAACACAGCCATGGGCTTTTTCTCCAAAACTGTGATGTCTCTCCATCTTCAATACCCCCATCCAAGCCTCCCTCATCTCTACTTGGACCACTGCCCCTGCAATCCACTCTTCACAGACACTCACAGTGAGCTTTCCAAACTGTGTGTGTGTGTGTATATCATATTAGCATGTGTTTATATGTGTGTGTATATTAGCATGTGTGTGTCTATGTTATGTTTTTCAAGGGGAAGCATGCTTAGTCGTGTCTGATTCTTTGTGACCCTATGGATTGTAGCCCACCAGGTTCTTCTGTCCATGGGATTCTCCAGGCAAGAATACTGAAGTGGGTTGGATTCCCTACTCCAGCAGATCTTCCTGACCCAGGTATCAAACTCATGTCTCTTGCATCTCCTGCTTTGGCAGGGCAGATTCTTTACCACTGGCACCACCTGGGAAATCACATCACGTTAGCAGCGTACTTACAACCCATCAATGACTTCCCATCACACTTAGAGTAAAATTCAGACCCCAGCACAGTCCCCAAGGCATGGCTTGATCAAGCCCTGCTCTCCTCCCAGAACTGTCCTCCCACAACCCGCCCATTCACAGCACTCCAGCCACACCACCTGCTTCTTGCTCCTTGCACTTTCCTATCTCATTCCTCCTTCAGGGCCTCTGCACGTGCTCTTCCTTGTGCCTGTAAAAGCCTCCCTCTCATCATGGCATGGCTACCTCCTTATATTTCAGGTCAGATGTCTCCTTCACAGAGAAGTTTACTATCCAGTTCCAGGAGCCAAGCAGCCTCTTCTATCTCTCAGTTTAGCACGTGCTCTCCTTCTTGACTCTCGTGCTGTTACGGTATTGTCCTGCCCAGAATGTAAGCACCAGGAGGTCAGGGTGTCTGTCTGTCTCGTTTGTCACTGTCCCTGAACAGGGCACAGGCCCACAACCAGTACTTGTGGAATAAGTAAACAAGCAAGAAGAAAGATGAACCTTTCTTTATACTTAAGACTTTAGCCACCTCTTTGAAAATGGAGAAAGAGCTCCAAGGCAAGAAATGGAGGTGGCCTCTAGAAACTGGAGAAGACAAGGAAATGGATTGTCCCCAGAGCCTCCAGAAGTCACCAAGCCCTGCTGATTCCAGCCTTCCACAGCTGGAAGATAATAAATGTGTGCCACAGTAAGCCACTAAGTCTGCTACAGCAGCAACAGGAAACTAATGCTTTGTCCAACAGGAAGAAGACCAGAAGGGATGATAACTGGGGTTCTGAACTCATAAGCCCTAGGGTATGGCAGGTAAACTGAAAGAGTAAAGCAAGACAAGGGGCTGCCTTTTCTAGAGGGCAGCTCCGACTCAGCTCTGATTCCCGTCATGCTGCAGCGTGGGCTCCCCCTTCAGTATTTCAGGAGAGGCTAAATAGATGTCTGTTCGTGAGACACCATCCCATTTTTAAATGCTGGCATCTAATTCAAACAATGAAATAACACACAGCCAAATAAAGCGTATCAGTAAGCTACAGGAAAAAAAAAAAGAAAAAGAAAGCCTCAGCCATATCTCACAATCCAGCTCACACTTGCCCTTTTCCACAAGCTTTCTGACCTATCCAACTTTCAGAGACATCTCACATCTCTGAATTTCACAGAACCATCCACATTGGCATTGATCCATGCCCCCCCCCACCTTGGGTGATGATAACAAATAATACTGGCTAAGACTGCCTAATTGCCAGTAACTATCTTTATTCCCCCTAATTCTAATCTTAACTCTGGAAGGTATCACCCTACCTACTTATAGGTTAAAAAAAAAGAAAAGAAAAGAAACAGCAGCTCAGAGAAGTAAAATTACCTACTTACCTCCCCAAGACACCACTGCTCTCTAAAAGCAGAGCTTAGATCTGATCTCAGCTCTGACATTCCAAAGTCCATGCCCTTACCACACTGCCAAGCAACATCTTTTATTCTGTATACAGACTGCACATCTGGTCTGCACAACTGGATTATAAACTCTGAGGGAACAAGGAATACAGGTATGCCCCCCATTCACCTCTACTTTCATCAAGCACATGACAGATGACTCCCGCACCCAGGAATCAAACCTGTGTTCAAGCCTGGCTCCCGCACTTACTGGCTGGGTAAAGCTTAAGGTTCAATTTTTCATCTGTAAGGCAGGGATGATAAAAACACCCATGTGCGAGGGTTGAGGTGTGACATAAAGCACATGCTAAGCTTTTGATAAACTACAGCACTTATTATGTACTAGATGATGAACTAAACTCTATGGGAAACATAGGAAAATATCTTCTCAGAGTGGACAGTCCAGCAAACAAAGTAAGACAGGTGTCAGTGAAACGTCAGCCCTAATAATCAGCACATAAATTATGCTGCATATGCAGTATGGTATCTGCTATAGTTTCAAGCTCAGATGTGCTTTGAATCCTTCAGGCCAAGCTCAGAGGTTAGACCTGGCCCACCACAGACAGGTGAGGAGAAGCAGGAAGGTAACACGGGGAGGGGAGAAAGTTCAAGAAGGCCCAGCAGCAGAGGTTTGTGGCAGGACAGCGAATGATTAGCCTGACTGCTGAGGCAGAACGTTCTAGGGAGTGGCAGCAGAGATTCCTGGAAAGGCAGGCTGAAGACAATGGTCAAGGGCCTCAAACACCGCACTTAGAGGCTTGAGCTTTCTCCTGCAAGTTCTAGATAGAGAATAAAAGTTCAAGAGTGGGTAGTGACGTGACCAGAGCTGGTTTTTAAGAAGAGGGAGCAACATGGACACGTGCAGACTGAACAGGGCAAGCAAGGCGATGGCTGGGTGCCATGGTAAGCATGACTAAAGTTATGTGAGCCTGTGCGGGGTGACATCTGTGCCCCCCACTGGCCCTTCACCTCCATAAGCCATAAGCCTGGCACAGTGCCTCAGATATATGAGGTTTTTCAAAAAAAAGGAAACTGAAAGACTACATGGCTGTGTGTGCACAGGAAGTCCCCAAGTTCAAACTGTGAACACAGACGAGAACCACCAAACCCCAAATACTGCAGTAACATCCAGTCCTCAGCATTTTCATTTCTTTTAAATGAAACCAAGTCAAGGTAACAGGAAAAACACTGAATAGCTGTCCAAAGAGTCAAAGATACCCTTTCCCTACTGTACAGTCACTCAAAGTGGTTGGTTTCCTATCTAGGACTTCATTTCCCAGACCCCCTTGCAGCTAGGTGGGGTCACATGACTGGTTCTCACGAATGAAGAGTGGGTGGGAAGTGCTGTCTGGGTCAGGGCAATGCAAGATGGATGTGCCCTCTCCATACTACTCCCCTTCCACCAGCTGGAATGGTGGCATCATAGGATGGAAAGTGCCTGGATCCCTGAATCACCCCTCTTCCTAATGGAAGAAAGTCACCCACCAACCAGGAGCACCCACTCTGGACTGCCACAGGAACGAAATAAGGCTCTACAGCACCGAGTCATTGCAACTTTGAGATGTGTTCCCACAGCAAACATTACTCCAATTAAGACAGTGGCTGAAATCACCGTGGGATAAAAATCACTACCTCCACCCCAGGAGAGAGCCTATTTAAGAAATAAAAAACAGGAAGCCAACTCCAGGAGGAATGGGAGTAGAATCCAAAGAGTCTAGGAAAATCTGATTCATGTCTTCCAGAAGGAGGAACCATAAACACAGCCAAAAACTCAAGTTGGCAGAGTCAGCCCCGCCAGAACGTGATCTTTTGACTAAGCTGTGCCCAAAAGCAGAATGAGGGGCCTTACAGGAGAGGATGAAGAGTTCAGATTTCTCAAAGGTGGTGCCAGTGCAGTTCTGGCCCCAGCCAATGATTCTCCTGGTTTGGGGCCAGCAGTGCCCACAAATCCCAACATTTGACTTCAACAGTACATGAAGATTATAAGAGAAAGGACACATCCTTGCCATAAAAGTCCCNAGATTTCTCAAAGGTGGTGCCAGTGCAGTTCTGGCCCCAGCCAATGATTCTCCTGGTTTGGGGCCAGCAGTGCCCACAAATCCCAACATTTGACTTCAACAGTACATGAAGATTATAAGAGAAAGGACACATCCTTGCCATAAAAGTCCCTCAGGGCCCAAACTCATTAACACCATAACCCTTGTTCTGAATTTAAAAGGAAAAACCCTCCGAGTTGCGGAGGACAGAGAAGAGCAGACCCCTGGAGCGCCAAGACCTTGCACAATCATGCATTTGGGATGCATATTCTCTCCAGCAACAGTGTGTGGGTGTCTGCATTTCTGGTTTGGAAAGTACACAAAGGACAGAATTCAAGATTCATCTTCCCTTCTCCAACACCCTCCCTCCCTGACCCAGAGGAGAAATTCCATCAACCCGGAATCTAGGCTGAAAGGAAACAGCTAGGGACAAGAGCCCCAGAGAACAGCAGCCTCTCTATGACTAAGGAGGCTGCTGCGGCAGGTCACACGCAAAGACAGCCCTCCTTCCTGTCCTCAAAGTCCTGGCGCGGACCCAGGCCCCACTTCACAGTCATCCCAGCTTCGCCCTTCCTCTTCACGGACCCGAAGTAAGAATGTGGGGCTTCTCATTTCTTTCTGTGGATGGCACTAAAAACCCTCCCAGCCTCCGAACTTCCCCATTCCCTCATTCATCTGCAAGGTTCATCAGTCTGCCTGCTGCTGCTGCTGCTGCTGCTAAGTCGCTTCAGTCGTGTCCGACTCTGTGCGACCCCACAGACGACAGTCCACCAGGCTCCCCCGTCCCTGGGCTTCTCCAGGCAAGAACACTGAAGTGGGTTGCCCTTGCCTTCTCCAAACCTATCTACTGCTTCTCCTCTAAATCCTTCCCTTCTTCCCTGCTCCTAAGGACAACACCGAAGTCCAGGCCTTCTGCATCCTCACTCCAGGATCCTGCAATGACCTCCGAATAGGGCTCTCAGTTCCCAGAGTCTCCCTTCTCCAATTGACACTGAACACTGCTCCCACCAACTGATCACATCACCCTCTTGTCCAAAGACCCACAGTGGATCCCTACTACATTGAAATAGAAATGTGAACATGATGCAGTTCCATCGTGCAGCCTTCCTTACCCTGCCAGCTTCAGATACTCTCTCTGACCAATGAGCTCAGTCTGCACTTTACCCAAATCTGTGCTGACCATTACAGTAGTCCCAAACACATGTAGCTACCAAGCACTTGAAATGTGGCTAATGTGACTGAGAAACTAAATGTTTAATTTTACTTCATGGTGGTTCATTTCAATTAACTTAAATTTTAAAACTGATGCTCAAGACTCTACTGCTATAAGTTTTTTTTACTATGTTTGGAACAACTTTGGTACCTAAGTTCACTTTTCAACTGCAGATCTTATGAAATCTAAATACAGATCAAATATTTCCAATGAACAGTCCACACTTAAGTTGAGATGTTCTGTAATAAAGTACATACCAGAATTTAAGACCTAGTATAAAAAAAAATGTAAATTATATCATTGATGATTTTTATACTGATGATGTGATGAAATGACAATATGTTGGACATACTGGGGTAAAAAAAAATTATTTCACTGTTTCTTTTTATTTTTTTTCCACCATAAATATTAGAATTGTTAAACTACATACATGCCTCACATATTTCTATTGGACTGACTGAGTTCTTCTCTATGACTAGTTGAACTTTGTGTTATATTTGTGACAGGGGCTACCTACTCTGTAATCTCTTTAAGGGAATATTTCCCTTCATTCATTGCTATAATAGTAATAATAACAACAATAATAGCAACAAATATAAAGAGATTTATTAGGTGACAGAAACACTTTAAGCATTTATATCTGTTAACTCATTTAATCCTAGTAACGCCCTAAGAGATAGGTATGTCACTATCCCTTTTTTGCTGATAGGGAAACTGAGACCCAGAGAGTTTAACGAACACTTAGGAATCTGAGGTAACTAACTTGAGATCAAGCAGCTAGTTAAGTGATAAATCTGGCACCAGAACCCAGACAGTTTCTAGAGCCCATACACAGATCAATATGCCAACTGCTGGCCCTCTACTTAGCCAGTACCCAACACTTAGCCCTGTTATGGCCATCAGGAAACATGCATAAACAAACAAAACACAACTTCTCCTGCCTGGCAAGGCCGACGGCTAGGCTACAGCAATAGAAATGACAGTCAACGATTATAAGAGAAAAATGCGGGGGGCAGATATGGTAAAAGAGAAGAGGACAGCAAGAGTCCAAGAATGTAAGTTGATGAGCCTAAACAGTAACTTCTGCAGTGAAAGTGACAGCTAATATCAAGCAAGCTTAACTTTTCTGTTTTCAGGACATTGCTGAAAAACACATTTTTCCACGATTAGAGATTCAGCTTTCTTATCCATGGAGGGGCCATCCAATTCTGAAATTCCAGACCTATTATAGGAGATGAAACACAAAGCGGAAGCCTGGAACATCACCTGGGGTTTGGCCAGTGTCGCTGCCATTCCCAAAGTTGAGTAAGAAACTGCTTTGGGCCTATTTGTTGTTATTTAGTCACTAAGTGATGTCCAGCTCTTTGCAACCCTATGGGTTGTAGCCTGCCAGGCTCCTCTGTAAACAGACAGATTTTATCCTAACTTCAGGCAAAAGAAAACTGAAACACCAACATCACAAAGTTTCCATACACTCAAGTGGAAAAACTCTTCAAAGGTTGAAGCAAGTAATACTCATAGGTCACATCTTTCCATACAATAAGGCCTCACCTGGAGGCGAAGGTTCATAAATAAAACAAAACTATTAGGAGTTTGGCTGGGGCTCCATGACAGCTTGTGAGACTCTTTGAAAGGAGAGACCCGATTTCAGACAAGAGTGTGCGAGGCTGTGAGGGTTAATATTAGGTGGCAACTTGACTGGGTGAAGGGATTCCCAGATAGCAAGCTGGTAAAACATTATTTCTGGGTGTGTCTGTGAGGTTGTTTCTTGAAAAGATTAACATTTGAGTTGGCAGACCCAATAAAGATCGCCCTCACTGATATACAGCAGCAGCATCCAATCCGTTGAGAGTCTGAAGGGAACAAAAAGGTGCAGGAAGGACAAATTTGCTCTCTCCTGTTCGAGATGAGACATCCATCTTTTCCTGCTCTCAGACTTCAGCATTCCTGGTTCTCAGGCTTTTGATGTGAAAACATCCCTGGTACCCTCTGCAAGCTGAAGAACCAGGAAAGCCAGAGGTGTAATCCCAGTTCAAACTGAAGCCTAAAAACCAAGGGAGCTGATGTGTGAGCCATCGCTCAAAATATCATCTCTCTCTCTTTTCTCTCCCTCTCTCCCCATATGCATGTGTTTGGTTCTCTCTCTCTGGAGAAACTTACTGACACAGGGACTTACAGAAGACCCTAAACCAATTGCTACATGACGTGTTCCGCCATCCCGCCCAATACTGCAATAGGGCAGTTACAGTCAAATCAGTCCACAGCAACTGCCTGATGCTTAAAGGCAAGAGAATGAAAAACCCCACTGATGAATCCAGCAGAGAATCCATGTGACCTGAAGCTCAAGTCCAAAGGCTGAACTCTGGGACAGACAGGAAGCAGGTAGGGGCCCATCAGAAGTACCCAGGCAGAGGAAGAAGGAGTTCCCGAGGATGAGGCCAAGGTCTGTCCTTCTTAAAGGGTGGGATGCCTGCCTCCTCTGCCACCTACACTCCTCAGGCCCAACTTGTGCAAGCCATGCTACGTACTCACATTCAGTCCTCAGTCAAGACGAAAGGTGAAACCCTGGTTCCTAGGAAGTTAGTGAATCCTGTTCATCTAAACAACAGAGGCGAATGGAAGAATTCCATTACCAAACCCCCACCCTAAATCCCACATCTCTCTCTATCTCCCCACTGCCTACTAAACTTAGCATTAATGTACCTGGCCACCACGTCTTCCCACATCCAACAACCCCCTGTCCTGCTTGATCTTCTGCTTCTACACTTAACACCTGCTCTCCCACCTCCTCCTTCAACCTTTCGACCACTTTCACTTGCCAAATTCTCCTCTTTGGCAGCCTCTCCTCTTTACATACTATTCTCCCCCAAGTTCGAACCCATTATTGTAAAGAAACTGCTACTGAAGATCAACAGACGGAGGAATTCCCTGGAACACTGAGTCCCCTACTCCACTCTGAGATGACTGGAAATTCCACAGACGTTTAAATCTGGAAAATGCTGAATATTTCATCTGCTTCTTAGAGTCACACAGTGCACCCTAGTATATCAAAGGCTCTGAGAAATCCCATGGTTAAGAAACTGTTCAAATGGACACACTTCCCTGTGCCAAGCCCTGGAGGACACACTTAGATATGGTTTGACAACTAGAATCCTAGAGTACAAACACACTGAGGGGGGAAAGGAGGAAAAGAAAGGAAGAGTTGATGAATCCCATCACCAGCCCATCTCCACTCAGTACCTGGTGAGCATCTCCCGACGGGATGATGTAGGCCTGGATTGGTTCTGTCACATACTCCAAGTTCCTCATGGCTTGTCTCAGCTGCCGAAGCAGCTCTGAAGTTACCTTTGGAGCCATTCTGCTGTCTGCAACAACAGGAAGAGTTTGTTCCCAAACAACTCAGACTGCCCCACATACCTCAATGACCAGCTGAATTCCAGAGAGGTACACTGTATAAAAACTGACAGTCTACACTGAGACACCATGAGCCTCCAAAGTCCATAGTTTACCCTGGAGTTCACTGTTGGTGCTGTCCATTCTACGGGTCTTGACAAATGTATAGTGATGTATACCTATCATTATGATTTAAGAGTTTAATAGTTTTCATTGCCCTAAAATCCTCTCTGCTCACTTTATTCATCCTTCCTTTCTCTCCTCCAATCCCTGGGTATGACTAATCTTTTTACTGCCTTCATAGTTTTGCCATTTCCAGGAAGTCACATTGTTGTAATCATACAGTATAAAGCCTTTTCAGATTGGCTTCTTTCACTTAGCAATGTGGATTTAAGGTTCCTCCATGTCTTTTCACGACTTAATAGTTCACCTCTTTTTATTGTTGACTATTATTCCATTGTCTGGATGTACCACAGCCTATTAATATTTATCCATTCACAAACTGGAGCACATCTTGGTTGTTCCCAAGTTTTTGCAATTTTGAATAAAGCTGCTATAAACATCCATGTTGCAGGTTTTTTTATGGATGTAAGTTTTCAGTTCCTTTGGCTAAATACCAAGGAGCATGACTGCTGGATCATATGGTAAGAGTATATTTGGTTTCTAAGAAACTACCAAATGTCTGCTAATGTGGCTGTACCATTTTGCATGGCCAACGTTAATCCATTTGGTGTTTTGGACTTTTGGATTTTACCAACCAATTTTTCAAACAAATAAAAAATACTTGGCTTAACCAAAAACACCCTTATGTACCATCTTGTAAATAATGGAGAGTTATATTGAGGCCATTGTACTACAGGTTATCTTTAAGAATTTACACCCTGGGGCTTCCCTGGTGATCTAGTGGTTAAGAATCCACTTGCCACTGCAGAAGACATGAATTCGAGCCCTGGTCCCAGAGGCTCCCACATGCTGCAGATCAGCTAAGCCCGCCTGTGTGCCACAACTATTGGGCTATTGCTCTAGTGCCTGGAAGCCACAACTGAGCCCATATGCTGCAACTACTGAAGCTCAGGCACCCTGGAGCCGATGCTCTGCAACAAGAGAAACCACTGCTACGAGAAGCCCGTGCACTGCAATGAAGAGGAGCCCCCCCCAGCTGTAGCTAGAGAAAGCCCAAGTGCATCAAGGAAGACTCGGCACAGCCAAAAATAAAATAAATCAATAAATCTTTTTTGAAAAGTGTACACTCTGACTCATTGTAGCTTATAGTCTGCTAGGCATGGATCTTTTT
Source organism: Neotragus pygmaeus (assembly GCA_006410875.1). Taxonomy (NCBI): domain Eukaryota; kingdom Metazoa; phylum Chordata; class Mammalia; order Artiodactyla; family Bovidae; genus Neotragus; species Neotragus pygmaeus. The sequence goes on along the minus strand of SJYV01010136.1, from coordinate 1,633,542 downwards.
TTTGTTGTTGTTGTTGTTGTTCTTTTTCTTTAATAGTTTTATCTGGTGCTTCTCTATCACCACCACCACCTTGGGCTATTAAAGCCTCGGTCTCTATGGTTATCTCCAGTAGATTCCCCTACAGGGTATGATACTAATCTTGGGACTCACTGGGAAAGTGCCCCATCTTATTTGTAACCTGCAAGGGCAGCTTCAGTTACTGGCCTCAGGGCTCCCACTCAGAAGTTTCCAAAAGACAGAAGTCTCCAAAAGAGAGAGACACCACAAATGGTCCTATTCATGAGTCAAACATGTCCATGATCCCTGCATTACAGTCACTTCTGAATACTTTTCAGAGGGATATTCTTCCCTTTTGTCTGTACTACTGAGCCTGTAATTTCTTATGTACATGAAAAAGAGGGACCAAAAGTATCTAATGACCTAAATTTATATATTAATACCTCCACTGGGTTCAAAATAAAGCCTATTGTGACTTCACAAGCTTGCCAGCATCTGAAAACTTTATTATGACATCTTTCGGGGTTTCAAAATAAATTTGTGCTTCCAAATCATATTTCTGAGCAATTTAATATTTTTAAAAGTCAAGCAAAAACATAAACATCCTTTGGAGCAGTATTCCACCTTGGTGGCACATGAGAGCTACCTAGGGGGGAGTACAGCCTGAGCATCTGGAATTTTAGAAAACAACTATATGATAGAAACCACTGTATTTTCTTTTGACATCATTAATTTCCTCTGTTCTTCCAAACAGAAGAATTTGACTTCTATTTGGACACATCCTGACTTAAGGATTTTGCTGGCACTGACTAGGCGTTTATTGTGCTGACTGTAGTACCGATCAATACTATCAGTTACTGACTTCATCAGTAAAGTGAACAGACCCAATGGCAAGCACAAAATCTTCAGTTACAGGTGGCACTAGTGGTAAAAAAAAACTTGACTGCCAATGCAGGAGACATAAGAGACACAGGATCGATCCCTGGGTCAAGAAGATCCCCTGGGGGAGGGAATGGCAATCCACTCCAGTGTTTACGCCTGGAGAATCGCACAGACAGAGGAGTCTGGCTACAGTCCTTAGGGTCACAAAGAGTCCAACACGACTGACATGACTCAGCATAGCAAGCACACGCTGAAAACCATCAAAGGCAAGATGGAGCCAGTCAAGGACATCTCTGCTTCCTGGTCACCGCAGCCTGCTTCCTCAGCACACACTCTGACCTTCATCACCATCTCTCACCCCATCAATACATTCCTCCTCCAGACTGGCCTCCCTCGGGATCACCAGCATCCTCAGTTTCACTCCACTACAGGGGCATCTTCACACTTTCCTCCACAATGCCACCCTCACCACTATTAACATCTCCCCTGAGCCTGCCTTCCTCACCCTTCAAGCCCCTCACATTTGGTCAGTGTCCTCAGTCTGATGCAGAGATGTCTTTGTCACCTATGTGAGACTCAACGAAAAGATTCCCAATACCACAGCCAGAAGATACGATGGCTGTGGCTGAGGCAACAAATGGGCTGTGGCCATGGAGGCAGCTATCACGGAGATGGATACAATGAGAAAAGGTGGCTGCAGGATAACCGGCCTCACAAGTGAGTGAACGGGTGAGCAGCTAGAGTTGAGGAGGAGACAAAGCAGGTACAATTATGAGATCCAACCACCGCGGCGGCAGCAGCTGAAATGCCAAGCACAATGGAGGAGATGAAAACCATGGCTGGCGATCCTCACAGGCTAGTCTTTATGAGGATCAAATGGACTACCATATGGAAAGCATTTAGAAGCAGCACCTGGCACACAGTAAATATTGTGTTTGCAATTACTAGAGGTAGATACACAACTAACTACAATAACTATGAAAGCAATGTGAGAAATGGTGGCTATATTGCTTCTCCTTAAGGCAGAGGCCACGTCATCTTCACCCCTGAATCCATGTATCTAGTCCAGCATCTCATAGATGCATAAGTTCACTCAAAGATGGCTGAATGAGTATCACAGCTCTGTGCCTATCTTTTCAGACTCAACATAACAGTGATGAATCGTCTGTGAAAGAAAGCTAGGATCCTAGAAGATGCCATATTTTAGCATCTGCTCATTCCACATCCCATTACTTTTCAGAAACGTTAGAAGCAGCCAAGAGCTAATCAGGGTGTGCAGAGACGTGGGGAGCCAAGAACAACAAACCGAGTGCATGATGTAAAATTAGCCCATACATTGCCAGGTATTTTTAAATCATGCTCTAAAAAGAATGACTCATTTGAAAGTCTCTTGCATACGTGGGTCTGCTTTTAGAAATAAGTTCCTAAGCCTTCAACCTTTATCACAAACAAAAGACTTTTCGCTGCTTGGAATTACATGAAGAGCACACCCTATTTACCTCACTGGGTGGCTAGAAGAATTTAACATGACAGCCTGTGTGAAAGCACCATACACGGCAACTGATATACTGTAGAAGCTCAATCTGAATCTGAAGCACCAGCTGGGATTCCTACATGTCTTGTTACGAGAATAGAAGGGGCTGGTTTACTCCAATTTCAGCATCTTAGCATTTTCACAGATGCCAAGCTGCTCCTCCAGCACCCAGAGCTTTAGAGTGTGTTGCTCTGTCCCACTGCTGAACAAGGGCCAAGAGCTTTACATACATTAGTGGTTAATCCTCATAATAATCCTCACCCAGGGAGGTTCAACTCTTTGCATTTCACAGATAAATAAACAGAAGTCAAATACTTGATGACCCAAGTCAAGTGGATCATCAGAACCTATCAAGGCCTATCCAATTACCAAGCCCATGCACGATCTTATCTAGAGAACATAACAGAGGCGGCTCTCTTAAAGCAATTCTAAGACCCAAGGAGTCAAAACAAGTGGGCTCCAGTTTCCAGCTGGAATTTACAACTTCGGACAACTGAAACTTCCTGAAGCTCTATTTCTTCATATGTAATAAAAAGAAAGAGAAATTCTCACCAAACTCTAAATCCAATGGTTCTATCACTTTTCCCTTTTCTACTTCCTCTTCTTCTCATTCCTTCCTCTCCTTCCTCCAACATGGTCCAAAATGTGTTGGACACAGCTACATTTTTCAAGAAAAAGGACCTAAAACTGCATATAGTTACAGCATTGATCTTCCAAAGAGAGACCAGTTATGGTTACTAACAAGCTTCGTGGGACTGCTCTTTTTCAGTCAGTTGAAAAAGAAGGAAACACTGTAGTTCTCCCGAGTAGTCTGCAGAAAAGGGACTGGAAATATAGAAATATATCTTTTTTTTTTTTTTGGAATTTGGCTTTCTGGCAACCCAACAATATAACTAATCAGTTCTGGGAAGAGGATGCGGTTCCAGAAATTTTTCCCCAAAGGATTTTCCTGAATGCCTGTTCAATTCATAAAGCACAATAATACATAATAAACTTATTTCATAGTCTTAAGGTGAAAACTGAAAGCCAATCTCTAAGGATGTCAATAAATTATATTAGAAATTAGAAAAATCAGACTAGAACTTTTTCAATAACAACCTATCTCTACCACTATCACCACCATCACCACCATGCCAAGAACAATGAATTCAAACTCTCTCTCTCTCTACTTTCTACTGAAAAAAGTAACATATATATGTGTATACACACACACACACACACACACACACACACACATATATAAAATATACACATACACCCAACAACCCAGGAAGCCAAAAGACAAAATGGTTTTTAATTTCCAGATATACATACCTCATCCCTAGTCATGATCAATTATTAATCCCTTACCCTCCCTTCTCTCTCAACTTGGTGCTGAAGTAGAGGAATGTAAAATCCTTCCGAGATGTTCCATCTAAAGTAAGAGGCAAAATTATTACCTGTTTCCACAGCTGGGTCTCCTGAGTATGTCAACTCGTTAGGTTCAATTATTCTTAAATTTTTCAGCTGAAAATCCTGGTAATTTGCCCTAAGGAAGAGAAAGAACAGGCTATTGCAGACTTTGACCTCAATAAACGTGGCAAGGTTTAGTCAGAGAGGAACATCAACTCGACTTAGCAATTTTCCTTTATGAGACGGAAAAACTCTCACCCCAATATCAGTGATGAAATAAGTAAGTTTCAGATAAAACATCATCATGGCAGGTAAATCTCAATCTCAGTCTCTAATTCATGAATTTTCTTCCACTATAAGCAGATCCTAAATTCATACAGAAATGCAAAGAATCTGAAATAACCAAAACAATCATGAAAAAGAACAAAGTTGAAGGATTCAACCCTTCCTGATTTCAAAATTAATAAAACTACAGTAATCAAGACAGTGTGGTACTGGCATAAAGATAGACTTATATATCAGTGAGGGCTTCCCTGGTGGCTCCGTGGTAAAGAATCTGCCTGCCAATATAGGAGATATGGATTCAAGCACTGGGTCAGGAAGATCCCATGGAGAAGGAAATAGCAACCCACCGCAGTATTCTTGCCTGGGAAATCCCACGGACAGAGGAACCTGGCAGGTGGTTACAGTCCGTGGGGTCGCAAACGAGTTGGACACAACTTAGTGACTTAACAACAACAACAACCAGATCTACCTCCCAAGAATCTGTATGCATGTCAAGAAGCAACGACTCGAACGAGACATGGAACGATGGACTGGTTCAAAACTGGGAAAGGAGTATGTCAAGGCTGTATACTGTATTATTTAACTTACATGCAGAGTACATCACAGGAAATGCTGGGCTAGATGAAGCAAGCTGGAATCATCAAGCTGGAATCAATAATGCCGGGAGAAATATCAACAACCTCAGATATGTAGATAATACCACTTTAACGGCAGAAAGCAGAGAAGAACTAGAGAGCCTCTTGATGAAGGTGAAAAAGGAGAGTGAAAAAACTGGTTTAGAACTCAACATTCCAAAAACAAAGATCATGGCATCTGGTCTCACTACTTCATAACAAATAGATTGGGCGGAGGCAGGGGGATGGGGGGCAGGAGGGGTGTGCAGAATGGAACAGTGGCAGACTATTTGCTTGGGCTCCAAAATCACCGCTGATGGTGACTGTAGCCACAAAATTAAAAGATGTTTGCTCTTTGGAAGAAAAGCTATGACAAACCTAGACAGCGTATTAAAAAGCAGAGACATCACTTTGCTGACAAAGGTTCATATAGTCAAAGCTATGGTTTCTCCCATAATCATGTATAGATGTGAAAGCTGGACCATAAAGAAGGTGAGTGCCAAGGAATTGATGTTTCTGAACTGTTGTGCTGAAGAAGACTGTTGAGAGTCAGAGTCCCTTGGACTGCAAGGAGATCAAATCAGTCAATCCTAAAGGAAATTAACCCTGAATATTCACTGAAAGGACCAATGCTGAAGCTGAAGATCCAATACTCTGGCCACCTGATGCAAACAGTTGACTCATTGGAAAAGACCCTGATACTGGGAAAGATTGAGGGGAAGAGGAGAAGGGGGCAAAAGAGAATGAGATGATTGGAAGCTATCACCAACTCAATGGACATGAATTGAGCAAACTCTGGGAGATGGTGAAGGACAGGGAAGCCTGGCATGCTGCACCCCATGGAGTTGCAAAGAGTAGGACACGACTTAGGGACTGAACAACAACAACATCTAATGGAGTATAGTCTCTTCAACAAATGATGATGGGACAAATGGATATCCACATATCAAAGAAGGAAGCTGAACTTCCACCTTCACACCATATACAAAAATTAACTCAAAATGGATCAGAGACATAAATGTTTTCTTAGAAGAAAATACAGACATAAATCTGCCTGACTTTGAATTAAGCAATGATTTCTTAGATATGACATCAAAAGCATATGCAGCAAAAGAAAAACAGACAGGACTTCATTAAAGACTGTAATGCTTCAAAGGATATGATGAAGAAAGTGAAAAGGCAACCCATAAAATAAAACATTTGCAACTCAAATATATAATAAGATTCTGGTATCCAGAGTATATAAAGAACTACTCTAGGGACTTCCCTGGTGGTCCAGTGGTTAAGCAGCCACCTGCCAATACAGGGTACATGGGTTCAGTCCCTGGTCTGGGAAGATCCCACAAGCCACGGGGCAACTAACCCCATGAGCCCCAACTACTGAAGCCCACGTGCCCTAGAGCCTGAAATGAGGAGCCACTAAAATGAGAAGCCCATACATTCAGCTAGAAAGTAGCCTCTGCTCACCACAACTAGAGAAGGCCTGCACCCAGCAACAAAGACCCAGCACAGCCAAAAATAAATAAAACTTTTTTAAAAAGGACTACTATACCTCAACAATAAAGAGAAAAATGTTACAATTTTTAAATGGTCAAAGATTCCAAATAGACATTTCTCCTAAGAAGATATACATGTGGCCAATAATCAACATGAAAATATTTTCAGCATCATTATTCATAAGGGAAATGCAAATGAAAACCACAATGAGATATCGCTTCACATCCACTAGGAAAATTTAAAAAAAAAAAAAAAAAAGGACAAGGGGCAAGGACGTGGGAAAATTGCAACAACCAGAAAATCACTGGTGGGAATGTAAAATAGTACAGTAGCTTTGGAAAACAGTCCAGCATTACCCAAAAGATTAAATACAGTCTTAGCCTATGTCCCAGCAATTTCACTCTTAGGTACATAGCAAAGGAAACTGAAAACACAAGTCCACCTAAAAACTTACATACAACATTCATAGAAGCATTATTCATGATATTCAAAACGTAGAAACAACCCAAACATCCATCAATTGATGGATAAATAAAAGCGGTCTAAACATACAATGCAATATTATTTGGCAATAAAATGGAATCATTATTGATAAATGCTACAACATAGTAAAGCTGGAAAACATTTTATGGTAAGTGAAAAAAGCCAAAGATGATCACATATTGTATGATTTCATATGCGGTGTCCAAAAGAAACAAATCCATAGAGAGAGAGTAGGCAGTGCTTGCTTAGACGTAGGATAGAGCTGGAAATAAGGAGTGACTGCACTGTGTACAGGGCTTCTTCCAGGGAGGATTAAAATGTCCTAAACATTGATCATGGTCATGGTTGCACAACTCTGGGAATATTCTCAAAACCACTGAATTGTACTTTTTAATAGGTAAATTGTGTGGTACATGAATTATATCTCAATAAAGTTGTCATAATATTTTACAAACTAAAAAACCTCTTTTCCTTGGACAGAAAACAAGTCACATTCTCACCTGGTTTCCCTTGACTTCATATACACATTTAAAAGACGGTGAGCCAAGGAAGTCAATTTCTCTACATACTCAAGTGACTGGTTGACACACAGGACAAGAGAGCTGGAGGGAAACTATTCAAAAGCAGCCCTATTCATTCACTTTACATGAGAAGAAACAACTTGCCACAGGCCATAAACATTAGAAGCTGCAAAGACAAGACCAGAAATCAGTCTGACAGGTGACATTCCCAGAGAACTCGAGTTCAAGCCCTCTCTGTCAGCATCACCAACTCCATCTTCCTGTAAGGATCGAAGGAGCCACAAAGCAGCTAAACATTAAAACAGTCATGCTCCTGTCATATCCTGGTCTCTGCAGAGTCCGAAATCCCTCTACCCTTCACTTACTTGGGCAGACACATTCTCTGGCTCTCTTATCATTAAATGTTAGAGCTAGAATACACCTGAGGGATGATCCAACTCAGCTCCCACCTCTAGAAAGAAACTGAGAAACAGAGATCGACAAATTGCTCAAGGCCTCAGAGCTATTTGATGGCACAGCTAGTCTAGAACTGGAGTCTAGGCCTCTCAAGTTTCACTTGCGTGCTCTTCTCCTGCCCCAGACTTCTTCAGCCTGCGGTTGTTTAGTCACTGTCGTGTCTGACTCTTGCAAGCCCATGGACTGCAGCCTGCCAGCCTCCTCTCTTCATGGGATTTCCCAGGCAAGAATACTGGAGCGGGTTGCCATTTCCTTCTCCAGGGGATCTTACCCACCCAGGGATCGAACCCATTTCTCCTGCTGGGCAGGAGATTCTTTACCACTGAGCCACCTGGGAAGCCCCTTCTCCAGCCAACACTTTCTCAGTGTCATGATGCGCCATGAGACGAGTGAGAGGAAAGAAGCAGGCAGAGAACTTCCTATTCAATCTATTTATAAGATGGTTATGGCATATTTTTCTCCCTCTCTCTTTTTAAAGAAATCCCAGCAGTGTTATTACCCTCCCCATGCCCCCAGTCCAGGATGAGAATCACACGTGTGTATCACTCAGGATGGGGCAAAACAAGGACCAAGATGTTCAGTCATGCCCTGTAAGGTGAGACAAGGGTAGAATGGAACAGGTTCTAGGGTGAAACAGTGGGCAATGTTATTTTTGCCTACCCAGAATCCAACCCTCTCTCTTTTGGTCAGAGCACCTTGGTTTTCCTTCTGAAAATGTCTCTTCTCCACTTTCAGCCCACAGAGTTGGAATGAGTCTCACCTGTTCACCCAAGTTCTGGGATCCAGGCCTGCTCAATCCATCCTTCCAAACCAGCAAAGGACAAAGGATCAATCCATCCTTTCAAACCAGCGATGAACATAGGATCAAATCAGTTCAGTGAGGATCAGATTTGGAATTTCTGCTCCAACCATTAGGTAAAAGGACCCTATTTCTGCTGGGGCTGTCAGACTACAGTTGTCATAATCTGCCAAAGGAGAAAGTCTGCCTGACAATGAAGCCAACACTGAAGAAATCAGAGCCAAGAAGTGCAAGAAAGAAACCAAGTCTGAAGCTGGTGTGGTCACCCGGACTCAGCTGCACTAGAAGCTGGCTCAACCCCTTAACTAAGTCAATTTGAGTTCAGTTTCCATCATCTAAACCAAGTCATGTTTACAGTGATAGTACTCAAATTCTGCCACTGGGGCATGTACCTGGGACAAATGGCCCCCCTTCTCTCAGCTCTCAGTGGCCTCCTGTGTGAGGTAAAGAGGCTCTCTCAGTTGATGCCCAAAGACCCTTCTACCCCTAAAATGTTGTGAGTCTATGAAGCCAGCAAAGACCAACTTGGTTCTCAAAGGCTACTTCTCAGCCTAGGGCCCTAACTCAGGATCCACTTGTCTGAACCCACCTCCAGCACTTAACACACAGGCAGCTCCTTCCCCATGCAGGTTAGCCACACATCAGACATCCTTTCACATGCAGGTTCTCTACTCATTCCTAACATGCTGTGGCAAGACCAAGTTCAACTCAAGGTCGGCTTGGGATCCCTCCACTCACAAACACCAGCACAAGCCTTGGTCTGTGTTCAGCAAGTGAGTCTCCCCAGGCTGCGAAGCCTATTCATTCAAGTTTCAGCTGGCTAGAGGATGGCTGACCTCGTGTGGCTTGCCAGGATGCTTGGCTTCTGACCTTTGTGACCCTCAACTTATCTCTCAGCCTCCTCCCATTTTGTTAGCTGCTCAGATAAGTATTCCCTGGGTATGGGGGAAGCACAGGCTGCAACCTGTTAATGTGAGACCAGGGGATTATCCTTCTCACCCCCCTGAATCCAGGGAGAACCCAGGGCAGGTTACCGGTGGGACTTTCCTGGAGATTATGCCCAAGTACTCCCGAGCCTCTGAAAACATTTGGGTGGGGAAGGGCCCGCGGCTGCCGTTGCTTGTGGCGGTGACAGATCAGTAAGGCGAATTGTAGGTGTCATATCGTCAGGGTTGTAATTTGAGGATTAGATTCCCAGGGTAGAGGAGCGAGGGCAGGGGCTCGCCCGCCTCCTCGAGAAGAGCCAGTAGGGGTCAACTTCCTGCCACAGCGGGCCTTCTCACCCGGCCGCCGCCCCCTCGGGCCGATCGCCGCAGCTCCGCACACACACACGTCCGGGGACCCGGCTCGGGCTGCCTGAGGGTGCCCGCGACCGCTGGAAACCAACCGGAACTTGACCGGCTGCATGGTTCCCTCCCCTGTGGCCTCGCTCGGGGGGCTCCAGCCAGCCCCAGCCGGCGCGCGACTGCGGTGGGCCTCCCGCAGCTCCTCACCCGCTGGTCCCTGCCTTCCGGGGTGCAACATGCGTGCCCAGGCCCGGGGGGCCGCGCGCTGCGCGGACGCCGGATCCCCGGCAGAGCGCCCTCACCTTACTCGCGGTGCCTTTCTGGAGGCTGCCATTCGGCGATGACGTGCCGGGGCCCACGTCAGAGGAGCGCAGACCAGCTGATCGCCGGCGGACCTGCGGGAGCAGAGGAGGCCGGCGCGCGCGCCGAGCCGGCCACGCCCCCGTCTGTGGCGTGCGCCCGCGCCGCGGCCCCGCCTACCCCAGGCCCCGCCCACTCACCCCCGGACCGCCCCACCGCGCTGAACCCAGCTGCGTTCCCATCCCAATCCCCAAGCTTCTTGCCTCGCGTCTAGTGAGGGAAAGGAGGCGGTGCTGTGGCGTGTGGTTTCGGTTCATTTTTCTCTCCATTCCCCAAAGAGGAAAAAGAAGGGCTTTGTCGGCCGAAGGGGCTGCAGAGGCGCGATGAGCTGCTCTTCAGGGATATTCTAGCTTTTAGGAGGACGTGCCCAGTTCTAAAAGTGCCTCAACACGATCTCACTTCCTGAAGCGTAAGCATAAATTATACAGGCAAAAGCCAGCTGCTCACTCCACATGGATAGCTAACAGGCATCTCAAGCTTATGTCCGAACGGCACTCCTGGCCCAACGCACCAAAACAGAACCGTGCTCCTGCAGCCAGTAGATAAATCTTGGAGGCATCCTTGCCTCCTCTTTCACACCCTACATCCAGTCTGTCAGAAAACCGTGTTGGTCCTGTCTTCAATACAAATCCGTAATCCAGCCTCTTCTTCTCATTACCCCGACCTGTCCCCTCTCCAGGTCTGTGTCACTACCTTCTCACCCTCGTGATTGATTATTCTGGCTTCCCTAATACCACCGGCACCTGCACAGCCTAGCCTAAACTTAGCAGCCAGGTCAGCCCTTTCACGTCTGAGATCTTGTCCCTGCTCTGCTTAGCACTCTCTGTTGGTTCCTCCTTTCATTCAGGGTAAAAACTCTGCTCGATTTGTCCCTAACCATTTCCTCTGTTCTCACATTGCTCACTCAGCTCCAGCAAAACTGACCTCCTTGCTTTCTTTGAAAAAGTTGGGTACACTCAGAGCCCGTGGACTTGCTCTTCCCCCAAATATCCAGGCTCCCTTCCTTACCTTTCCCTCCTCTTGCCTTCAAGTCTTTGCTCAAGCATCACCTCAACAGACCTACCATGCTCACCCTATTTAAAATTGTAACCCCCCCAAATTCTTAATCCCCTTACCCTGCTGTTTTTTTCCACAGTACTTACTACCTTTTAACATGATAAAAAATATATATGTATATGTATATTGTATTCTGCCCCCACCTTATACACACACACATCATAGCCATTAGTGCAGAAGTGGTGTCTGTGTTGTTTAACGATGAACAATACCTGACATGTACTAAGTTCTCATTACATATTTTCTGCTTAAATGAATGTCCCCAAAATGTGCAGTACTCAAGGATAGGGACAGTGTTTCTCTTGTTCATTGTTATGAACCTGGTGATTAAACCAACACTCGAAACTAAGTCAGCACTTCAGAAACATTTGCTAAATGAAAGCAATCTACACCTCTTCCTTTGACCTTGGTGAAGCCCTGATACATCTGTAGCAAGCAGTTATGCTGCATGCAAGAGCTTGGAGTCCTAGTTGTTATTCAGTCAGCATCTAGACAAGCTAAATTAGGGCCTGTAGAAAAAGTATAAAAGAACTAAAAGATGTGGCGCCTTGGAAAGTAGCAGATGTCTGTTTCATTTCCCCAAATTTATGAAGCCAAAAAAAAGATTGTAAATAAAATGACTGGTTCCAGCCCACATCTGAAAGATGGTGGGAAAGATCAAGTTGTAAGGAAAAAAAAAAAAAATAGATGTCAGAGAGACAGATTAAGTGGAACCTAAAGGGAGCAGGTATTTCATAACCACATCGCCTACAGTCTGCTCAAGATTTATCACATCTGGCTTTAGGGGACAAAGAGAAATACTTTGTGTTCTCTGAACCGGATTTGAATTTCTGTTTGCAGGATAACAAAGCATCCCTCCCCATCTTGACTTTCTTTCAGGAGAACCTCAGGGAGAAATTGTTGACCCAAATCATCAGCAGAGGGGTTATGTCAGGCTCTCCTCCCATCTCTGAAGTCCGCACGTGTCTGAAGAGACAGAACAGTCACATTGACTCATACTTACTTTGTGCCTCGACCACAGCAATCCAAGGAGTAAAAGACTGTCATCCTCATTTTACTGTTGAGGAGACAGATTTGCAGAGATTAAGTCACTTGCCCAAAGTCCACAAGCTGGTAAGTGGTTGAACTGAGGTGTACATTCAGGCGACAGGTTGGATTCCTTGCCCTCAGACACTGCATCATCACTAGGTTATATGAAAGGAACACTAGAGGTCACCTCATACAATCTCGTAGTCTCACATCATGTGTGGATGTGAAAGTTGGACCATAAAGAAAGCTGAACACCAAAGAATTGATGCTTTTGAACTGTGGTGTTGGAGAATACTTCTGAAAGTCCCCTGGACTGCAAGGAGATCAAACCAGTCAATCCTAAAGGAAATAAGTCCTGAATATTCATTGGAAGGACTGNTAAAGAAAGCTGAACACCAAAGAATTGATGCTTTTGAACTGTGGTGTTGGAGAATACTTCTGAAAGTCCCCTGGACTGCAAGGAGATCAAACCAGTCAATCCTAAAGGAAATAAGTCCTGAATATTCATTGGAAGGACTGATGCTGAAGCTGAAGCTCCAATACTTTGGCTACATGTTGTGAAGAACTGACTCATTAGAAAAGACCTGGATGCAGGAGGAGAAGGGAAATGATTGAAGGCAGGAGGAGAAGGGGACGACACAGGACGGGATGGTTGAATGGCATCACCAACTCGATGGACACGAGTTTAAGCAAGCTCCAAGAGTTGGCAATGGACAGGGAAGCCTGGTGTGCTGCCGTCCATGGGGTCACAAAGAGTTGGACACAAGTGAATGACTGAACTAACTGACTAGGGTTCACCTCATACAATCTCTTAGTCCACACAGTGGAAAGCAGGAAGCAACTGGATTCATCATTCCAACTCAGACTGGATGGGTTTTAAATGCAACCAGAAACATTGTTAGTCGCTCAAGTGTGTCCAGTCCTTTGCGACCTTATGGACTGTAGTACACCAGGCTCCTCTGTCCATGAAATTCTTCAGGCAAGAATACTGAAGTGGGTTGCCATTCCCTTCTCCAGGGTATCTTTCTGACCCAGGGACTGAGCCTGAGTCTCCTGCATTGCATGCAGATTCTTTACTATCTAAGGCACCAAAGAAAGACCCTGATGCTGGGAAAGATCTAAGGCAAAAGGAGAAGAGGGCAGTAGAGTATGAGTTGGTTAAATAGCATCACCACATCAATGGATGTGAATTTGAGCAAACTCTGGGAGATAGTGAAGGACAGGGAAGCCTAGCATCCTGCAGTCCTTGGGGCTGCAAAGAGTCTGACATGACTTAGTGACCGAACAATAACAAAAAATAATAATAATAATAACTTTGTATGGATATATGTTATGGCTTGAATTGTGTCCTACCAAAATTCAGATGTTGAAGCCTCAACCCCAAAACCTCAAAAGGTGACATTGTTTGGAAGTAGAGCAGTGTAGATATAGTTAGTTAGAATGAGATTGTACTCAGGTAGAGACAACCCCTAGTCAAAATTACTGATGTCCTTATAAGAGAGAATTTGAACACAGAGAAAATGCCATGTGAAGATGAGAACAGGAATCAGAGCAATNTTGGAAGTAGAGCAGTGTAGATATAGTTAGTTAGAATGAGATTGTACTCAGGTAGAGACAACCCCTAGTCAAAATTACTGATGTCCTTATAAGAGAGAATTTGAACACAGAGAAAATGCCATGTGAAGATGAGAACAGGAATCAGAGCAATGCCTCTATAAGTCAAAGAACTCCAAAGACTGCCAGCAAGCCACCAGAAGCTAGGAGAGAGGCTTGGAACAGATTTTCCATCATGGCTCTCAGAAGGAACCAACACTGACTGCACCTTGATCTTGGACTTCCAGCCTCCAGAGCTATGAGTTAATAAATTTCTGTTTTAGCCACCCAGTCTGTGGTATTTTGTTACGAAAGCCCTAGGAAACAATGCAAAGTGAGTTCTAAACGTTCCAAGTATATGAACTGTGAGCTGTTATTTTGGCCACACAGCACTCATCCGTTATCTTTCTGGTAACCGTTCTTGTATTTCCCTCTGAGGATCCATCTTTGCTTCCATCCTTCCCCGTCTTACTCTCAGTCCAAGTTATCTGGTGAAACACTTGGATTCCAGCACAAGCCACAGGGATAGGCTCAGAAAAAGGACCAATGCAACGAAATTTCCGTGGCAATTGCTGGAAGAGAGCCTTGTTCTCCTTTGCCACGCAAGAACCCAGAAGCACCTACTCTGGAGCCGCTGGCTGTCCATCCAACATGTGAATGGCACTAAAGCAGCAGAAGGCAGAGCAGGGAGAGAAAGAGAAGAAGAAACCTCATAATATCATTCGTGCCCTGTATCCTGCAAGCCTGAAACCAGGTCTCCCTCTGGACTTTTTAGATGTCAGCCAAAAAGTTTCCTTTTGTGTTTAGGTCAGTCTGACATGAATTTTCTGTCACTTGCAATCAAAGAGCCCTCACTGAATCATTTAAGTAAGTTATGTTCCATCTATACTACTGGATTTCATCTATGAAATGGGTATAATTGTGTTAATATTGACAGTTGTGAATTAAGATATTGGGCTTCCCAGGTGGCACTAATAGTAAAAAAAAAAAAAAAAAAGCCTGCCAATGCAGGAGACATAAGAGATGCAGGTTCAATCCCTGGGTCAGAAAGATCCCCTAGAGGAGGGCATGGCAACCCACTCCAGTATTCTTGCCTGGAGAATCCCATGGACAGAGGAACCTGCAGGACTACAGTCCATAGGGTCACACAAAGCGTCGGACATGACTCAAGTGACTTAGCATGCACACCTATTTAATACTGATATAGATTTATTTTTTACAATAAAAAGTACTCNCCCTGGGTCAGAAAGATCCCCTAGAGGAGGGCATGGCAACCCACTCCAGTATTCTTGCCTGGAGAATCCCATGGACAGAGGAACCTGCAGGACTACAGTCCATAGGGTCACACAAAGCGTCGGACATGACTCAAGTGACTTAGCATGCACACCTATTTAATACTGATATAGATTTATTTTTTACAATAAAAAGTACTCGGGGACTTCCCTAATGGTTCAATGGTTGATACTCATGCTTCCACTGCCAGGGGTTAAGGGTTCGATCCCTGGTCAGGGACCTAGCATCCCGCGTGCTGCACATTGTGGCCAAAAATTTTTTTAATAAATAAATAATCAAGAATAAAAAGAAAGCAATCCACAGAATATTAATAATGCTTACCTCAAAGTGGCAGAATTGGGGATGATCTTAATTTTTCTTTGCTTCTTTGGTTCTTTTGAGATTTTTTTAATCTAAAAGAAATTTGAAGTATCAATATTGATCAATTCTCTGATCCTTTCACCTTTGAAGAGAGAAGGTGAAAGAAGGAAAGTTATTCCATCCCTCAAATATGAGCATCACAAGTCATAGTAGTCCTTCAATGTTCAACTTGATAACTGGTTGACGGCCTGACCATTGATTGGGGAGGTGGGACATCCCTGTTAATAAACCCCCTAATGAGAGGACTGAAAAGATAGAGATTCCTGTAGGCTATTAAACAAAATTACAACTTCGGTGGATGATTTTAACCTTTTCAAACATTTCAATTTGTTCTAATAAAATTGATAGTTATAGGAACAGTGATGAGTGAGGCTCTCATAAATTGTTTTAATATGGTCTTATTTTCTGTAAAGTTAACTAAAAGATAGGCCTGTGGTTACACCCTAGAAAGGAATCAGAGAAGAAAAGCCAACTTTCAGGATCATAGAGTCTGCCAAAACAATGTACTGTAAATTAAGGGTGGGAGAATGCATTTGGCTCAGATCAGAATCTACTCACCCTTTGTATTCAATGAAAACTGAACTCAGACTTTTGATATCTGAGTTCCATTTACTCTTGGCAAAGCTCTGTTTTCTGGTTTTTAAAAAAAAAAACCTCAAGAGGCCCAGAAGATTTCTTGGACATCAAAAGTTTCTTGCACAAACAACATATTGATGAGCTAAGTGTAAATGAATCAGAAACATACTGAGTAAATGACTCTAAAATACACACACCCTCCCATGCTATACGGAAAAAAGAGGCTCGGAGAAGTGCAATGTTTGTCTCTTCCCTTAAGGAGGATTCCTTTTAACCGTATTTTATCCCTTTCTCAAGAAGTCTTGGGGGGACCTTTATAAGATACAACAAAAGAAAGAGTGTATTTCGCTGCTCCTGACATTGACTTCTCACATTCCCTTCCTGGCTGTGCCCTGCAAGAGGGGCTTTGGATAGAAGGGCTTCCCTGGTAGTTCAGCTGGTAAAGAATTCACCTGCCCTGCAATAGACCCCAGTTCGATTCCTGAGTCAGGAAGATGCCCTGGAGAAGGGATAGGCTACCCACTCCAGTATTCTTGGACTTCCCTGGTGGCTCAGTTGGTAAAGAATCCTCCTGCAATGTGGGAGACCTGGGTTCAATCCCTGGGTTGGGAAGATCCCCTGGAGAAGAGAAAGGCTACCCGCTCCAGTATTCTGGCCTGGAGAATTCCAGGGACTGTATAGTCCATGGAGTCGCAAAGAATGGGACATGACTGAGCGAATTGCACTTTCACCTTCACTTTCAGCATGGCCTAAAGGTCAAAATCAAAAGACAAACTCTGGTCCTGGCTCTGCCTCTAAAAAGGCACGTGACTTTAGAACTGGTAGAGCAAATTCTTACCTGGATTCCTAAAAATTAGATGGGACCAGCCCCTCCCAGACCTGTTGTTCATTTGATCAAGTCCTAGTAAGAGAACCTGAAGTTGGCAGCCTAGCAGATATGTTTTATGTGGCCCTCACTGTATTCTTTTTTAGTAACAGCTTTATGGGTGTATAATCCACATACCATACAATTCACCTATAAAGTATGCAATCCAGAGGCATTTTAGTATATTCACAGAGCTGTGCAGCCATTACCACTATCAATTTTAGAACATTTTCATCACACCGACAAGAAATCTACACCCTTTAGCATCACTCCCCAATTCCCTTCATCCTCCCCATTCTAGGCAACCACTAAGCCACTTTCTGTTTCTATAGTTTTGCCTCTTCTGGACATGTATGAATGGGATCATAATATATGTGGGGTTTTTTTGTCATTGACCTCTTTAGCTTAGCATGTTTTCAAGGTTTATCTATGGTGTCATGTGTAATCAGTACTTGATTCCTTTTTATTGCCAAATAATATTCCCTATAATGTTTACCTATATTTTAGTTGAACATATGGGTTGTTTCCACCTTGGGGATATGGTAAATAATACTTCTATGAACTTCTGTGATAAATATGACTTCTATGAAGTCATGTTTAAGTTTTTTTTCTGGACATATGTTTTCATTTCTCATGATTATATACCTATGTGTGGAAACATTGAGTCATATTATCGCTCTGTGTTTAACCATTTGGGGAACTGCAGAAATATTTCCAAAGTGGCTACACATTTTGAATTCCCAACATCAGTGTATGAGGAATTCAGTTTCTCCATATCCCCACCAACATGCATTACTGTCTTTCTTATTGATTCTGGCCATCTAACTGGATGAGAAATCGTACCTCACTGTTTTGATTTGCATTTCCCCGGTAGCTAATGATGTTGAGCTTATTTTCATGTGCTTTTTGGTCATTTGTATTTTTTCATTGGAGAAATATCTGTTCAGATGTTTTGCCCATTTTTAAATTGGATTATTTCTTTCTTTTATTATTTAGTTGTAAGCATTTTTTATATATTCTAGATGTAATTCCCTCATCAGATATATGACTTAGAAATATCAATTTTTTCTCCCATTCTGTGGGTCATTGCATCTTTTATTCTAGTTAGATTGCAACACTTCAAAAGGAGACATTCTGTATTCAAACACACACACACACACACACACACATCTTGGAAATTCCCTGGCAATTCAGTGGTTAAGACTCCAAGCTTTCACTGACAGGGGCCTGGGACCAGGGATCTAAGATCCCACAGGTCACATGGCATAGCCAAAAAAGAAAAAAGAGGGTGGGAAAAAGGATGTAAGTTCATTAAATAAATAAATAAAAATTTTAAAGTTACATCTTCATCTTCTTTTTGAAGATCAGAAGTTTGGTTTGGCAACACTAGTCCTTCCTCCTATGTAGCAGCAACCAGCCAGAGAAGGGGCTACTCCCTTGGGATAGGATGACGTGATCTTTCTATTTAACCTGCTAGGCCCCTGTATACTTCTTAGTTTGTAATTCCTTCTCTTAGAGAATTTGACAAAGCATGAGCTGAATTTACACTCCACTGAAATAACCCTTGTAATTAATCAAGCAATTCCTGCTAGGCTACCCTGGTGCCTCAGATGGTAAAGAGTTCGTCTGTAATGCAGGAGACCCAGGTTCAATCCCTGGGTTGGAAAGAGCCCCTGGAGCAGGGAATGGCTACCCAAGCCAGTATTCTTGCCTGGAGAATTCCACGGACAGAGGAGCCTGGCAGGCTGCAGTTCATGAGGTCGCAGAGAATCACACAACTGAATGACTAACACACACACTTCTTGCTAGAATGTTTCTCACCTTTGGCACTTAAACACCAACTCCCCCAAACATAGCACAATTCAGCAAGTTCCCCACCTTTCCTGTTTTGTGATTTGGATTCTGTAAGGCCTGGGGCTTGGCAAGGGCTCCAGAGTTCTGGCAGCCCCATTGGTACTGATGTCACGAGTGTCCCTTGCCATAATGCATCCTCATCACTAACTCAAACCAGCCAAACTCAAACAAATGTCGTTGAAAAATAAAGTAACAGGCTGCCTGAGCTTCAAAACACTGCATAAAAATACCAGAAAAACAATTTATGCTTAAAACCATTGCCAAGAGTGGAAAATCACAATTTCTGATTGCTAACGATCCTTTTCCCTAATCATAATTTGCCTGTCCAAAAAAAAAACAGTCTTCTCTCAGAATAAAATGAAAATCTCTAAAAAGATACATTAGTAATTTAACCTGGTCATAGAACATTATTTTCCCCTGTTTCTCATTAATTTTTGTTTAACTCTTTACTCATCCATTCCTTCATTTAAATATTTTTATTCTTACTCTTCTTCTTCTTTTTTTTGGCTGTGTGGGTCTTCATTGCTGCACATCGTCTTGCAGCGACCAGGGGCTCTTCCCCAGTCTTGGCGCATGGGCTTCTCACTGGGGCTGGTTGCAGAGAATGGGCTCTAGAGCACAGAATCAGTGATTGTGGCACACAGGCTTAGTTGCTCCACAGTATGAAGGATCTTCCTGGACCAGGGACTGAACCCATGTCCCCTGCATTGGCAGGTGGATTCTTAACCACTGGACCACCAGAGAAGTCCTCGTACTCTTCTTTTTTAAAAACAGCTTTATTGAGGTATAATTCACATACCAAACAAATCACCCTTTAAAGTGGACAAGTAAGTTTTCAGTATATTCACAGAGCTGTGCAACCATCAACACTGTCTAATTTCAGAACATTTTCATCGCCTGAAAAAGAAAATTCTTACCTTTCATCATCACTACTCATTTCTCCCATTTTTTCCTCAGCCTTGGGCAACCACTAATCTGTTTTCTGTCTCAGTAGAGTTGTCTCTTCTAAGCATGTCATATAAATGAAATCATACAATATGGCGTCTTTTGTGTCTGGCTTCTTTCATTTAGCATAATGCTTTCAAGTTTCGTCCATGCTGTAGCATGTATTAGTGCCTCATTCCCTTTTATTGCAGAATAATATTTCATTGTAGTCCCTGGTGGCTCAGACGGTAAAGCATCTGCATGCAATGTGGGAGGCCCAGGTTCAATCTCTGGGTCTGGAATATCCTCTGGAGGAGGAAATGGCACCCCACTGCAGTACTCTTGCCTGGAAAATCCCATGGACAGAGGAACCTGGTGGGCTACAGTCCATGGAGTTGCAAAGAGTTGGACATGACTGAATGACTTCACTTTCTTTCTTTCTTTATGGGTATAACACATTTTATTTATCTGTCCAAATAGACGTTTGGGAGATATAAGGAACTCATACAAACCAGTAGCAAGAATAATAATAGTAATCCAGTTTAAAAATGGGCAAAGTACCTGAATAGAGATTTTCCCAAAGAAGACTTACAAATAGCCAATAGGTATATGAAAAAGTATTCAATATGATTAATCATCAGGAAAATACAAAACAAAACCACAATGAAATATCATCTCACACCTCTTATGATGGCTATGATTTCAAAAAATTAAAAATATAACAAATGTTGGCAAGGATGTAGAGAAAAGGAAGCACTTCTACCCAGTTGATAGGAATGTAAATTGGTACAGCCATTTTGAAAATAGTGTGGAGGTTCCTCTAAAAATTAAAACTAGAACTACCATGTGATCTAGTGATCTCACTTCTGGGTATATTGCCAAAAATAAAATAAAATCACAATCGCAAAGAAAAATCTGCACTCCCATGTTTATTATAGCATTGTGCACAATTGCCAAGATATGGAAAAAATCTAAGTGTCCATCAACGAATGAATGGATCAAGAAAATGTGATATATATACAAAATGGAATATCATCCAGTCTTCAAAAAAAGAAAAGACTCTCATTTGAAATATGGATGAGTCTAAAGGACATTATATGATGTGAAATAAACCAGACACAGGAAAAACAAATATCACATAATCTCACTAATGTATGAAATATTAAAGTCAATTTCTTAATAAGAGTAGAACAGTTATTACCAGGGGCTGGTGGGTAGGAAAAAGAGGATATATTGATCAAAAGGTTATCTTAGTTATAAGATAAATGAGTTCTACAGACCTAAGGTACAGCATGGTGAATAGAGCTAATAATAATGTATTATATAGTTGAAATTTGCTGAAAAGGTAGATCTCAAGTGTTTTTACCATCAAAAATATAACCATGGGAGGTGATAGACACATTAGTTTGATTATTGTAATCATTTCACAATGTATACATATATCAAAACATCACATTGTACATCTGAATATATATAAATTTTATTAGTCAAAAATTAATTAATTTGATTTTAATCAATATTTGAGTTGTTTTCACTTTCGGACTATCATGAATAACACTGCTGTGAACATTCACATATAAGTTGTTTTGAGTAGATATAAGTTTTCCTTTATCTTGGATACATGCTTAGGACTAGACTGCTGGGTCAACTGGGTCATATGGTAACTCTATGGTTAATATTTTGAGGAACTGTTTCTTAAAGTGGCTGCACCATTTTATATGCCCACAAGTGATGAATATGGGTTGCAATTCTTTCACGTCCTTGTCTGTTCTTACTCTTCTTTCATGTATGTATATATATTAATGTTTATTTGGCTGCATTGGGTTCTAGTTGCGGCATGTGGGGTCTTCGTTGCAGCATGCAGGCTCAGTAGCTGTGACACGCAGGCTCTCTAGTTGTGGCACATGGGCTTGGTTGCCCCACAACATACAGGATCTTAGTTCCCCAACTACGGCTGGAATCCACATCCTGTCCATTGCAAGGCAGATTTTTAACCACTGGACCACCAGGGAAGTCCCTGTTATTACTATCCTTGAATGAAATGTTTGCCCTCCTTTTCCATTAACTCTCCCCAAATTTCACTGAAATTCCAAATGGTTTTTGCCACTGCAGAAGTGCAGAGGCACTTCATTTTAGAGAACCCACTCACTTTAGCCTCTCTTTTCGGGGAAGTCATTGGAAAAATTATACTTCAAAGGTCCCCATTACTCTAGTAAATCAGATGTGTAAGTACCAGAGTCTGTAAGTACCTAGTCTAAATATTTTAGATACAAACAAAGGAAAGTAATTCAATTATGAGACTTCCCTGGTGGCTCCAATGGTAAAGCGTCTTGTTTACAATGCGGGAGACCATGTAAATTAAAGCTATAGATTTATGAAATTTAGGAACTGGAAGGAGCCCTCGCAGTCCCTCAACCAGTGATTACATTTTTATCAATGAGAGTGCTCAGCCCAGGAGATTCATGTGAGCAAGGCCACACAGCTGGTTTCTTGCAGAATAAGCCTGGATCCTGTTAGAGCCAGACTGGAGCCATGACAGGCTCAACAAGCTATACTAAGCCTAAGATTCAGATTCTTGTAAAACCTGAGTCATGATTCCAGAAAACCACACCCTGGGAAAGTCCCGCAGGTGCCAAACACAAGCCAATCAGAATTGGGATTTTGATTCAAATCTGAGCCAATGAGATTTTGTGATTTGTGTGATTTGACCAATGAGATTTTGTGATTTGACAACCGTGCGCACTAACGGCTCAGCCAATCATTACCGCCAGCTGTACTAAGAACCGCCTGTATAAAAGCAGCTGTGATTCAGAGCTCAGGGCTCTCCTCAAGACTCCACTGCACTGGATGAGACGGGAGCCCTAGCTCGAGCTAGCAATAAAACCCCTTCATGCTTTTGCATTGCCGTGGACGTCTTATTCTCTCAGTTCTGGGGACTCGGACTTTGGGCATAACAGATCCCAGCACTGCCAGTTCTTTATTATCACTCACTGATCTGAGCAAACCCAGTTCAGCAAACACCAGGACAGTTATAATTTCAAGAGCAAGGACTGCATCCATACACACACCAAGCAAAGAGAAGAATGAGATGATTCTCTGGATAATTCCTACCACAAAACTGACTCAAGTCAAAACCTAGATCAAAGATTGTGAATTGGGTACCCGAGAACTGAGCCTAGCTCATAGGTATGTTTAGCTTAGGCTACATGGTATTTGGGGCTTCCCAGGTGGCACTGGTGGTAAAGAACCCGCTTGTCAATGCAGGAGACATAAGAGACATCAATTTGATTCCTGGGCCAGGAAGATCTCCTCCTGGAGGAGGGCATGGCAACCCACTCCAGTATTCTTGCCTGGAGAATCCCATGGACAGAGAAGCCTAGTGAGCCTCAGTTCATGGGATTGCACACAGTCAGACACAACCGAAGTAACTTAGCACATACACACATGGTATTTTAAGGTTTTTTTAAAAATAGTTGCCAACTCATAAAAATGAGATTTCACCTCCCCNCTGGAGGAGGGCATGGCAACCCACTCCAGTATTCTTGCCTGGAGAATCCCATGGACAGAGAAGCCTAGTGAGCCTCAGTTCATGGGATTGCACACAGTCAGACACAACCGAAGTAACTTAGCACATACACACATGGTATTTTAAGGTTTTTTTAAAAATAGTTGCCAACTCATAAAAATGAGATTTCACCTCCCCGCCCTCCAAATCTATTAATACTGGGTCTGTGGTTTCTGCAACAAACAGGCTGGAGTGGAGCAATATCACCCAATGCCCATCCCAGTGGGGTCCATTCATCATGCAGCCTGCCTTGTTCCTGAAAGTACCTGAATTGAGGGCTCTTAGTCCAAGTAATTGAGATCTATGTGAGGCCTCGGTGCTTTTGCTGACTGCAGGAGTACTCCCACTCTGCATGTTCAGTTCAGTTCAGTTGCTCAATCATGTCCGACTCTTTGCAACCCCACAAATTGCAACATGCCAGGCCTCCCTGTCCATCACCAACTCCCGGAGTTCACTCAGACTCATGTCCATCGANGAACGTTACTGCTTGACGTTTGGAACTCAGACTTCTAATTATCTAGCTCAAGGCAGTCACTTATCCCTTTGCACTTTTAGAAAGATGAGAAATGGAGCCAGATTCCATTTCCTTCTCTTCACTCCACTTGTCTCACTTGCTTGGAGTTCCTTTTGAAGCTAAGAAGGAATAAGTATTCGGCCCTTTGTTTCTGAGTGGATAGTTAATCCCCCTTAAATAAATTCCTCTGATCAACCCGCTTCTAATTAGAATTGAGCCTTTTCTCCTGTTTCAGAACTTTTCTGTGGGACTTAGAAGATCTAGTGAATATTATACACTAAGAATAAACACACCGTGTTGATATAATTGGCATCAAAAAATAGTTCTTCCAATTAACATAAAATTGTCTTCATTTTTAAAGTAGCCCTTCAACAAGATACTTTTGAGATAAACTGCAGAAAACTTTAAGATCATTTAATTTTATGACTATGTTTCTTTATTCCTTTATATGAATGAAGTCTCATCTCTGATTAAGCCCAGTGTCCTTTGATTATCTCAACGGGAAATTAAGATCAATAGTGTTATACTGGGCTGGTGAATTTACTGGGTGTGACCAAAATTTAATTAAATAAGCTCCATTCTGATCTGATCCAAAGCATTAATTCTGTTAAAAATGTTTATATGTAAAGTAGAATCTCTACACTTTTAAAAGGGGAATGTGGGTTTATGGTTAGGCAATTAGACAAAATTTTACAATGTGATTTTTTTAAAACATATGAACAAATACATGATGAAAGGTGTTCTGGCCCTGGGTCTACAGTCATGAGTTCTCTACCAATATTTATTAATGATCACAGCTTTCCAGATGACATATCTTTGAGATAATTATTTACCACTCAACTAATTTATTCAATACATACTTATAAAGTTGGGAACAAGAAGTTTAGTAGATGGTAATATGTTCCCCCTCCTACTTGTCAATGTGAGTCCCTTTCTCCTCAGCCCCATTCACAACTCCGTTTTCACTTATGAATAGATTTATTACAGCTTTAATTACTTATTTTTCTGAATGCATGGAAATACTGTGAGCTCCTTAAGCACAGGGACTATGGATTTTTTCATTTTAATATCTGAGCCTCTGGAACAAAGGAAATTTAATATATTCTTGTTGATCTGAATAAAATTAGATTTATTGATTGCTGAAGTTGCCAAACACTCTTTTTGTCCTCCATGCAGCCATTCTCTCTACTTTCCAGCCAACAGCACAACAGTGTGCCTAGCCTCAGGGCCCAAGAAAATTACAGTGGCATCACTGGCAGCAGGGTAAGACCTATCCCATTCCTTGCTAGTGAAATAAAAGTGGAAGTCTTCCTGGAAAAGATAAAAGGTCAGAGTGAAGTCAAGAGAACATAAAAGCTCTTTCCTTCCTGATTGAAATGCTATCATGCAAGAATATGATCCTCACTAACAGACAAAGATAGTCAGTCCAGAAAGCTCTAAAACAAACAGACAGCTGAGTCCTTATTTACCCAACTGCACAAACAAATCAAAATTGTAACATCTGCAAATAACGACAATTTTACTTCTTCCCTTCTGATTTGGATGCCTTGCTTAACTGCACTAGCTAGGACTTCCAGCACCGTATTGAGTAAGAGTGGTGACAGTGGGGCATCCTTGTCTTGTTCCTAATCTTAGAGGAGAAAAATCAACAGAGAAACATTGCAATTGAACCAGGCTTTAGACCAAATAGACTTATATACAGCATTCCATCCAACAGCAGCAGAATACACCTTTTGTTCAAGTGTACACAGGACTTTTTCCAGAAAAGATCATATGGCAGGATACAAAACAAGTTTTAGCAAATTTAAGATGACTGAAATCATACCAACTATCTTTTCTGGCCACAATGGTATGAAAACAGAAATGAACAAAAAGAGGAAAGATGAAAAAATCTATAAATATGTGAAAACTAAATGACATATTTTGGGATAACCAATGGATGAAAGGAAAAGTCAAGAGGGAAGTTAAAAAGTTAAAAATAAATGAAAGTAGAAATACAGTGTACCAAAGCTAGGGGATGCTGTAAATGTGTTTCCGAGAGGAAAGTTTATAGCCAAAAATTGCATATATTAAGAAATCAGAAAGATCTCAAACAACCTAATTGTACATCTCATTGAACTAAAAAGAGAAGAACAAATTAAGCCCAAAGTTAGCTGAAGGAAGGAAATAAAAAAGATCGGAGGAAAATAAATGCAATAGAGACTAGGGAAAAATAGAAAGAATAAATGAAACTAAGAACTGATTTTGGAAAAGATAAAATTGACAAAACAAGCTGGACTAAGAAACAAGAGGAGAATCAAATACATAAAATTAAAAATTAAAGAAACTGCAAATTATGCCACAGAAATACATAGGATTATAAGAGACCACTATGAAGCCTTGCTGGTGTTTAGTTTTTAAGTTGTGCCCAACTCTTTGCCACCTCATGTACTGTAGCCCACCAGGCTTCTCCATCCATGAGATTTCCCAGGCAAAAATACTGGAGTGGGTTGCCATTTCTCTTTCCAATCACTGATCTCAGAACATCATATAATAGATACTTCATGTTCAAGAAGAGGTGCAAAATTATTAAAAATATTGCTGTAGAATCAGTTAATACTAAATCTGAAACCCTGTTATACTATTAAAAAATATATACATATAAATAAAGTTCCCTCTACAATCAACTCTTTACAGAAATACTGGAAAATATAGTTCTTACTCATGTTCAGAGCTTATATTTGTCATGTAAAATAATAATAAAAGAATAAATGTTTTAAAATCAGTCTTTTTATTCATTAATGGAACATTATAAAAAAAATAATAAAAAGAGTACTAAATTTGAAGCACATTTGGGAATTTTTTATCAGTTTACTAGATTTTCATTTAATTAAAGGAAACATTAATCCCTATAGGAAGGCATGCCTTGAGCTGTAGTGAAATAAAATTAAAATCAAAGACAATAATTCTCTCTCCAGATTTCAGAAATCAAAGCCCTCAATTATAACTGAAACAGCAGCTGTGGATGTTTTGAAGTAAGTTGACCAGTTTCAGTACCCAGGAATCCTCTTGCCAGAGGTTCTTTCTTTTGCTAACATGTGACTTACATTCTCTCCAAGGTGGGCTAAGTTTGAGTCTTAAGAAAAAAAAAAGAAAAAGAAAAGAGATTGCTTTTAACAAATCTATGGTCCAATTTAAGCAACTGTTTGATCTTAAATATGAAGCAGTCTCTTGG